>CM051240.1:90406756-90921941 GCA_027917425.1 Gastrophryne carolinensis | reverse complement strand
TTATCATATTTGAAATTAGGCCTGATAAAGACACTTTTGCTGGGCAAAGCACTACTGGACCCTGCCAGGTGCACTCCTATTTGGGGCATCCCATTCTGTGACTACAGCAGCCTCTGTTTAAGACCATATAAGCATTTGCTCTTATCATATTTGAAATTAGGCCTGATAAAGACACTTTTGCTGGGCATAGCACTACTGGACCCTGCCAGGTGCACTCCTATTTGGGGCATCCCATTCTGTGACTACAGCAGCCTCTGTTTAAGACCATATAAGCATTTGCTCTTATCATATTTGAAATTAGGCCTGATAAAGACACTTTTGCTGGGCATAGCACTACTGGACCCTGCCAGGTGCACTCCTATTTGGGGCATCCCATTCTGTGACTACAGCAGCCTCTGTTTAAGACCATATAAGCATTTGCTCTTATCATATTTGAAATTAGGCCTGATAAAGACACTTTTGCTGGGCATAGCACTACTGGACCCTGCCAGGTGCACTCCTATTTGGGGCATCCCATTCTGTGACTACAGCAGCCTCTGTTTAAGACCATATAAGCATTTGCTCTTATCATATTTGAAATTAGGCCTGATAAAGACACTTTTGCTGGGCAAAGCACTACTGGACCCTGCCAGGTGCACTCCTATTTGGGGCATCCCATTCTGTGACTACAGCAGCCTCTGTTTAAGACCATATAAGCATTTGCTCTTATCATATTTGAAATTAGGCCTGATAAAGACACTTTTGCTGGGCATAGCACTACTGGACCCTGCCAGGTGCACTCCTATTTGGGGCATCCCATTCTGTGACTAAAGCAGCCTCTGTTTAAGACCATATAAGCATTTGCTCTTATCATATTTGAAATTAGGCCTGATAAAGACACTTTTGCTGGGCAAAGCACTACTGGACCCTGCCAGGTGCACTCCTATTTGGGGCATCCCATTCTGTGACTACAGCAGCCTCTGTTTAAGACCATATAAGCATTTGCTCTTATCATATTTGAAATTAGGCCTGATAAAGACACTTTTGCTGGGCATAGCACTACTGGACCCTGCCAGGTGCACTCCTATTTGGGGCATCCCATTCTGTGACTACAGCAGCCTCTGTTTAAGACCATATAAGCATTTGCTCTTATCATATTTGAAATTAGGCCTGATAAAGACACTTTTGCTGGGCATAGCACTACTGGACCCTGCCAGGTGCACTCCTATTTGGGGCATCCCATTCTGTGACTAAAGCAGCCTCTGTTTAAGACCATATAAGCATTTGCTCTTATCATATTTGAAATTAGGCCTGATAAAGACACTTTTGCTGGGCAAAGCACTACTGGACCCTGCCAGGTGCACTCCTATTTGGGGCATCCCATTCTGTGACTACAGCAGCCTCTGTTTAAGACCATATAAGCATTTGCTCTTATCATATTTGAAATTAGGCCTGATAAAGACACTTTTGCTGGGCAAAGCACTACTGGACCCTGCCAGGTGCACTCCTATTTGGGGCATCCCATTCTGTGACTACAGCAGCCTCTGTTTAAGACCATATAAGCATTTGCTCTTATCATATTTGAAATTAGGCCTGATAAAGACACTTTTGCTGGGCAAAGCACTACTGGACCCTGCCAGGTGCACTCCTATTTGGGGCATCCCATTCTGTGACTACAGCAGCCTCTGTTTAAGACCATATAAGCATTTGCTCTTATCATATTTGAAATTAGGCCTGATAAAGACACTTTTGCTGGGCATAGCACTACTGGACCCTGCCAGGTGCACTCCTATTTGGGGTATCCCATTCTGTGACTACAGCAGCCTCTGTTTAAGACCATATAAGCATTTGCTCTTATCATATTTGAAATTAGGCCTGATAAAGACACTTTTGCTGGGCATAGCACTACTGGACCCTGCCAGGTGCACTCCTATTTGGGGCATCCCATTCTGTGACTACAGCAGCCTCTGTTTAAGACCATATAAGCATTTGCTCTTATCATATTTGAAATTAGGCCTGATAAAGACACTTTTGCTGGGCAAAGCACTACTGGACCCTGCCAGGTGCACTCCTATTTGGGGCATCCCATTCTGTGACTACAGCAGCCTCTGTTTAAGACCATATAAGCATTTGCTCTTATCATATTTGAAATTAGGCCTGATAAAGACACTTTTGCTGGGCAAAGCACTACTGGACCCTGCCAGGTGCACTCCTATTTGGGGCATCCCATTCTGTGACTACAGCAGCCTCTGTTTAAGACCATATAAGCATTTGCTCTTATCATATTTGAAATTAGGCCTGATAAAGACACTTTTGCTGGGCAAAGCACTACTGGACCCTGCCAGGTGCACTCCTATTTGGGGCATCCCATTCTGTGACTACAGCAGCCTCTGTTTAAGACCATATAAGCATTTGCTCTTATCATATTTGAAATTAGGCCTGATAAAGACACTTTTGCTGGGCAAAGCACTACTGGACCCTGCCAGGTGCACTCCTATTTGGGGCATCCCATTCTGTGACTACAGCAGCCTCTGTTTAAGACCATATAAGCATTTGCTCTTATCATATTTGAAATTAGGCCTGATAAAGACACTTTTGCTGGGCATAGCACTACTGGACCCTGCCAGGTGCACTCCTATTTGGGGCATCCCATTCTGTGACTACAGCAGCCTCTGTTTAAGACCATATAAGCATTTGCTCTTATTATATTTGAAATTAGGCCTGATAAAGACACTTTTGCTGGGCATAGCACTACTGGACCCTGCCAGGTGCACTCCTATTTGGGGCATCCCATTCTGTGACTACAGCAGCCTCTGTTTAAGACCATATAAGCATTTGCTCTTATCATATTTGAAATTAGGCCTGATAAAGACACTTTTGCTGGGCATAGCACTACTGGACCCTGCCAGGTGCACTCCTATTTGGGGCATCCCATTCTGTGACTACAGCAGCCTCTGTTTAAGACCATATAAGCATTTGCTCTTATCATATTTGAAATTAGGCCTGATAAAGACACTTTTGCTGGGCAAAGCACTACTGGACCCTGCCAGGTGCACTCCTATTTGGGGCATCCCATTCTGTGACTACAGCAGCCTCTGTTTAAGACCATATAAGCATTTGCTCTTATCATATTTGAAATTAGGCCTGATAAAGACACTTTTGCTGGGCAAAGCACTACTGGACCCTGCCAGGTGCACTCCTATTTGGGGCATCCCATTCTGTGACTACAGCAGCCTCTGTTTAAGACCATATAAGCATTTGCTCTTATCATATTTGAAATTAGGCCTGATAAAGACACTTTTGCTGGGCAAAGCACTACTGGACCCTGCCAGGTGCACTCCTATTTGGGGCATCCCATTCTGTGACTACAGCAGCCTCTGTTTAAGACCATATAAGCATTTGCTCTTATCATATTTGAAATTAGGCCTGATAAAGACACATTTGCTGGGCATAGCACTACTGGACCCTGCCAGGTGCACTCCTATTTGGGGCATCCCATTCTGTGACTACAGCAGCCTCTGTTTAAGACCATATAAGCATTTGCTCTTATCATATTTGAAATTAGGCCTGATAAAGACACTTTTGCTGGGCATAGCACTACTGGACCCTGCCAGGTGCACTCCTATTTGGGGCATCCCATTCTGTGACTACAGCAGCTTCTGTTTAAGACCATATAAGCATTTGCTCTTATCATATTTGAAATTAGGCCTGATAAAGACACTTTTGCTGGGCATAGCACTACTGGACCCTGCCAGGTGCACTCCTATTTGGGGCATCCCATTCTGTGACTACAGCAGCCTCTGTTTAAGACCATATAAGCATTTGCTCTTATCATATTTGAAATTAGGCCTGATAAAGACACTTTTGCTGGGCATAGCACTACTGGACCCTGCCAGGTGCACTCCTATTTGGGGCATCCCATTCTGTGACTACAGCAGCCTCTGTTTAAGACCTTATAAGCATTTGCTCTTATCATATTTGAAATTAGGCCTGATAAAGACACTTTTGCTGGGCATAGTACTACTGGATCTTTTTTGGGGGCATCCCATTCTGTGACTAAAGCAGCCTCTGTTTAAGACCATATAAGCATTTGCTCTTATTATATTTATATTATAAGACACTTTTGCTGGGCATAGTACTACTGGATCTTTTTTGGGGGGCATCCCATTCTGTGACTAAAGCAGCCTCTGTTTAAGACCATATAAGCATTTGCTCTTATCATATTTGAAATTAGCCTGATAAAGACACTTTTGCTGGGCATAGTACTACTGCATCTTTTTTGGGGGGCATCCCATTCTGTGACTAAAGCAGCCTCTGTTTAAGACCATATAAGCATTTGCTCTTATCATATTTGAAATTAGCCTGATAAAGACACTTTTGCTGGGCATAGTACTACTGGATCTTTTTTGGGGGGCATCCCATTCTGTGACTAAAGCAGCCTCTGTTTAAGACCATATAAGCATTTGCTCTTATCATATTTGAAATTAGCCTGATAAAGACACTTTTGCTGGGCATAGTACTACTGGATCTTTTTTTGGGGGCATCCCATTCTGTGACTAAAGCAGCCTCTGTTTAAGACCATATAAGCATTTGCTCTTATCATATTTATATTATAAGACACTTTTGCTGGGCATAGGCTTACTGCTGCCTGCCAGGTGCACTTCTGTTGAGGCATCCCATTCTGTAACATAGCATACCCCTCTTTATTTACACTAAGCAGCTCTCTTATTTACACTAAGCAGGCCTGTTGGAGGCTGAGTGTTACTGCTCACTTTTGGTGTGCATTATATTCTGTTTCATATAGACCCACCGCTGCCCGGGGGATCTTAAAATATCACCTACTACCACGCCAGTTAGACTATGTCGGGCAGACAAGTGCCTGGAAGTGAAAAGAGGAGTGGCAGAGGCCAAGATTCCGCAGGCAGAGCTCGCATCAGACTGGGGGCCAGTAGCAGCAGGAGTCACGCTGAGAGACCTAATCTGCCAGTATCTGCTAGCGGTCGGGTCTCCACCAGTAACGCATCTGCCGTGGTAGATTGGTTGACGCGCTCATCAACAACATCATCACAACTTACGTCTGAGACCCCCAGTCTAGGGTCGGTAGGTTCCTCTGACACAACCCTGAGTTGGCATGCCCCGAGAGCAGTCCCTGTCCTCCCATTGCCTCTGGCCTACGCCGTTCCCTCCCCCAGCGACGTATCCTATGCTTTGGGTTCAGCTCCACTCTTTAGTGAGGAGGACGATCAGATACAGGAGGACAGTCAGCAGCTACTGCCCAGCCAAGAAATGGAGGTGGCTTCTTTAGCTAGGCAGACAAATAGTGATGTGGACAGTGTCGTGGGTGCTGCGAGCGTTCCAGCTCCTGCGCCAGACACTGTTGACGAATCCACGAACATCAGTGACGTACAGCCACAACTCGGTGATGATGATGATGATGACGATGAAGCCGATCGCACTTGGGAGCCGGGTGATGAAGGGGCTTCATCGTCATCATCAGGAGAAGAGGGGCGCAGGTTGCCCCGGAGTCAGCAGCTGAGGCAGCAAGGTGGTAGCAGTCAGCATGGGGGCACAATTCCAAAGGCTGGAGCCGGCCGGGGCCGGGGTAGAGCACCTGCTGTGCGGCAGTCTACCTTATCGGGAGGTAGTGGAGCAGGGGTTCCTGGAGTTGGCAACAGCAGCAGTGAATCAGTGAGGCCAGGGGGTGGGAAAAGTAGCTACTCGGCAGTGTGGCAGTTTTTCCTGAGGCATCCGCAGGAGGGTAACATGGCCACATGCAAGATATGTAGGCAAAAGGTGAAGCGTGGCCAGGGTCCAAATGTTGGCACCACGGCCCTGCGTCAACATATGATGCGTCACCATAAAACGACCTGGGAGAACCGAGGCTCCCAAGGGGTGGTCCAGTCTGCTTCCTCACCAAGTGAGCTCCCAATTTCTGCCAGCCAAGGCTCCAGCACCTCAGCCGAAGGCAGCTGTGCGTCATACCCATCCTCTGTCGCTCCTGCTCCTCCTCCTCCTCCTCCAAGTCATGCATCCCGCCAGCAATCCATCAGCGAAGCCATGTCCAAGAGACAGCAGTATGCGCCCATTCATCCTACGGCGCAGAAGCTGAATGTGCTCCTGTCCAAGTTGCTGGTGCTGCAGTCGCTCCCTTTTCAGGTGGTGGAATCTGCACCTTTCAGAGAACTGATGGCTTGTGCCGAGCCGAGGTGGAGAGTCCCAAGCCGTCATTTCTTTGCCAAGAAGGCAGTACCAGCGCTGCACACTTTTGTTGAACAGAAGGTGGGCCAGTCCTTGAGCCTGTCGGTGTGTAGCAAAATACATGGCAGCGCCGACATCTGGAGCTGTAACTACGGTCAGGGGCAGTACATGTCGTTTACGGCCCACTGGGTGAATGTGGTCCCTTTGCAGCAGCAACTTGGACAGGTCACGCCGCTTCGGCCTCCGCGCTCTCTGCCCATTGGGCCTGTGACACCGTGCGACTCGGCCTCCTCATCCTCCGCCATCTCCTCACCCTCCACTGTAGGCTCAAGTCTCAGTGCCCCTCCAGTCTACCATGTGTGCAGGGCACGGAGGTGTCACGCAGTGCTTCACATGGTTTGTCTTGGCGAACGGAGTCACACAGGGGAGGAACTGCTTAAATGTATTCATCAGGAAATCCAAACATGGCTTACTCCGAGAAAACTTAAAATGGGAATCATGGTTACCGACAATGGGAAGAACATTTTGTCTGCGCTGCGCCAAGGAAGCCTGACCCATGCCCCCTGCATGGCTCACGTCTTCAATCTGGTTGTCAAGCGGTTTCTGAAGTGTTCCCCCCATCTGCAGGACATCCTAACAACTTCACGGAAACTTTGCATGCACTTCAGCCACTCCTACACCGCCAAACACACCCTTCTTGAGCTACAGCGTCAGAATGGTATCCCCCAACATAGTCTGATTTGCGATGTTTCCACCCGTTGGAATTCCACCCTTCACATGTTGGACCGATTATATGAACAGAGAAAAGCCATCACGGATTTCCTGATGATCCAAGCAGATAGGGGGACTCCCCTGTGTAACTTCAATGTCAACCAGTGGCAGCTCATACGTGACACCTGCCGTTTGCTCAGGCCCTTTGAGGAAGCCACTTTATTTGTCAGTCGGCAGGATTACGGGATGAACGACGTGATTCCACTGCTTCATGTACTACAGCACATGTTGGAAACCATGGCTGGTCAGGGCACTGGAGACATGGCGTTTACATCTTACGGCCACATGAACCCCGTTGGAGCTGAACTGGAGGAGGAGGAGGAGGAAGAGGAGGAGGAGGAGTTGCCCAGCGAAACACAGTTTAGGCTTGGCGAAATGGCTGGTTTATCTAGTCAGCGGACAGGAGAGGAGGAGCAGGAGCAGCCAGAGGAGCTAGAGGTTTTTGAGGAAGGAGAGACAGAGGACCCGGGCACACCGTGGCAGTATGCAGTGGAGATGGAGACAGGTAGTCCATCCGAGTCACTTGCGCAAATGGCACGAAGCATGCTCACATGCTTGCGTAGTGACCCCAGAATTGTTTCCATTTGTCGGCGGGATGACTTCTGGCTGTCCACCTTATTGGACCCTCGCTTCCGGCACAAAATGGGGGCATTTTTTAAACCCACCGAGAGGGAGGACAAACTCAACTACTACAAAGACATTCTACGTAGGCAGTTGGCCGATGCCTATCTGCGCCATGGTCCATACTCTCGCAGGTCTGACTCGAGGGGACCTCTGCGCTCACCTTCCACTGCCATGGCCGCTGGGGGGGTTGGCAGCAGCAGCAGCAGAAGCTCCATCAGCAGCAGCAGCCTCAGTCTTCAGTCGCTAATGAGTAGCTTTCTACACCCGCATAGTGAGGCTACTCATGAGCAGCAGGAAGACCTGGAGCAGGACCTGAACCAGCAGGTCATGTCATACTTTGACATGACCATGCCAACACACCTTGAGGATCCGCTGGACTTCTGGGCAGCCAAACTTGATTTGTGGCCGCAACTAGCAGAGTTTGCCCTGGAAAAGCTGTCCTGCCCGGCAAGTAGCGTGCCATCTGAGCGGGTGTTTAGTGCGGCGGGGGCCATAGTTACGGCGAGGAGAACTCGTCTGTCAACTAAAAATGTGGAGAGACTCACCTTTGTCAAAATGAATCAGGGATGGATCAGCCAGGATTTCCACCCACCAATGCCTGATGCATGCGACTAGATTCAGCATGGTGCCACGTTTTACACTTTCCAAATGGTGCAAAACATATTTATGTCTTTAGGCCATTTTTTGGGCTCCTGCTGCTGCTACTGTCAACTCCTGCCAACTCCAGGGTGTGATTCATCCAATATTTGGGCTCCTGAGGCCAACTCCAGTGTATATTTGGGCTCCTGCTGCTGCTGCTGCCAACTTCTGCCAACTCCAGGGTGTGATTCATCCAATTTTTGGGCTCCTGAAGCCAACTCCAGTGTATATTTGGGCTCCTGCTGCTGCTACTGTCAACTGCTGCCAACTCCAGGGTGTGATTCATCCAATTTTTGGGCTCCTGAAGCCAACTCCAGTGTATATTTGGGCTCCTGCTGCTGCTGCTGCCAACTTCTGCCAACTCCAGGGTGTGATTCATCCAATTTTTGGGCTCCTGAGGCCAACTCCAGTGTATATTTGGGCTCCTGCTGCTGCTGCTGCCAACTTCTGCCAACTCCAGGGTGTGATTCATCCAATTTTTGGGCTCCTGAAGCCAACTCCAGTGTATATTTGGGCTCCTGCTGCTGCTACTGTCAACTCCTGCCAACTCCAGGGTGTGATTCATCCAATTTTTGGGCTCCTGAAGCCAACTCCAGTGTATATTTGGGCTCCTGCTGCTGCTGCTGCCAACTTCTGCCAACTCCAGGGTGTGATTCATCCAATTTTTGGGCTCCTGAGGCCAACTCCAGTGTATATTTGGGCTCCTGCTGCTGCTGCTGCCAACTTCTGCCAACTCCAGGGTGTGATTCATCCAATTTTTGGGCTCCTGAAGCCAACTCCAGTGTATATTTGGGCTCCTGCTGCTGCTGCTGCCAACTTCTGCCAACTCCAGGGTGTGATTCATCCAATTTTTGGGCTCCTGAGGCCAACTCCAGTGTATATTTGGGCTCCTGCTGCTGCTGCTGCCAACTTCTGCCAACTCCAGGGTGTGATTCATCCAATTTTTGGGCTCCTGAAGCCAACTCCAGTGTATATTTGGGCTCCTGCTGCTGCTACTGTCAACTCCTGCCAACTCCAGGGTGTGATTCATCCAATTTTTGGGCTCCTGAAGCCAACTCCAGTGTATATTTGGGCTCCTGCTGCTGCTGCTGCCAACTTCTGCCAACTCCAGGGTGTGATTCATCCAATTTTTGGGCTCCTGAGGCCAACTCCAGTGTATATTTGGGCTCCTGCTGCTGCTGCTGCCAACTTCTGCCAACTCCAGGGTGTGATTCATCCAATTTTTGGGCTCCTGAAGCCAACTCCAGTGTATATTTGGGCTCCTGCTGCTGCTACTGTCAACTCCTGCCAACTCCAGGGTGTGATTCATCCAATTTTTGGGCTCCTGAAGCCAACTCCAGTGTATATTTGGGCTCCTGCTGCTGCTGCTGCCAACTTCTGCCAACTCCAGGGTGTGATTCATCCAATTTTTGGGCTCCTGAGGCCAACTCCAGTGTATATTTGGGCTCCTGCTGCTGCTGCTGCCAACTTCTGCCAACTCCAGGGTGTGATTCATCCAATTTTTGGGCTCCTGAAGCCAACTCCAGTGTATATTTGGGCTCCTGCTGCTGCTGCCAACTTCTGCCAACTCCAGGGTGTGATTCATCCAATTTTTGGGCTCCTGAGGCCAACTCCAGTGTATATTTGGGCTCCTGCTGCTGCTGCTGCCAACTTCTGCCAACTCCAGGGTGTGATTCATCCAATTTTTGGGCTCCTGAAGCCAACTCCAGTGTATATTTGGGCTCCTGCTGCTGCTACTGTCAACTCCTGCCAACTCCAGGGTGTGATTCATCCAATTTTTGGGCTCCTGAAGCCAACTCCAGTGTATATTTGGGCTCCTGCTGCTGCTGCTGCCAACTTCTGCCAACTCCAGGGTGTGATTCATCCAATTTTTGGGCTCCTGAGGCCAACTCCAGTGTATATTTGGGCTCCTGCTGCTGCTGCTGCCAACTTCTGCCAACTCCAGGGTGTGATTCATCCAATTTTTGGGCTCCTGAAGCCAACTCCAGTGTATATTTGGGCTCCTGCTGCTGCTACTGTCAACTCCTGCCAACTCCAGGGTGTGATTCATCCAATTTTTGGGCTCCTGAAGCCAACTCCAGTGTATATTTGGGCTCCTGCTGCTGCTGCCAACTTCTGCCAACTCCAGGGTGTGATTCATCCAATTTTTGGGCTCCTGAAGCCAACTCCAGTGTATATTTGGGCTCCTGCTGCTGCTACTGTCAACTCCTGCCAACTCCAGGGTGTGATTCATCCAATTTTTGGGCTCCTGAGGCCAACTCCAGTGTATATTTGGGCTCCTGCTGCTGCTGCTGCCAACTTCTGCCAACTCCAGGGTGTAATTCATCCAATTTTTGGGCTCCTGAAGCCAACTCCAGTGTATATTTGGGCTCCTGCTGCTGCTACTGTCAACTCCTGCCAACTCCAGGGTGTGATTCATCCAATTTTTGGGCTCCTGAAGCCAACTCCAGTGTATATTTGGGCTCCTGCTGCTGCTGCTGCCAACTTCTGCCAACTCCAGGGTGTGATTCATCCAATTTTTGGGCTCCTGAGGCCAACTCCAGTGTATATTTGGGCTCCTGCTGCTGCCAACTTCTGCCAACTCCAGGGTGTGATTCATCCAATTTTTGGGCTCCTGAAGCCAACTCCAGTGTATATTTGGGCTCCTGCTGCTGCTACTGTCAACTCCTGCCAACTCCAGGGTGTGATTCATCCAATTTTTGGGCTCCTGAAGCCAACTCCAGTGTATATTTGGGCTCCTGCTGCTGCTGCTGCCAACTTCTGCCAACTCCAGGGTGTGATTCATCCAATTTTTGGGCTCCTGAAGCCAACTCCAGTGTATATTTGGGCTCCTGCTGCTGCTACTGTCAACTCCTGCCAACTCCAGGGTGTGATTCATCCAATTTTTGGGCTCCTGAGGCCAACTCCAGTGTATATTTGGGCTCCTGCTGCTGCTGCTGCCAACTTCTGCCAACTCCAGGGTGTGATTCATCCAATTTTTGGGCTCCTGAAGCCAACTCCAGTGTATATTTGGGCTCCTGCTGCTGCTACTGTCAACTCCTGCCAACTCCAGGGTGTGATTCATCCAATTTTTGGGCTCCTGAAGCCAACTCCAGTGTATATTTGGGCTCCTGCTGCTGCTACTGTCAACTCCTGCCAACTCCAGGGTGTGATTCATCCAATTTTTGGGCTCCTGAAGCCAACTCCAGTGTATATTTGGGCTCCTGCTGCTGCTACTGTCAACTCCTGCCAACTCCAGGGTGTGATTCATCCAATTTTTGGGCTCCTGAGGCCAACTCCAGTGTATATTTGGGCTCCTGCTGCTGCTGCTGCCAACTTCTGCCAACTCCAGGGTGTGATTCATCCAATTTTTGGGCTCCTGAAGCCAACTCCAGTGTATATTTTGGCTCCTGCTGCTGCTGCTGCCAACTTCTGCCAACTCCAGGGTGTGATTCATCCAATTTTTGGGCTCCTGAGGCCAACTCCAGTGTATATTTGGGCTCCTGCTGCTGCTGCTGCCAACTTCTGCCAACTCCAGGGTGTGATTCATCCAATTTTTGGGCTCCTGAAGCCAACTCCAGTGTATATTTGGGCTCCTGCTGCTGCTACTGTCAACTCCTGCCAACTCCAGGGTGTGATTCATCCAATTTTTGGGCTCCTGAAGCCAACTCCAGTGTATATTTGGGCTCCTGCTGCTGCTGCTGCCAACTTCTGCCAACTCCAGGGTGTGATTCATCCAATTTTTGGGCTCCTGAGGCCAACTCCAGTGTATATTTGGGCTCCTGCTGCTGCTGCTGCCAACTTCTGCCAACTCCAGGGTGTGATTCATCCAATTTTTGGGCTCCTGAAGCCAACTCCAGTGTATATTTGGGCTCCTGCTGCTGCTACTCTCAACTCCTGCCAACTCCAGGGTGTGATTCATCCAATTTTTGGGCTCCTGAAGCCAACTCCAGTGTATATTTGGGCTCCTGCTGCTGCTGCTGCCAACTTCTGCCAACTCCAGGGTGTGATTCATCCAATTTTTGGGCTCCTGAAGCCAACTCCAGTGTATATTTGGGCTCCTGCTGCTGCTACTGTCAACTCCTGCCAACTCCAGGGTGTGATTCATCCAATTTTTGGGCTCCTGAGGCCAACTCCAGTGTATATTTGGGCTCCTGCTGCTGCTGCCAACTTCTGCCAACTCCAGGGTGTGATTCATCCAATTTTTGGGCTCCTGAAGCCAACTCCAGTGTATATTTGGGCTCCTGCTGCTGCTACTGTCAACTCCTGCCAACTCCAGGGTGTGATTCATCCAATTTTTGGGCTCCTGAAGCCAACTCCAGTGTATATTTGGGCTCCTGCTGCTGCTGCTGCCAACTTCTGCCAACTCCAGGGTGTGATTCATCCAATTTTTGGGCTCCTGAGGCCAACTCCAGTGTATATTTGGGCTCCTGCTGCTGCTGCTGCCAACTTCTGCCAACTCCAGGGTGTGATTCATCCAATTTTTGGGCTCCTGAGGCCAACTCCAGTGTATATTTGGGCTCCTGCTGCTGCTGCTGCCAACTTCTGCCAACTCCAGGGTGTGATTCATCCAATTTTTGGGCTCCTGAAGCCAACTCCAGTGTATATTTGGGCTCCTGCTGCTGCTGCTGCCAACTTCTGCCAACTCCAGGGTGTGATTCATCCAATTTTTGGGCTCCTGAGGCCAACTCCAGTGTATATTTGGGCTCCTTCTGCCCCTCATAGTGATGCCACTTCAACTCTCTGCAATTGTGCCGCTCTGCGATACTATTAGCGATGCCTCTGATCTGCATGTGATATTTCTTCAAAGTATTATTTAACTAACCCAGCACGCATCCTGTGCGTGTTACAGCAAGGCTGAATGGTTTACAACCCTATTGAGGCTCTAGGAGGCTCAGAAATAGCCGTTTTTAATAGCGATTCGTCGCGAATTTATTCGGGTCGAAACGATTTTTGTCGGAAAATTCGGCGAATCAGTCGAATCGAATTTTTCAAAAGTTCGCTCATCTCTATTCATCACAAAATCCAAACATGGTTTACTCCAAGAAAACTTAAAATGGGAATCATGGTTACCGACAATGGGAAGAACATTTTGTCTGCGCTGTGCCAAGGAAGCCTGACCCATGCGCCCTGCATGGCTGACATCTTCAATCTGGTTGTCAAGCGGTTTCTAAAGTGTTCCCCCGATCTGCAAGACATCCTAACAACTTCAAGGAAACTTTGCATGCACTTCAGCCACTCATACACCGCCAAGCACACCCTTCTTGAGCTACAGCGTTAGAATGGTAGCCCCCAACATAGTCTGATTTGCGATGTTTCCACCCGTTGGAATTCCACCCTTCACATGTTGGACCGATTATATGAACAGAGAAAAGCCATCACGAATTTCCTGATGATCCAAGCGGATAGGGGGACTCCCCTGTGTAACTTCAATGTCAACCAGTGGCAGCTCATACGTGACACCTGCCATTTGCTCAGGCCCTTTGAGGAAGCCACTTTATTTGTCAGTCGGCAGGATTACGGGATGAACGATGTGATTCCACTGCTTCATGTACTACAGCACATGTTGGAAACCATGGCTGGTCAGGGCACTGGAGACATGGCGTCTACATCTTACGGCCACATGAACCCCGTTGGAGCTGAACTGGAGGAGGAGGAGGAAGAGGAGGAGCAGTGGCCCAGTGAGGCACAGTTTAGGCTTGGCGAAATGGCTAGTTTATCTAGTCAGCGGACAGGAGAGGAGGAGCAGCCAGAGGAGCTAGAGGGTTGTAAGGAAGGTGAGACAGAGGACCTGGACACACCGTGGCAGTATGCAGTGGAGATGGAGACATGTAGTCCCTCTGAGTCACTTGCGCCAATGGCAGGAAGCATGCTCACGTGCTTGCGTAGTGACCCCAGAATTGTTTCCATTTGTCGCCGGGATGATTTCTGGCTCTCCATCTTATTGGACCCTCGCTTCCGGCACAAAATGGGGACATTTTTAAACTTGGCGAGAGGGAGGACGAACTGAACTAAAACAAAGACATTCTACGTAGTCAGTTGGCCGATGCCTATCTGCGCCATGGTCCATACTCTCGCAGGTCTGACTCGGGGGGACCTCTGCGCTCACCTTCCACTGCCATGCCTGCTGGGGGGATTGGCAGGAGCAGCAGCAGCAGCTCCATCAGCAGCAGCCTCAGTCTTCAGTCGCTAATGAGCAGCTTTCTACACCCGCATAGTGAGGCTACTCATGAGCAGCAGGAAGATCTGGAGCAGGACCTCAACCAGCATACCTTGACATGACCATGCCAACACACCTTGAGGATCCGCTGGACTTCTGGGCAGCCAAACTTGGCTTGTGGCCGCAACTAGCAGAGTTTGCCCTGGAAAAGCGTGCCATCTGAGCGGGTGTTTAGTGCGGCGGGGGCCATAGTTACGGCGAGGAGAACTCGTCTGTCAACTAAAAATGTGGAGAGACTCACCTTTGTCAAAATGAATCAGGGATGGATCAGCCAGGATTTTTACCCACCAATGGCTGATGCATGCGACTAGATTCAGCATGGTGCCACGTTTTACACTTTCCAAATGGTGCAAAACATATTTATGTATTTAGGCCAATTTTTGGGCTCCTGCTGATGCCAACTTCAGGGTGTGCCTCTCAGTCAATTTTTGGGCTCCTGCTGATGCCAACTTCAGGGTGTGCCTTTCAGCCAATTTTTGGCCTCCTGCTGCTGCCAACTCCAGGGTGTCTTTCAAGCAATGTTTGGGCTCCTGCTTCTGCTGCTGCCAACTCCAGGGTGTGCCTTCCAGCTAATGTTTGTGCTCCTGCTGCTGCCAACTTCAGGGTGTGATTCATCCAATTTTTGGCCTCCTGCAGCCAACTCCAGTGTCTCTTTCACGCAATGTTTGGGCTCCTGCTGCTGCTGCTTGCAACTCCAGGGTGTGATTCATCCAATTTTTGGGCTCCTGCAGCCAACTCCAATGTCTCTTTAAAGTAATGTTTGGGCTCCTGCTGCTGCTTGCAACTCCAGGTTGTGATTCATCCAATTTTTGGCCTCCAGCAGCCAACTCCATTGTCTCTTTCAAGCTATGTTTGGGCTCCTGCTGCTGCTGCTTGCAACTCCAGGGTGTGATTCATCCAATTGTTGGGCTCCTGCAGCCAACTCCAGTGACTCTTTAAAGTAATGTTTGGGCTCCTGCTGCTGCTTGCAACTCCAGGGTGTGATTAATCCAATTTTTGGCCTCCTGCAGCCAACTCCAGTGTCTCTTTCAAGCTATGTTTGGGCTCCTGCTGCTGCTGCTTGCAACTCCAGGGTGTGATTCATCCAACTTTTGGGCTCCTGCTGCCAACTCCAGTGTCTCTTTAAAGCAATGTTTGGGCTCCTGCTGCTGCTTGCAACTCCAGGGTGTGATTCAGCCAATTTTTGGGCTCCTGCTGCCAACTCCAGTGTCTCTTTCAAGCTATGTTTGGGCTCCTGCTGCTGCTGCTTGCAACTCAAGGGTGTGATTCAGCCAATTTTAGGGCTCCTGCTGCCAACTCCAGTGTCTCTTTCAAGCTATGTTTGGGCTCCTGCTGCTGCTGCTTGCAACTCCAGGGTGTGATTCAGCCAATTTTTGGGCTCCTGAAGCCCACTCCAGTGTCTCTTTCAAGCTATGTATGGGCTCCTGCTGCTGCTGCTGCTGCTGCTGCTGCTGCTGCTGCTTGCAACTCCAGGGTGTGTTTCAGCCAATTTTTGGGCTCCTGAAGCCAACTCCATTGTCTCTATAAAGTCATGTTTGGGCTCCTGCTGCTGCTTGCAACTCCAGGGTGTGATTCAGACAATTTTTGGGCTCCTGCAGCCAACTCCAGTGTCTCTTTCCAGCTATGTTTGGGCTCCTGCTGCTGCTGCTTGCAACTCCAGGGTGTGATTCATCCAATTATTGGGCTCCTGAAGCCAACTCCAGTGTCTCTTTAAAGTAATGTTTGGGCTCCTGCTGCTGCTTGCAACTCCAGGGTGTGATTCATCCAATATTTGGGCTCCTGCTGCCTACTCCAGTGTGTCTTTCAAGCTATGTTTGGGCTGCTGCTGCTGCTGCTTGCAACTCCAGGGTGTGATTAAGCCATTTTTTGGGCTCCTGCTGCCAACTCCAGTGTCTCTATAAAGTAATGTTTGGGCTCCTGCTGCTGCTTGCAACTCCAGGGTGTGATTCAGCCAATTTTTGGGCTCCTGCAGCCAACTCCAGTATCTCTTTCCAGCTATGTTTGGGCTCCTGCTGCTGCTGCTTGCAACTCCAGGGTGTCATTCAGCCAATTTTTGGGCTCCTGAAGCCAACTCCAGTGTCTCTTTAAAGTAATGCTTGGGCTCCTGCTGCTGCTTGCAACTCCAGGGTGTGATTCATCCAATATTTGGGCTCCTGCTGCCAACTCCAGTGTCTCTTTCAAGCTATGTTTGGGCTGCTGCCAACTCCAGTGTCTCTTTCAAGCTATGTTTGGGCTGCTGCTGCTTGCAACTCTAGGGTGTCATTCAGCCAATTTTTGGGCTCCTGCTGCCAACTCCAGTGTCTCTTTCAAGCTATGTTTGGGCTCCTGCTGCTGCTTGCAACTCCAGGGTGTGATTCATCCAATATTTGGGCTCCTGCTGCCAACTCCAGTGTCTCTTTCAAGCTATGTTTGGGCTGCTGCCAACTCCAGTGTCTCTTTCAAGCTATGTTTAGACTGCTGCTGCTTGCAACTCCAGGGTTTCATTCAGCCAATTTTTGGGCTCCTGCTGCCAACTCCAGTGTCTCTTTCAAGCTATGTTTGGGCTGCTGCCAACTCCAGTGTCTCTTTCAAGCTACGTTTGGGCTGCTGCTGCTGCTTGCAACTCTAGGGTGTCATTCAGCCAATTTTTGGGCTCCTGCTGCCAACTCCAGTGTCTCTTTCAAGCTATGTTTGGGATCCTGCTGCTGCTGCTTGCAACTCCAGGGTGTCATTCTGCCAATTTTTGAGCTCCTGCAGCCAACTCCAGTGTCTCTTTCAAGCTATGTTTGGGCTGCTGCTGCTGCTTGCAACTCCTGGGTGTGATTCAGCCAATTTTTGGCCTCCTGCTGCCAACTCCAGTGTCTCTTTAAAGTAATGTTTGGGCTCCTGCTGCTGCTGCTTGCAACTCTAGGGTGTGATTCATCCAATTTTTAGGCTCCTGCTGCCAACTCCAGTGTGTCTTTCAAGCTATGTTTGGGCTGCTGCTGCTGCTGCTGCTTGCAACTCCAGGGTGTGATTCAGCCAATTTTTGGGCTCCTGCAGCCAACTCCAGTGTCTCTTTCCAGCTATGTTTGGGCTCCTGCTGCTGCTGCTTGCAACTCCAGGGTGTCATTCAGCCAATTTTTGGGCTCCTGAAGCCAACTCCAGTGTCTCTTTAAAGTAATGCTTGGGCTCCTGCTGCTGCTTGCAACTCCAGGGTGTGATTCATCCAATATTTAGGCTCCTGCTGCCAACTCCAGTGTCTCTTTCAAGCTATGTTTAGACTGCTGCTGCTTGCAACTCCAGGGTTTCATTCAGCCAATTTTTGGGCTCCTGCTGCCAACTCCAGTTTCTCTTTCAAGCTATGTTTGGGCTGCTGCCAACTCCAGTGTCTCTTTCAAGCTATGTTTTGGGCTGCTGCTGCTGCATGCAACTCCAGGGTGTCATTCAGCCAATTTTTTGGGCTCCTGCTGCCAACTCCAGTGTCTCTTTCAAGCTATGTTTGGGCTGCTGCCAACTCCAGTGTCTCTTTCAAGCTATGTTTGGGCTCCTGCTGCTGCTGCTTGCAACTCCAGGGTGTCATTCTGCCAATTTTTGAGCTCCTGCACCCAATCCAGTGTCTCTTTCAAGCTATGTTTGGGCTGCTGCTGCTGCTTGCAACTCCAGGGTGTGATTCATCCAATTTTTGGCCTCCTGCTGCCAACTCCAGTGTCTCTTTAAAGCAATGTTTGGGCTCCTGCTGCTGCTGCTTGCAACTCTAGGGTGTGATTCCTCCAATTTTTGGGCTCCTGCTGCCAATTCCAGTGTCTCTTTCAACCAATGTTTGGGCGGCTGCTGCTGCTTGCAACTCCAGGGTGTGATTCAGCTAATTTTTGGGGTCCTGCTGCAGGGTGTGTTTTTCAGGCACTATAGGGGCCCCTCATAGTGATGCCACTTCAACTCTCTGCAATTGTGCCGCTCTGCGATTCTATTAGCGATGCCTCTGATCTGCATGTGATAATTATTTACAGTATTATTTCACTAACCCAGCACGCATCCTATGTGTGTTACAGCAATACAGAATGGTTTACAATCCTATTAAGGCTCTAGGAGGCTCAGTAATAGCCATTTTTAATAGCGATTCATCGCAAATAAATTCGGGTCGAAACAATTTTTGTCTGAAAATTCGTCGAATCAGTCGAATCGAATTTTTCAAAAGTTCGCTCATCTCTAGTCAGCATCCTCAGCTGACCTTAACCCTATTAACTATATTGGAGTATCCTCAAGCAAAAGATGTGTAAGGATGGGAGGCAACTTGCTTCAAAACAGTAGCTTTGGTTGGCAAAGAAATTTAAGCAGAAGTTTTGAGTATTTTATTTTGTGAAAAATAACCTGTTATCATTGGAAGGTTTGTTCAAAAAAATGTATGTATACCCTTAACAGCTGATGACTTGTAAATCATACGAACTGTCATTTGCATTGACTATTTAGGAAAATCAGAGAAAAATATAATTTGTATAATCATTTGGAAAACAGTATACTTATCAATGTGTGAAAATTAAGTTTGACCACTCTCATACAGAAAGTATTATCATGCACACAAAACAGTATAGTAATGTTAGAAATAGCTGATGTATCCAATACCCATACTAAAAATTGGATCCTTACAGTTATGAGTAAATGGTCATTCGTGTTTAGTTGAGCTGTTCCGTTGGTTAATAGGACAGAAGCTGTTCATTTTTCTGTTAGTCCTTAAGGAAGGAACATAGTATCTTTAGGTAGATTATGAGGAACTTATGACCTGGATGGGTGGTGTCTTCCCTAACCTTATCAGCTTCAGCTCTAAATAGTATATATTGCAGTTATGACTATGAAACAAACAAATCACATTAATTTTTCAGGGGATAAGACCTGTAGAGGGTGTTTCTTAACCATTTGACATAGGCCTTCACTAGCTTCCAGAATGTTTAGGTATCCCATGGTGATATGCCCAAATTGTGTGATAAATGTCAAAAGATCTGAATAAACTGTATTCTTTCACCTTTATGAATCATACTTGTCCCTGTGGAAATCAACTGTGCTTTGAATGGAACATACAACAGTTAATCTCTCCAAAAATCTGTCCAAAAAATCTTTATTCCATTGAATCTTGTTTTGATTAAAACCCTTGAGATTTGCAACATAAGTTAATTATCCAACAGATGTCTCAAATAGGAATGGTTATAAGTCAGCAATATGCTATGGTCTGTTGACTGAAATGTTAGCTTGTACCAAATTTGCCTACCCTCATGAGAGGGGCACATCTAGGAAAGGGACACATTATCTCAGATTTGAATATAATCAATGGAAGAAAATGTATGTACTCAACAAAAGCATTGCAAAGCATTGAAAAGTGAGACCGGCTGGTGGCATGATTTTTAAATAAATCTGATGGTTTATAAAAGACTCTTCAAGATGTCTAACAAATAAATTAGCAAATGCTAGTGCTGCAGCACTACCCATAGTCATGTAACTCATTTACCTTCAAATGTAATGTGATTTAATAAAGTCATTAATGGAGAAATTAATAGAAATTGCAGTTGAAGTACATGTCGGGGGGGGGGGGGGTAGTCATTGGGAATGTTAGTGTACTGTATAACGCTGAAATGTTCATGGAGAGCTCTCAGCCAAAAATAATTCCTTACTTGTATATACAGGAAAAAGGCTATTGTTCAGTTGGGCATAGGTTAACCACAACTAGTGACAGTAGACCTTTGAGTTTGACCACGCCTATAAGATGATTACACTTCAAGATTCAATTAAAAATTGTAATTACTTTATTTGATTATTCAGTTAAAAGGAAACCTGCTGTTTCCGCAGATCTGGTGTCTCGCCACCTAGAGTGCTGTCAACAGGTTATTAAACATGATTACTAGATATCTTCAGTAAGTCCAACATGTTTAACATCACTCCTGTAACAGGACATTAAGAAAGAAAGAAAAAAAACCACACAGATTGGTTGGTATTAATTCAATTAGGATCCCTATGTAAACCAACTCTATATTAAAGAAATACCTGAGTTCTGATTTAATTCTCATTGTTAAGAGCAATGCATCAATTCAGTGCTTTGTAGTGCAGACAACATGATTAAAAACTACATGATCACCATGTCTTTAACAAAAAAGAAGTACAAATCTCATGTCAAATTTGGGCTATGGTGAAATCTTCAAAGAGGGCGAGCATAATGAATAAAAAAGAGACTTACATGGTGTAGATACAGTAATGCGAGGTGCAGAGTGCAGAATGCCTGAGGTCACATGCCTCCTGTTGGGTACTTAAATCCCTCTCGGGGAAAGGTAGTATTCAGCCTCGACTGGATATGTGAAGAGGCGGCCATCTGTTGTGGTGCAGGCTGAAGGGGCTATAAAGAGCGCTCTTAATGAGCGTTCCCCTACCCCGGATGTGACGCATCTTCCGGGATGCCT
This sequence comes from Gastrophryne carolinensis, assembly GCA_027917425.1. NCBI lineage: Eukaryota > Metazoa > Chordata > Amphibia > Anura > Microhylidae > Gastrophryne > Gastrophryne carolinensis. The sequence goes on along the minus strand of CM051240.1, from coordinate 90,901,130 downwards.
GGAGCGCATTGCGCCTCACTATCCCGGAAATGCGTCACAAGTCACAGGGGAAGAGACGCAGGCGGACAACGTCTGTCATGCCTAGAGGGAGGGGGGGAGGGACGCCTGGCTCAGAGCGCCCGATGCACGGACACGTGCGGTGTGTCACAATGCACTCCACGCTAACCACGCCTCGTGTGGCACTCGGAGCCGACAGGCCTGTCCGGGAAGTGCGAGGCGCAATGCGTTTCACATACCCGGAAGTGTGCGTACTCAAGTCTCTTTCACCAAAGTGGCGCTTTGGGCATATGGAAAGTCACCTGTTTGCTGGGCCCCTTCTGCTCTTTGGACTGGCATAGGGGTCTCAAGGATCCCTTACCAGTTCACAAAGGGTTAATGTAAAAAAATAAATAAATAAAAAAACACACACACCAGAACAAAGTCCCTAATTTTTTTTACACCAATATTTTCCTCCTTGCTATCAATCACTGGGTGGTGTCCTCATCTGTGCCCAGCCGCTCTTTGCTGTCTTCAGGGGAACAGAGGACACAGATCCTCTGTCCCACTCCCGGCTTCCGACACTTAGACCCACTGCAGGGAGGGGCTATTTATAGGCAAGGAGGGAGCTGACACCTCACTTCGCACCTATAAATAGCCCATCTTATACAGCAGGAAGCAAATTGCCAGGAGCCCAGACTGCGTATATGTGTTCTTCGTCCCACTGAAGACACCTGCTGGAGCCAGAGGTTAAGGTCTTCGCCAAGCAATAGAACGGGAACAGAGGTAAGATTTTTTTCGTTTTAAAATCCTACTTTATTAAAAAAAAAAAAACTCCACTATACTCACCTTTCATCCAGCGCAGGTTATTGCTGCAGGTGCGGTGTAAAGACACTTACTGAATCGCCCGCTGTCACTCCCGCGCTGGACACCACTCCCTCCTCCTCCGCCACCTAGGTGCTCAACACCGCTCAGTAGAGTGGACTATGGCGCGCCCCGCCTCCGTCATCAAAGGCAATATGGCACGCCCCTCTCCATTGAGCTGAATGGATAGGAACCTGCCATAGTTCCTGTGATGAGGGGGGGGGTACACCGCAATCCCCTTCTGTACAGTGGTATCGAGCGAGGCAGCGGAGGATAAGGGAGCGGACAAAAACCCATGATTTTGAGTATCCCCAGTTTTGGTCCTTGTCCCCAGGGCACCCCAATTCGGAATGCCCTGCTGTGTGAAAAACCCCCAGGTTGCCCAGTAAAAGTCACCTTTCCCTGGTACGATGGCACGTGCATAGGCTCCCATCTAATCTGCGCACTCGGTTCTATTCGTCGTCAAGAATTGGCTAGGAGCTGAATGGAAAAATAGCCGCACGCAGCCAAGTGCACCAGCTCAGGGTGCGTGCCTGCCATGCACAAATGCCTGACCATAGCCCAATAAAGGTATAGTGTGGTACAGCCGCACCCCAGGCATGTGCCAATGATCAGTTTTACAGGGGACTCAGGGGGGTTTCACACAGTGGGGCATGCAGAATATGGATGCCCTGGAAAGAGGGAATCAGGAGGCCCTGGAGTCTTATAAATTTCATGGCTGTCTGTGTTTGTCCAAATTGAAGATCGCTTACCTCTACTGGTGTCCTCCCAATTTAGGATACCCCACAGCATGAAACCCCCCAGATTTGCCATAATCTTACATGTTTCTTGAACTCACAGGGTGTTATTCCTCTCAGTGGGGGTATCCTGAAATGGGATGCCCCTCTGTGTGTATCCCCCAAAGTTGGACCATTTACTCACTTTCCTGTCACACCCACAGCACACGAACATGCTGATTGGCTGAGCGGTGCGCTAAGCATGCTTGCTTTCACTTGGCACCATTCGGCACCCCTGACAGCTAAGCAGCTGAGCGGAGCTGAACGGAGCCGAGTGTTCCGCCGGCCGCATCCCCCACTCACCTCCTAACCGTCGTGTCCCTGTGTTGCCCATTCAGACATTCAGAGACACAGCGAGGGCTCCAGGACAAGGTAAGTGAAATGGGGCTACTGGGGGGTTTTACACAGTAGGGCATTCCAATTTGGGATGCCCCAAGGAGTGGAACTCGGACGGCCCTGAAGTCTTTTAGACTCCAGAGCCTCCGATGTTCCTCTTTAAAGAATAAGCCACGATTGAATCAGTCCCTGCCCTGCTCCTCCAATGTCAAGAACCGACCCCCAGCCCCCATTCATGCACACACACATATATGCCCCTCCCTCCAAACATCATCATTATCATCTAATTTTTTGGTTTTATAAAAGCTGCAATAAACGTGAAGTCTGTTCCCACTCGAGTGACAGCCTGGTCCCCAAATCCCTGCCCACTCCTCCATTACCTTTTCTGGGCGGTCTGATTTCTCTGGAGGAAGTGAGCAAGGCAGCAACCCAGGTGGCACCCAGTCACATGCCTTCTCTCGAGCAGGGAAGACTATGACGTCACAGCAGGTGGGTGGAGCAAAGCGGGCCGCTATCATGTGCAGTGAGGCGGCCCGTTCTGGCAGCATAACCAGTGGGCAGAGGGCGGGTGTAAAGAGGGTGGAGTGGGTGAGGCGGCAGACGTCCAGAGGAGACCCCGGCTAGGGGGAACCTTACAGATCTATCAATCGCCGTGGGGCATGTTTACCCATGGGTGCCCAACGGCCATACCGAGAATAATAAATAAAATAAAACATTTTTTTTTTGTTATGCTACAGTCATGGACAGGCTGCCCCCCTCCAAAGCAAGCGGCCCTAGGCATGGGCCTAGGTTTGCCTTGTGCCAAATACGGCCCTGTTTATGCTGCAAATAAGTATACACAAAGAAAAAATAGTATTTCCTGTGTTTTTTTGCCACTCAAATGCCTTTTGAAATTCAATATAAACTTGCACAGAAAACTCCTCTACAAATAGAACTGGAGCTGTAAGGCATTTTTCTTCTGAAAAGTATGTAGCTATTCCTTCAGGCTTGGTTACTTCAAAAGAAAGTGGATTTCTCAAAAACATATAATTGCCCTATTGATTCAGAAAAGCCAGAGAAAAATACAATAGTTTTTAGGTTATCACTACAACTATGCCACCACCGATATGTATTACGTAATCAAGGATTCCAATAGAACCCGTTGAAATAAATCAAAGTTCTTTACACTTCTCCTTCAGGCCACATTTAGTATTCTGGGCACATGTCCAACCCCTTCCCTATTGAAAGGGGAACAAGGCCTCTGTCCCCCATGCTGTTCGTCCTAGCAATTGAGCAATTGGCAATGGCAATCAGGCACAATACTAACATAAAAGGATCAGAGGTGGCAGGAATTCAGCATAAACTGAGCTTATTTGTGGACGATGTACTCATGCTTATAACTTATCCTGTAACATCCTTCCCTAATCTATACTCAGTCCTGACAGCTTTTTCTGCAATATCAGGCTTGAAAATGAACAATGAAAAGTCAGTATCTCTAAACTTAACACTACAGCCAGAACTGAAGGAGCAAATCAAGGCCTCATTCCAATTCAAGTGGGCTGTCAACCACTTGGAATATCTTGGTGTATGAACTACACCTGAATACACGTTCCTTTACTCCGCTAACTACGTTCCTTTGTGGCGAACATTGACAGGCCTGATGGAGAACTGAGCTAAATACACCATTGTACACAAATAGATGCATGCAATAGGATCAAACAAAGCAATGCAAACTAGATCATATCACATATATACAAGCAATGTCCATGTATCCTCAGTTACATCACTGAGGGCAGAGTTAGACCCTTTTCAGGTTGCAGCAAGTTAAGTAAGGGTCTAACCCCATTTGTAGGAGTGTTCAACCCTTAGGTTAATGAAGGTTATGCATTGTATAGCGTGGTTTTGTGCCCTTATACCATAGGGCAGCGGTACTCAACTGGCGGACCGGGGTCCGAATGCGGACCTTGGTGCCAGATTTCTGGACCCCTGCCCTGACAGCCCTGCAGTTAGTTGCTTCTGTGTTGCCATGCTCAGCGCTGCCCCGTTACAGATTGGTGATGTAGTTGTTTGTCTCCCTGCCAATGTCATTACTCCCTGGCACCTAGCATTGCAATATGAAGTACTGCAGGGACGGGAAGTGGCATTGCAAGGTATTATCCACCCCCATTGATTTCTAACTATCCATCCCCCCCGACAGCGCCCCGTCCGGACCTTCGCCTCTCACCAGATGCCTGTAAATGGACCTTTACAAGAAGTGGTTGAGTACCCCTGCCATAGGGCATCTTCAGAGGGTCAAAAATTCATCCTGCTGGACTGAATAAGCATGATCTATGAAGGGAGTATAATATGTTATTAGTGTGAGTGGATTGTATTAGGGTAAGAAGGTAAAAGGGTAAAAGAATCTTAGAAGGGATAAATCGCTAGTTACCTTAATTCAGTAGTCAAGCTGGGGGGGGGGGGGATCACACCAGGCTTGACCAACGACACAGAAGTAGATATCCACAGACTCAATCACAACACCCGACATGGGACACTTATGGTTACCCACACCCATCCACCCAACACCTCCCAAGAGAACATTATACTTGTTCGGGACTGCACCAAGTCCTGACACAGAGCAACCCACCAAAGCTTACAGTTAAAAGAAAAGTAGCCCCCCAAGTATCACCACCCACTCAGTGGTCCATACTTTCATCGGATTCATCATGCTTGGGGTCCAGCTCAGAAAGCGACTTGGACACTGTAGGAGCTGCAGCACCACCACTTACATACTCCACAACCCAAAGACCTCTTACATCTTTCTTTCAACTTCTTCCCTCCCCCCTCACAAGAAACCACCCCCTGCCCCACCGGAGAAGCACTAACATATTTTCCATCACTAAAACTAGAGATGAGTGAACTCCATGAGACCCCTTATACCAGTTCACAAGGCTAGGGGCTGGCAAGTCACCTGCAACTAGCGGGTGGCTTGCCATTAACCCCCGCACCCCCAATTACCTGCCTCCCCAAAGCCCGGGGGGGGGGCAGAAGAGCCCGGGCCCACACAGGGTATGTGGGCTCGTAGGCTGCAGGGTGAGGGGCCACAAAAGCTGGCCCCTCCACTCTGTTCCTACAAGCCCCCATAGCTGGTCCCGTGCTGGTTATGATGGGTAAGGGGGACCCTACGTCATTGTTTTTTAATTTTAAGGGTTAGGGTTAGGGTTAGGGTTAGCCTAACCCTAACCCTAACCCTTAAAATTAAAAAAGAAAATGGGTTCCCCCCCCCCCCGGGAGGGGGACCTTACGTCATTTTTATTTTATTTTTAAGGGTTAGGGTTAGGGTTAGCTTAACCCCCTTTTTTTTTTTAATAACCCTATGTTTATAGTGTGGATAGTATTTTATTTGTAAATGTAATAAATTGCTCTTTTCAGTTTGGAGGGTCTCCAGGGCAAGAATGGTGGGGCTACCGATACATATGTGGTACCGTTGTAATCAGTAGAAATGGGGCTATCACATGCAATATGGTTTTCATTAAACAAAAATGGTTTTATTTAAAATAAAGGAGACAATTGTCTAAAAAATATATATTTTTTGTTTTTTTTTGTTTTTTTAAGCAGAAATATTCAAAAAACAGTAGAAAAATTACAAACAAGACATTTCATGTTAAAGCCTACTCTGCTGCAAAAAATTTATATGTAATGTATATAATTTGTCTGGAAATTCCAGCAAAAATCACGGTTAATCATGCCGCAAAATGGGGAAAAATGACCTGTCAACAGAGGGTGACAAAACTTCAAGTAGGCTGACAATTAAAAGGGTTAATAGTAACTATGCATGTTGGGTATTGTTCTGCTCAGGGGACCTTGCGCTTTCAGATTTAGCTTGTTTTTTCTTGTTTGAATATTGATATTTTAGGAAAACATGGTCTTTATTCTGCTTTTTTTATAATTGTTTTTAGGGAAACCCTGTGCAACCTAAGAATTCTTCAATGGATTACTTCCAGAAAGATGAGCCCACTACAACAAGCTCAGTACTCTTAGAAAGAAAAAAGAAAAGGGAATATATGGTTTATGGGGATATTCTAAATTTAAAGGGTTGTTTTGGTTGAAAAATCGCAAGGTGCACACTTTGTCTGCAGAGCTGAAATTACCGTTATGCGCACGCTTTACTTTGGGGTGTTTGGCAACTCTTCCCTTGACAGTACCTATGCATGTTGGGTATTGTTCTGCTCGGGGGATGTTGCTTTTTCAGATTTTGCTTGTTTTTTTTGTTTGCATATAGTTTTTTTTAGGAAAATGTGGTTTTGATTCTTCTTTTTTATTCTTTTTTAGGGAAACTCTGTGCAACCAAAGAATTGATTGAGGGATTACTTCCAGAAAATTGCGCCCATGTCAACAAACCTGGTACGCTAGAAAGCCTGAGGTGTATACTTCCAGAGAATATATAGTTTGTGTGGGTATTTCAAATTTAAAGGGTTCTTTTCCTGGAAAGACAGCAAGGTGCGCTTAGCGCGGTGCATAGTTGTATTTTATCTGAAAATCTCCTAAATCGCTGTTTCAGTTTGGGGGAGTCTCCTGGGCAGGAAAGGGTGTCTACCTATACATATGTGGTAATGCTGTGACTGGGATTAATTGGGGTTTCACATGCAATAAGATTTTATTGACAAACTTAAATTTTTTATTACAAAAAACTTGCAAAAAATTGATTTTTTTTTAATTTCTTTGCACATATTTCCCCCAAAAGTATTGAGAATACACCTAAAAAATTACAAACAAGACATTTCATGTTAAAGCCCAGACTCTGCTGAAAAAAAACAATATATCATTTTCCTGGGAAATCCCTGGAAATCCCTTCAAAAATCACATTTGAACATGGGGAGCGCAAAATAGTGCAAAATGGTCTGGCACCAAGGGTGACAAAAACTCCAGGTAGGCTGGCAGCGAAAGGGTTAAAGAGACACTGGAGTTGGCAGCAGGAGCCCAAAAATTGGCTGAATGACACCCTGGAGTTGCAAGCAGCAGCAGGAGCCCAAACATTACTTTAAAGAGACACAGACCAAATCAAAATGCAATAGTTTGATTAAGCTGAGGAGCAACAAGCGTATTTTGTATAACAGATAGGCTGCTAAGTGCAGGTTTGGGATACCCTGCGGCCTAGGTTTTTGGCAGCAGGACAAAAACCAATTCAAAATGCAATCGTTTGATTAAGCTGAGGAGCAACAAGCGTATTTTGTATAACAGATAGGCTGCTACGTGCAGGTTTGGGATACCCTGCGGCCTAGAGTTTTGGCAGCAGGACAAAAACCAATTCAAAATGCAATAGTTTGATTAAGCTGAGGAGCAACAACCGTATTTAGTATAACAGATAGGCTGCTAAGTGCAGGTTTGGGATACCCTGCGGCCTAGTGTTTTGGCAGCAGGACAAAAACCAATTCAAAATGCAATAGTTTGATTAAGCTGAGGATCAACAAGCGTATTTAGTATAACAGATAGGCTGCTAAGTGCAGGTTTGGGATGCCCATGTGGGCTGGTGTATATAAAGCAGGACAAAAACCAATTCAAAATGCAATAGTTTGATTAAGCTGAGGATCAACAAGCGTATTTAGTATAACAGATAGGCTGCTAAGTGCAGGTTTGGGATACCATGCGGCCTAGTGTTTTGGCAGCAGGACAAAAACCAATTCAAAATGCAATCGTTTGATTAAGCTGAGGAGCAACAAGCGTATTTAGTATAACAGATAAGCTGCTAAGTGCAGGTTTGGGATACCCTGCAGCCTAGTGTTTTGGCAGCAGGACAAAAAACCAATTCAAAATGCAATCGTTTGATTAAGCTGAGGAGCAACAAGCATATTTTGTATAACAGATAGGCTGCTACGTGCAGGTTTGGGATACCCTGCGGCCTAGTGTTTTGGCAGCAGGATAAAAACCAATTCAAAATGCAATAGTTTGATTAAGCTGAGGAGCAACAAACGTATTTAGTATAACAGATAGGGTGCTAAGTGCAGGTTTGTAATGCCCATGTGGGCTGGTGTATTTAAAGCAGGACAAAAATCAATTCAAAATGCAATAGTTTGATTAAGCTGAGGATCAACAAGCGTATTTAGTATAACAGATAGGGTGCTAAGTGCAGGTTTGGGATGCCCATGTGGGCTGGTGTATTTAAAGCAGACCAAAAAATATTAAAATTAAATTAAAACTAATCCAGTTTTTAGAAATGCTTGTGTGTAACAGATAGGGTTAAATAAGCCACTGCATAGATGGGATGCACAGTGGCAAAGCAGATTTACAGCACAAAGAACTGAAATTGAATTGAAAACTGATCTGGCTAATGAAAAAAAAAAAAATATTCCCTGTCACTTCAATGCTGTCCCTGCCTGGATCATTCCGGTTTTTCCCTATCTTTCACTATCTTTCCCTGGCTCTGTCTACCTCTCTGTCTGCCTCTCAGACTCTCCCTACCTATCTTAACTCTCTGTCTCTGTCTGTAACTAGCTGTGCTCTGGCCGCAATAGAACGCTGAAATGCGCACAAGGAAGATGGCCGCCGGTTTATATAGCACGGTGACATCAACGTGCTGTGACTTTCCCATGATACCTTGCCCCAGGGGATATGTCCGGACATGTGCTTCCACCATTTTAGAATGCCTGTAATTGAAATTAATGGAGTTTAAAGGAAAACTTCGATCGATCGAATCACGGGGAAATTCGGATTCGTTCAGAATCAAATTTTTCATGAAATTCGGAACAAATCGGGGTTCGTCCGGATCGATTCGCTCATCCCTAATTAAAACATTACCTCTGATACAGGTATTTGTAAGCCAAGTTACAAAGGATATAAAAACCTTCTCAAACCCCCCACGCAGATACCATCCAATTTATCCCCTGAAAAATGACGGGTCATCACAGAATTGGAAAAATCTAAGAACCTAGTCATTAAGCCCTCGGACAAAGGAGCCAGTATAGCACTAATGATCACTTCCCGGTATTAATCGATGTGTACCAATATCCTCAGCAATATCCAATTGTGTAAACAATTATATGTAAATAGCCTCAAGTCTGATCAGCGTGACCTCGACACCTTGATTTTAAAAGGACTAACAGAAGGCACAATAACTACTAGTGAAGCACAGTAGCTCACAAGCGCATACCAACACCAAACTTTGATAGTCTACCCAAAATCCATAAACATCCAACCAATCCCCTGGCAGACCCATCATATCTGGCTGTAACTCACTTACTGCACCCTCCAGTACTTTTCTCAATACCTTACTTCAACCACATGTCCATAGTTTACCCTCTTATGTATATGTGATATACTATATATATATATATATATATACTATGCACCTATTGGCAATCCTCGACAATGTACTACCGCTCCCAAATACCCTCCTTCTCAGCCTTGATGTAGAATCCATTTACTCATACCACATACACTTGGTCTATCAGCAACATAGTTTTTCCTCAATGAAATGGGCACTGAACATGAAAGTCGCAATTCTTTCAGCATCCAATTACTAGAGATTATTTTGACCCACAAGTTCACCTTTAATAGGTCTAATTATCTACAAATACAAGGTTTAGCTATGGGCACTACACTACACTACACTAATCTCAATCTTGGATAGTGGGAACATTTTCAGCAACCCAGAACTTGACCCATATACTACATACATTATCTACTGGGGTCACTGTATTTATGATATTTTGATACTCTAGGACCGCAACATACCCACACTTAAACTTTTTATTGATACATCAATCGCAATAACCTCAGCCTCTTTGTCACATTTACCTGTGACCACAAAACTATAACATTCCTGGCCATACAGAAACACCTACAACCCAATGGACCACAACAAGTCTTCACTGGAAACCTAGAGCCAGTAACACCATCCTACATGCCACCAGCCACCTTTCTCAACCACAAGGAGCATCCCAATCGGCCAATATCTCCATATTCAAAGAAACTGTGAAATAGATGCTACATTCCAAGCAGAGGCAAAGCCCTGAGAACTTGCTTAAGAGAACGAGGATACCGTGATAAACACCTTCGGTTTGCATACCACCTAGCCATGGATCACCCACTTTTGAAAAAAAGAGACAGAACATCTCATGGAGACAGGCCACAAACAGTCCTCCTCACATTAGTCTCTCAACTGGCAGACCTGTATTACAGACAGACCATCTGCAATTTACAGAAGTCCATCACTCATGGATAAATTGGTTCCTAGCCCCTATAATGCACACAAGTTGAGCACTGCACACTGACAGGTACATACCCTTGTGGTACCTGTTTGGTCTGCAAATACATCTCTTCAGCATTACCCTTAAATGCGGTAATACCACATGTCAGGTCCCGGAGACACCCACCTTCCAATAAACCAGCAACCCCCAATCTCCGCTGCTTTCTTCACCTATAGTAAGCCCCCGTTTGCCGGGACGCTAGACACGCCTCACCGGACACGGTTGCCCCCAGGTCTTATTAGCACAAAGGATGCTGATTTATGCAGGGGAAGGCAGATGAATCCAAGGACTAGACTGAGTAGCGAAAACGGACAGGGGTCATACACGGGTGGTCAATCCGAGGTGGCACGGTACAGAAGGGTTAGACGGAAGAATGGTCAGGGGCAAGCCAAGGGTCACAACGGGAGGTCAGAAGTTCGCGGTACAAAGGAGCAGGCAGAATCGTAGTCAAGGGGCAAGCAAGGTCGGTCCAGGCGGCAATCAGGGGTGGTCAAAAACAAGGCAAAATCACAAGGAGAAGAGCAATCCAAATCACACCCAGTAGCACGCTATAACGGGCAACGACTAACTGCAGGGTGTATACCTATATAGGATGTGGACTGACTGGATAGGCTGAAGGGGGGGAGTGTAGTGATTGGGGCAACTGGGATCTCTGGGCTGATTGCCCAGTTTGAATAAGGAGGCGGAGTGTGTAATAGGGCACATGCCCTTTAATAGCAAGGGCTCATTGGCCCAACTAAACATAGGGAGGCGGACAGTGTTTGGGCGCATGCCTTTTAAATAACAAGGGCTCATGGCCCAATACAATCACCTCCGGCGGGCGCGCAGTGCGCAGCGCCGCCGGAGGGCATAGAATGAAGTCAGGCGCGTGCGCGCGCGCGTGTGAGGACGCGCGCCGGGAGCGCGCCGCACAGAGAGCGGCGCGGCCGCTCCCGACGCTGCAGGGCCGGAAGCCGCCCGAGCGGCTGCTCGTGACAGCCGAGCGGCGGGCGGGCAGGAGCGACGCCGACCCGCCGCCGGCTGCAACGGACGTGCAGCCCGCCGAGAGGAGTCGGCGGAGGAACGAGGGTCAGGTAAGGAGGTGGCCGTGACACTACCCCCCCCTTCACGAGGGGCCTCTGGACCCTTATCAGGCTTATCCGGATTCTCACGGTGAAACCTATTAATAAGGGTTTTGGCATGGACATCCTTGGCCGGTACCCAACACCTTTCCTCTGGACCAAAACCCTTCCAATCTATTAAATACTGTAAAGAGTTTTGAAACACCCGAGCGTCGAGTATTCTATTAATCTCATATTCAGGCACATCCTCCACTATGATTGGGGAAGGAGACGACACCTGAATATTTTTGGCAGATTTTAACAAAGAAACATGAAAGGACGACGGAATTCTCATGGATGAAGGTAACTTGACCTTAAAGGTAACGTCGCTTAGTTTATCAATAATAGGAAACGGGCCGATAAATTTAGGCCCTAGCTTAGACGAGGGTTGCCGAAGGGCAATATTTTTAGTAGAGACCCAGACCAAATCACCCACCTGAAATGGTGGTTCTAGCGACCTATGTCGGTCCGCAAAGACTTTATGAGTTCTAGAGGCTTTCTTTAAGTTAGTCTGTATCTCAGACCATACTTTAGTTCTTTCTCGTAGCCATTCCTCCAAGGCCGGCAAGTTGGAGGAAGGACCAGAAAAAGATGATGCCTTAGGGTTTCTCCCGTAATTACAAAAAAAAGGCAAAAACCTAGTAGATTCACTCGGCGCATTGTTAAAGGCGAATTCTGCAAATTCGATGAATTCCGCCCATTGTTCTTGACGATCGGAGACGAAACAGCGTAGATATTGTTCTAAACATTGATTTACCCGTTCAGTCTGTCCGTTAGACTGAGGGTGATAGGCGGTAGAGAGCGACACTTTAATACCTAAACGATTGCAGAAAGCTTTCCAAAAACGGGATACAAACTGAACTCCTCGATCTGAAACAATATTCAGTGGTAAACCATGGAGGCGAAAAACGTGCTTAATGAATAGCTGTACTAAATCTGGTGCCGATGGAAGTTTTATCAATGGAATAAAATGTGCCATTTTACTGAAGCGATCCACCACCACCCAAATTACAGAATTCCCCTGTGATGGAGGAAGGTCAACAATAAAATCCATGGATATGTGCGACCATGGTTCAGCGGGGATTTCTAAGGGAACTAATAGTCCCGCAGGGGACCCATGAGTGGCCTTACTTCGAGCACATACCGGACATGCTTCGACAAAGGCGGAAGTATCGCGTCGGATGGTGGGCCACCAAACATGACGTTTGGCGATAGCCAAAGTCTTCCGAACACCTAAGTGACCAGCCGACTTGGCATCATGTAGTTCCTGTAAAACAGCCAGACGCAAATGAGGCGGAACAAATAAACAATCAGAGGGTTTACCCGGAGGAGAATCAACCTGAAATGGCACTAACGAGCTAGACAGGTCAGGGAGAAGAGTCGCCACAACACAACCTAAAGGTAAAATCGATTCTGGAGGACCGTTCTGGTCCTTACAATCCCCGAAATTACGGGATAGGGCATCTGCTTTGGCATTCTTCTTCCCCGGCTTATAGGTGATAATAAAATTAAATCGAGAAAAGAAGAGTGCCCAGCGTGCCTGACGGGAGTTGAGTCTCTTGGCTGACTCTAAATACTCCAGATTCTTGTGATCAGTATACACAGTGATGGGGTGTAAGGAACCTTCTAGCCAGTGGCGCCATTCTTCAAAGGCCAGTTTAATACCCAAAAGTTCCCTATTCCCAACATCGTAATTGCGTTCAGCAGGCGAAAACTTCCGAGAGAAGAAAGCACAAGGATGTAGTTTCTCAGGATTGCCCGCATACTGAGAAAGAACAGCTCCTACTCCCAGTTCCGAGGCGTCAACCTCTAATAGAAATGGAAGCCGGGTGTCGGGATGTATCAAAATGGGAGCGGAGGTGAAAGTCTCTTTTAACACTTGAAAGGCGTTTTTAGCTGAGGGAGGCCACTCCTCAACAAAAGCGCCCTTACGAGTGAGATCTGTTAAAGGACTCACTATGGACGAGAAACCCCTTATAAACTGCCTGTAAAAATTCGCAAATCCTAGAAATCTCTGTAGCGCCTTTAGGGTTCTAGGTTGTTCCCACTCCAGAATAGCAGAAACCTTGGAAGGATCCATCACCAATCCCCGTTTGGAGATTATAAATCCTAGGAACGGGATTTCAGACACTTCAAAAACACATTTGGAGATTTTAGCATACAGACGATTTTCCCGCAATCTCTGCAACACCGCTTTGACATGTTGACGGTGCTCCACTAGAGAGCGGGAAAAAATCAGTATGTCGTCCAAATAGACCACGAGAAATTGACCCAAAAAATCACGAAATATGTCATTGACAAAATCTTGAAACACTGCAGGAGCATTGCATAACCCGAATGGCATCACTAAATATTCATAATGCCCATCCTTTACATTGAAGGCCGTTTTCCATTCATCCCCCTGCCGTATGCGAATAAGGTTATATGCTCCTCGAAGGTCTAACTTAGTGAAGACCTGGGCCCCAGAGACCTGATTAAAAAGGTCATTGATCAATGGAAGGGGATATCTATTTTTTACAGTAATCTTATTTAACCCTCGATAATCTATACAGGGGCGTAAGCCGCCGTCCTTCTTCTCAACGAAGAAGAACCCAGCACCGGCAGGGGAGGTGGAAGGACGGATAAAACCTTTCTGGAGATTTTCGGTGATATAATCTTTCATGGCCTGTTCTTCAAATCTAGTGAGATTATATAGTTTCCCCCTAGGGGGCATAGTACCTGGGAGTAAGTCAATAGGACAGTCGTAGGCCCTATGGGGTGGAAGAATGTCGGCGGATTTCTCCGAAAATACGTCTGCCCAATCTGCATAGACTGGAGGTAGACCATCAAAGACAATCGGTGTGGTCCTAAGGGATATAGAGAAACAACGACTTTGACATGAGGGACTCCACTTCACCAGATCTCCAGATCTCCAATCTATCATGGGGTTATGGACTTTTAACCAGGGAAATCCTAAAACAACAGGGGAGACGGGACTTTCAATAATCAAAAATTCTATTTCTTCCGAGTGGGCAGATCCTACAACTAAATTTACCCAAGGGGTCTTGTGGGAAACCAACCCCCCCTCAATGGGCTTATTGTTGACTGCCAGGACCCGAAGGGAATTTTCTAATGGGATTAACGGAATCCCTAGAGTAAGGGCTAAGGATCTATCCAGGAAATTGCCAGCCGCTCCACTATCGATGAAGGCGGAGGCAATAGTCCGGAAAGGACCCCAAGAGAGTGTAACGGGTAAGAGTATACGATTGTCTGGAGGGAACGATACCTGACCGCCTAGACGAGGTCCCTCTGCAAGATCTAGGCGTTGAAGTTTCCCGCCACCGGAGCCTTGTTTGGGCAGGTCTTGGCAAAATGACCCGGATTACCACAATAGAGGCAGAGGCCTTGGGATCTGCGCCGAACCTTCTCCGCCTGAGAGAGATGGGTAACGCCAAGCTGCATTGGTTCCTCGTGCGACAAGGAAGGAGAGGAAACGGCTGCCCCCTTAAAGCTTGACTCTTGACGTGAGGATCCCCACGGTTGGTCCTTGCCTCTTTCCTGGCGCCTTTCTCGGAGACGTCGGTCCACCCTGATGGCCAGCTGCATATATTCGTCTAAGTTTTTGGGCAAAGGATAGTTCACCAGGATGTCCTTGATGTTATCGGAGAGTCCAATTCTAAACTGGCTACATAAAGCCGGATCGTTCCACTGGGAATCTATAGCCCACCGCCGAAATTCTGCGCTATATTCTTCAGCAGAACGTTTGGCCTGTCTCAGGTTCCGCAACTTAGAATCCGCTGTTGCGGCTCGATCTGGGTCAGCATACAGAAGTTCCATGGCCAAAAAAAAAGAAGAGACCGACTGCAAGGCTTCATCAGTCGGAGCTAAACCAAACGCCCAGGTCTGTGGATCGCCCTGGAGGAGTGAAATGACTAGCCCAACGCGTTGCGCTTCGGATCCAGATGCGTGGGGTCGAAGGCGGAAGTAGAGTTCGCAAGAATTCTTAAAGTTAGAAAACTTCGCCCGATCCCCCAAAAATTTTTCCGGGAGAGGGATCTTGGGCTCGACGGCCGGACTAGGATCCACTGGCGCAGGCATCTGACGACTCTCTTGCGTGGCCACTCGTTGAGCCAGCTGATTAATGGCAGTGGCCATAGCTTGAACCTGTTGGATCAATTCTTCCATCTAGAAGATATTCTTTTTTCGTGGGCCCATTATAATGTCAGGTCCCGGAGACACCCACCTTCCAATAAACCAGCAACCCCCAATCTCCGCTGCTTTCTTCACCTATAGTAAGCCCCCGTTTGCCGGGACGCTAGACACGCCTCACCGGACACGGTTGCCCCCAGGTCTTATTAGCACAAAGGATGCTGATTTATGCAGGGGAAGGCAGATGAATCCAAGGACTAGACTGAGTAGCGAAAACGGACAGGGGTCATACACGGGTGGTCAATCCGAGGTGGCACGGTACAGAAGGGTTAGACGGAAGAATGGTCAGGGGCAAGCCAAGGGTCACAACGGGAGGTCAGAAGTTCGCGGTACAAAGGAGCAGGCAGAATCGTAGTCAAGGGGCAAGCAAGGTCGGTCCAGGCGGCAATCAGGGGTGGTCAAAAACAAGGCAAAATCACAAGGAGAAGAGCAATCCAAATCACACCCAGTAGCACGCTATAACGGGCAACGACTAACTGCAGGGTGTATACCTATATAGGATGTGGGCTGACTGGATAGGCTGAAGGGGGGGAGTGTAGTGATTGGGGCAACTGGGATCTCTGGGCTGATTGCCCAGTTTGAATAAGGAGGCGGAGTGTGTAATAGGGCACATGCCCTTTAATAGCAAGGGCTCATTGGCCCAACTAAACATAGGGAGGCGGACAGTGTTTGGGCGCATGCCTTTTAAATAACAAGGGCTCATGGCCCAATACAATCACCTCCGGCGGGCGCGCAGTGCGCAGCGCCGCCGGAGGGCATAGAATGAAGTCAGGCACGTGCGCGCGCGCGTGTGAGGACGCGCGCCGGGAGCGCGCCGCACAGAGAGCGGCGCGGCCGCTCCCGACGCTGCAGGGCCGGAAGCCGCCCGAGCGGCTGCTCGTGACAGCCGAGCGGCGGGCGGGCAGGAGCGACGCCGACTCGCCGCCGGCTGCAACGGACGTGCAGCCCGCCGAGAGGAGTCGGCGGAGGAACGAGGGTCAGGTAAGGAGGTGGCCGTGACACCACATCTGAAGCATTTTGCTAACTGTAACACTACCCAT
Organism: Gastrophryne carolinensis; assembly: GCA_027917425.1. Lineage (NCBI taxonomy): Eukaryota > Metazoa > Chordata > Amphibia > Anura > Microhylidae > Gastrophryne > Gastrophryne carolinensis. The sequence continues at coordinate 90,884,646 of CM051240.1, read as the reverse complement.
GTTGTTTATCTTGCTAAGTGCATATGTAATGCCAAAAGTAATTTTACATTTAAAACCAGAGTACTAGAACACAATAATGACATAACCAACCACAACCTTCTTGGTACTTTAGTTAGCCATTTATGATTACTCATTTCTCTCCTGAAAATGTTTTTAGATTTACTGTCATTGACAGGGCCCACCCCAATCCCAGGGGCAGGGACCCCTGCAAATCCCTGCTTCAGAAAGAAACAGAGTGGATCCCTTCTTTATGGGCCAACCGTCCACCAGGTTTAAATCATGTCAACTTCGCCTGTTAACTGTAACCCCCCCCCAGGTACTTATGGTGTTCTAAACACACTGCCACTGACATAGGCACCCATCCTCTAAGTGTCTCTGTAGCATCCACCGCTGATAGGTCAGGAAATATGGTTGGATTTTATGCTGTATGGTTTATTATGCATTCGTTTTCATGTTTTCTTCTGTTCTCTAATATGTACCATCTGATGTTACAACACTGACTGCAGGTGTTCTTTAAGTTTCCCCTATACCAGCCCCATACCTTCATTAGTACTTTCCCATTCATGAGGCACCCAATTCAATTTCTGTGCATTCCATCATCCTGGAATCTTTCCTACAATAGGAAGCAGCCGTAAGGGGCACTATGTTCAGCCTTGTCGTTGTCCTTCAGCTTTTTTTGAAAAACCTTTCAAAGACGCCTTAGGATTCCTCCACGTATTACTTCAGGGCACAAAACCACACTATACGCTGCATAACCTGCCTTAACTTAAGGGTTCAATACCCCTACAATTGGGATTACACCCCTACTTACCTTGATACATCCTGAAAAAGGTATAACCCTGCCCTCAGTGATGTAACCGAGGACACATGGACTTTCTTGACACAGATCCATCGTGTCTTCAATTGTACCCAATATTGCTCTAAGAAACAGTTTTGTTTCCATATAACATTGCTTGTATATATGTGATATGATCTAGTTGCATTATTGAAAGTGTTTATATGCCTTACCATTAAGGCCTACTGTCACGCTCTGGTAACTCCAGCCCTCCAGGTAAGCCCTCAACCCCCAATCTCCGCAGCCAGCTTCACCTGTAGGAGCCCCCGCTTCCCGGGACGCAGAATACGCCTGCCGGGATCGGTTGCCCCCAGGACTTCAATGGCTCAAAGGATGTGAGCTTACTGGTTGGAGGTCTGAAGAACCAATGACTAAGAGCGAGTATAGCGGAAGTCCAAGGACAGGCCAGAGGTCGACACCGGGAAGTCAGCGATCGCAGCAGTACAGAGGGATGAAGAAGCTCGAGGTCAGGTAGAAAGCAGAGGTCGGCAACAAAGATCAGACGGAGGATGGTCGATTCAGGCAGGGGTCGGCAACGGAGAACAGTCACGGAATAATCACAAGACAAAGCAAGGTACAAGGCGCTATAACAGGCACTGAATAACTGACGGGGGTGAACCTTTATAGGAACCAGGTCTGATTGGGCATGAGGAACCAGTGTAGTGATTGGTGCACTTTACAGTCCTGAAACATATTGGACCACAACTAACAGGGTGTGTAGCCCAGAACTTCCTTTGGGCTCATTGGCCCATAGCCAGAACCAAGGGGCGTGCCTGTGCCCCATGGTTCAACAACCCCCTGCCCAACTACAGCCTCCGGCAGGCGCGCTGTGTGCAGCGCCGCCGGAGAGCATAAAGATTATGTGCTCGCACACACGCGAGAGCACGAGAGTCGCTGACGCGGGAGCGAGGAAGGAGGGCGGCCGTGCTCGGCGCCGCCTGAGCCGCCGCCGCTCGGCGCGGCCGCCGGGCAGGAGCTGCTGTGGCCGGCCGCCCGGAAACGGCGCTGGAACGGGGCCCAGGTAAGTGGTCTCTGACACTACCCCCTCTTCACGAGGGGCCTCCGGACCCTTACCAGGTTTCCCTGGATTGTCACGATGAAATCTTTTGACAAGAATCCTAGCATGCACATCCTTTGCTGCAATCCAACACCTTTCCTCCAGACTGCAGCCTACCCAGTCAACCAAATATTGTAACGAATTACGGAACTTACGCAAATCTAGAATCTTGTTAACCTCGTATTCTGGTTCGTTATCAACTAGAATTGGTGATGGGAATGGGAGTGGAGTATTCCTAGCTGGTTTTAACAGCGACACATGAAAGGAGTTGGGGATTCTCATGGTTGGAGGAAGTTGGATCTTAAAGGTTACGTCGTTCAGCTTCCGAGTAATAGGGAATGGTCCAATAAACTTGGGACCCAGCTTACTAGAAGGCTGCCGGAGAGAAATGTTTCTAGTAGAAACCCAAACGAGGTCCCCGACCTGGAGCGCGGGTTCCCGAGACCTGCGGCGATCGGCGAACCTTTTGTATCTAAGAACGGTCGTTTTCACTGTCTCTTGGACGCGGATCCAGATGTTTCTCCGCTCTTGGAGCCACTCTTCCAACGCCGGTAAGTCGGAAGGCGACCCTGAGAGAGAAGAACCTCTGGGATTCTTCCCCAAATTGCAAAAGAATGGGGACACTTTGGTACTCTCGCTCGGCGCATTATTATACGTGAATTCCGCAAAATCAATGAATTCTGACCACTGTTCTTGAGCATCAGAAATGTAACACCCGTAAATATTGTTTCAGACTCTGATTGGTTCTTTCAGTCTGCCCATTGGTTTGGGGATGGTACGCCGACGACAAAGATATCAGAATTCCCAGTCGAGAGCAGAAGTTTTTCCAGAAACGCAAAGTAAACTGCACACCCCGATCAGAAATAATATTAGATGGTATGCCATGGAGACGGAAGATGTGAGAAATAAATAATCGCGAAAGCTCAGGAGCCGACGGTAATTTAGGAAATGGGATAAAGTGTGCCATTTTACTAAAACGGTCAACGACCACCCAAATCACAGTGTTCCCATGTGAAGGTGGCAAATCAACTATGAAATCCATAGAGATATGAGTCCACGGTTCTAGAGGGATCTCTAATGGAACCAAACACCCACTAGGGGCCTTGTGTACTCCTTTACTTCGCGCACACACAGTACATGAATCGATAAAGGAAGATATATCTCGCCGCATAGAAGGCCACCATACATGATGCCGAGCTAAAGAAAACGTTTTCCGATTACCCAAGTGACCAGCAGTTTTAGCATTATGGAATTCGCGGATAACATCGGAACGTAAGTGCGGCGGAACAAACTGACATCCCAGAGGAATATCCGCAGGAGAATCGTTCTGGAACGGCGCCAAAGCACCAGATAGATCAGGAAGCAATGCCCCCACAACACAACCAAGTGGCAAAATTGGTTCATCCACATCACTCCCGTCTTTATATTCCCCGAACATGCGAGACAGGTTTAAATGTAATAATGAAGTTTAATCGTGAAAAAAATAATGCCCAACGCGCCTGGCGAGAGTTTAGTTTCTTAGCTGAACTGATGTACTCAAGGTTTTTATGGTCGGTAAAGACCGTGATCGGATGCAATGAACCCTCCAACCAGTGATGCCATTCGTCAAAGGCCAGTTTAACTGCCAATAACTCTCTGTTTCCTACATCATAATTTTGCTCCGCGGCGCTAAACTTTCACGAAAAGTAAGCGCAAGGATGTAGACGCTCAGGATGACTGGAGTATTGTGATAGAACAGCCCCCACACCCAATTCAGAAGCATCTACTTCAATGGTGAAAGGCTTTTTACGTCAGGGTGAACTAAAATAGGCGCCGAGGTAAAGGCCTTTTTCAAAGTCAGAAAGGCCTTGTTGACGGACGGTGACCAGTTTTCAACAAAGGCACCCTTGCGGGTGAGGTTAGTAAGAGGTGCCACAACATGGGAAAAGCCCCTGATAAAGCGTCGATAAAAATTTGCGAAGCCTAAGAAACGCTGTAATTCTTTCAAAATCTTGGGCTGAACCCAATCCCGCACTGCCGCAACCTTCTCCGCATCCATCTCCAGGCCCTGGTTAGAAATCACATACCCCAAGAAGGGGACAGTGGTGACCTCGGACATACATTTAGAGATCTTAGCATACAAATTATTTTCCCTTAATTTTTGCAGAACCATCTTAACATGACGTCTATGCTCAGACAGTGAGTTAGAAAAATGAGAATGTCGTCTAAATAAATGACTACGAATCTACCCAAATAGTCTCGGAACACATCATTCACAAAGTCTTGGAAGACGGCTGGAGCATTACAAGGGTCAAAGGGCATGACCAGATATTCATAATGGCCATCTTTAACATTAAATGCCGTCTTCCACTCATCCCCTTGCCGAATGCGAATCAAGTTGTAGGCCCCCTTTAAATCTAACTTGGAAAAAATCCGAGCACCAACAACTTGATTGAATAAATCCCCAATCAAGGGAAGGGGATACCGTTTTTTTACAGTAATCTTGTTCAGGGCCCTGTAGTCTATACAAGGCCTCAAACCACCATCCTTCTTTTCCACAAAAAAGAAGCCAGGCCCCGCAGGCGACGTTGAAGGGCGGATAAACCCCTTGCTCAAATTCTCGGAGATGTAATCCCTCATTGCTTGCTCCTCAGGCCGGGTAAGGTTATACATTTTCCCTCTAGGAGGGATAGTCCCAGGGAGCAAGTCAATGGGGCAGTCATAGGCCCGATGTGGGGGAAGAGTGTCAGCAGACCGCTCAGAGAAAACGTCAGCCCAATCACCGTACGGCTGAGGTAACCCCTGGGGCAGCATTTGGAAACTTCTGAGGGCAGTGTAGAAGCAATGACTCTTACAAAAGTTACTCCACTTAACTAATTCCCCAGCCTGGCAGTCTAAAATGGGGTTGTGGAGTTGTAGCCAAGGGTATCCCAAAACCACCGGAGTCTCAGGGCAATCAAAAACAAAAAATTCTATGAACTCTGAGTGGGAGGACCCAACGACTAGATTAAGAGGTGGGGTCTTAGTATTGACCAGACCCCCCTGTATGGCCTTCCCATTAATGGCCAGAACCTGCAGCGATTTCCCAAGGGGTACCAAAGGGATTCCCAAAATGGAGATCATGCTCCTATCCAGAAAGTTGCCCGCAGCTCCACTGTCAATAAAAGCGGAAACTGACTGCTTGGAGGAGCCCCAGGAAAGGTCTACAGGGATTAGCATTTTATTCAGGCGAGAGTAGCAAATGGACTCACCTAGATCAGCACTCTCCCCCTGATCTAGGTGTGGAAGTTTCCCGCCAGGCCTCCCTTGTTAGGACAGGACCTAGCAAAATGTCCCGGGTTCCCACAATAAAGACATAACCCCATGGAGCGCCTTCGCTGCTTCTCATCCTGGGAAAGGCGGGTTCTCCCTAGCTGCATGGGTTCCTCTTGAGAGGTGGAAGGTAAATTTTCCCTACGGAAAGCTGGTGGGTTAGGGTCATGGAAGGGTTTGAAAGACGTAGGGGCCCTAGCTCTTTCCCTAGCTCTCTCCCTAAGGTGTCGGTCTATCTTAATGGTGACCTGCATAAGTTGGTCTAGGTCCGACGGTGGAGGAAAATTTACAAGCGCATCCTTGATGCTCTCTGACAGGCCCACCTGGTATTGGCTACACAAGGCAGGATCATTCCACCGGGACTCTACAGCCCAACGGCGGAACTCTGCACTGAAATCTTCAGCCGTGTTCCGCCGTTGCTTAAAGGACCGAAGCCTGTTTTCGGCCGTAGATTGCTGGTCCGGGTCAGCATACAAAACTCCCATAGCTAAGAAGAAGGCCGTAACAGAATGTAGAGCAGCATCATAGGAAGGCAAACTAAAGGCCCAGGACTGAGGATCTCCTTGTAGAAGAGAAATTATCAATCCCACTCGCTGGGTCTCGGTGCCCAAGGATAGGGGTCTCAACTTAAAATAAAGTTCGCAGGAATTTTTGAAATTGGAGAATTTGGCTCGGTCTCCAAAAAATGTCTCCGGTAGCGGGACCTTCGGCTCCGATATGTGAGGTGGTACAGAGGATGCAGGAGTCTGCCTAGATTCTTGAGTAGCCCCTCTTTGAGCTAGTTGATTAATGGCACTGGCCATAGCCTGCACCTGCTGTACCAGGTCATCCATGTTTCTTTTTGGGCCTGTTATAATGTTACGCTCTGGTAACTCCAGCCCTCCAGGTAAGCCCTCAACCCCCAATCTCCGCAGCCAGCTTCACCTGTAGGAGCCCCCGCTTGCCGGGACACAGAATACGCCTGCCCGGGATCGGTTGCCCCCAGGACTTCAATGGCTCAAAGGATGTGAGCTTACTGGTTGGAGGTCTGAAGAACCAATGACTAAGAGCGAGCATAGTGGAAGTCCAAGGACAGGCCAGAGGTCGACACCGGGAAGTCAGCGATAGCAGCAGTACAGAGGGATGAAGAAGCTCGAGGTCAGGTAGAAAGCAGAGGTCGGCAACAAAGATCAGATGGAGGATGGTCGATTCAGGCAGGGGTCGGCAACGGAGATCAGACAAAGAATGGTCGGTTCAGGCAGGGGTCGGCAACGGAGATCAGTCACGGAATAATCACAAGACAAAGCAAGGTACAAGGCGCTATAACAGGCACTGAATAACTGACGGGGGTGAACCTTTATAGGAACTAGGTCTGATTGGACATGAGGAACCAGTGTAGTGATTGGTGCACTTTACAGTCCTGAAACACATTGGACCACAACTGACAGGGCGTGTAGCCCAGAACTTCCTTTGGGCTCATTGGCCCATAGCCAGAACCAAGGGGCGTGCCTGTGCCCCATGGTTCAACAACCCCCTGCCCAACTACAGCCTCCGGCGGGCGCGCTGACGCGGGAGCGAGGGAGGAGGGCGGCCGTGCTTGGCGCCGCCTGAGCCACCGCCGCTCGGCACGGCCGCCGGGCAGGAGCTGCTGCGGCCAGCCTCCCGGAAACGGCACTGGAACGGGGCCCATGTAAGCGATCTCTGACATCTACGTTGTTTGACTCTGTTACTCTTACTATTGTAAGAAGCCAGCAAGGCCAGTCTTTTATCCCTTCTATTTGTGCCCTATCAAGGTGCACTGTCCCCTGACAACTATTTGATTTTACCATCATTCCCAATTTGACCAGAACCTTATATGTTTGCTTAGCTAAATACACCATCTCTTGGATCGGACATATTCATGCCGTTCGTATGACTCTACTTCTTAAAATGCTATAATATTTCCAGGTCCTGCCTGTCCAGGTTCCCTGATATATGTTATGCATAATACAGAGAAGGGTTCTTAAATTCACATGGGGCTCCCAGGAGACCCAGGGACTCAAAACAAACTATGTACGAACATAAATCACATGCGAGGTCTGGGGGTACCCAACATCGCTCAGTACTATAAAGTAGCCCAAATAGCTTCCCTACTTAATACCTTAGAGCCTCTCATGTGGGTCCTACTGGAGATCCATCTTCCATCTGGTGCCCACCTCAAAATTGTCCCTGCCTGGACAACCCCATTATGTCCCATACTGTCAAATTATGGTACTCTAAGTTTTCAGCAGGTCTTTGTTCCTCCCACCACCTCTAGTGAACCTGTGGCACTTTTTCCCCCAGGAATGAATAACCTACATTCATTTAAATGGTGGCAGAGACAGGGCATTAATAAAATATGGCACTTGCTATCCTCAGAGGGTCCTCGGACTTTCGAGCAGCTCTAACAGAAATACGGTATCCCACAGATGGAGCAATTCAAATATCTACAGTTAAGACACAGGATAGATCCTTTGGTTAAACTCTCTTCCCCATGTAAAGAATACACAAGCTTTAAAGTCATGTGTGTCATGGACCCCACAACCTCAAATTAATCTCCCCCCTGTCTGGGCAACTAATCATTTGTCCTCAGCTACAGCCCATTCTTAAATGAAGGCAGAATCTGATTTTAGAATGTCCAGACCCCATGAGAGTTGGAAGGCAATATGGGACACTAGGCTCGATTCAGAGAGACACCCAAAAACTTTCGGTTTGTTGCCGACGTCGTAAGATTTTCAAAATTTCCCGCTCTCGCATGAACGTTCGAGCGATTCTATGCATGCTTCGTAAACCTTCCGTAGCGCGTCCGTGTGCTCGTATGCCAGAGTACGCAGACGAGGATGTCATTTTCCATCGAAAATGTTCAGATTCATTTTTCACAACTACCAACGTAGCCTTTCGTTTTTGCCCTTTTCCCATCGTATCCTCACACGAATCCTATCATTTTCCCGCTACATCCTGCTTCATTTTTTCCTAAAGTATCTGTCCAGACGAAATTCTTACGATATTGCGCCTGCGCACTACAAACTTCTCTCATTAAAGTGCTCGCCTACATAATTTCACTTCCATCACTAAACTCACCTTAACCACTTAGCGCTATCCTGCCTTTTCCCTTGAGCTCCCTTAAAGCTCACCCTAACCACTTAGCGCTCTCCTGCCTTTTCCCTTGAGCTCCCTTAAAGCTCACCCTAACCACTTAGCGCTCTCCTGCCTTTTCCCTTGAGCTCCCTTAAAGCTCACCCTAACCACTTATCGCTCTCCTGCCTTTTCCCTTGAGCTCCCTTAAAGCTCACCCTAACCACTTAGCGCCTTGTTTCTTCTTCCATTTTCACACCCTAAAACTTACCCAAATCACTTAGCGCCTTGTTTCTTCTTCCATTTTAGGTCCCGAAAACTTACCCAAATCACTTAGCGCCTTGTTTCTTCTTCCATTTTAGGTCCCGAAAACTTACCCAAATCACTTAGCGCCTTGTTTCTTCTTCCATTTTCACACCCTAAAACTTACCCAAATCACTTAGCGCCTTGTTTCTTCTTCCATTTTAGGTCCCTAAAACTTACCCAAATCACTTAGCGCCTTGTTTCTTCTTCCATTTTAGGTCCCTAAAACTTACCCAAATCACTTAGCGCTTTGTTTCTTCTTCCATTTTCACACCCTAAAACTTACCCAAATCACTTAGCGCCTTGTTTCTTCTTCCATTTTAGGTCCCGAAAACTTACCCAAATCACTTAGCGCCTTGTTTCTTCTTCCATTTTCACACCCTAAAACTTACCCAAATCACTTAGCGCCTTGTTTCTTCTTCCATTTTCACACCCTAAAACTTACCCAAATCACTTAGCGCCTTGTTTCTTCTTCCATTTTAGGTCCCGAAAACTTACCCAAATCACTTAGCGCCTTGTTTCTTCTTCCATTTTAGGTCCCGTAAACTTACCCAAATCACTTAGCGCCTTGTTTCTTCTTCCATTTTAGGTCCCTAAAACTTACCCAAATCACTTAGCGCTTTGTTTCTTCTTCCATTTTCACACCCTAAAACTTACCCAAATCACTTAGCGCCTTGTTTCTTCTTCCATTTTAGGTCCCGAAAACGTACCCAAATCACTTAGCGCCTTGTTTCTTCTTCCATTTTCACACCCTAAAACTTACCCAAATCACTTCACGGACATCACAATCTTGATTTTCAAATATGTCATTGTCCCCTTGTTTTTTTAAAATGTATGTGTGCAAATAAATGGGTCCACATGTTTTTTTTTTTTTTGGTTTTTTATTGCTCAATTGCCATTTGTTATCAAACTATTTTTGGCAACTTTGGCCCTAAAAAATTTAAAACTATATACAACTGGTTTTTGGTTTTCTAAAAATATATACACTTTTTTTTAAAAAAAATTTAAAAACTATATACAATAAAATATTTTTTAAAAACCATAAAACTATATACAAATAAATGTGTTGTTTAACCAATAAAAATATGTACAAATACAACTATTTACAAATCTACAGGGCCAGGAACCAGGACACTAGTCTTCCTCTTCTGTTGTCCCCAACGTGTCCCGCATCGCCTGCAGATCGGCCACCAACTCAAGGACCCTCCGATTCATATCAGCAAGTCGCTGTCTTGGGGTCCCTGCCAAAAAATCAGAAAATCAAATTATTCGGAGAACAATACATGTTTATCACCTGTGGATTTAATGTATTTTAATAAACAAATTAACTATAATGCACATATGTCATTAATGACAGGAATTAAGGTTAGGAAGTGGCCACAGGTCATTAAGCTAATTCAGTGGCCACAGGACAGTTGTGGTAGGAATTAAGCTAATTCAGTGGCCACAGGACAGTTGGGCAACTAATTAAGCTAATTCAGTGGCCACAGGACAGTTGGGCAACTAATTAAGCTAATTCAGTGGCCACAGGACAGTTGGGCAACTAATTAAGCTAATTCAGTGGCCACAGGACAGTTGTTGTAGGAATTAAGCTAATTCAGTGGACACAGGACAGTTGGGCAACTAATTAAGCTAATTCAGTGGACACAGGACAGTTGTGGTAGGAATTAAGCTAATTCAGTGGCCACAGGACAGTTGGGCAACTAATTAAGCTAATTCAGTGGCCACAGGACAGTTGGGCAACTAATTAAGCTAATTCAGTGGACACAGGTCCCTCTTATATTGGCATTGACTAGTGCATTATGTGTTTTGGTGTTCATGGGAATTTAGACAGAAATCTCTATAATGCCATGACTACTTACTTGGTTGGTGGCCGAGAGATGGCTCGTTGGGGACAACACCCTGAGGTCCTGGTTCCTGGCTCTGCTGTGAAGAAGTGCCTGTAGAAACATGGGCCAAATGGTTAGTTTGGATGTCTGATTCCGCAGTCCTCCAATGTTTTTAGCTAAGTCTGGGTCACATCACTCACCTTCTCCAGGGTCTTGTGGGCTCCTATCTGCTGCCTCCTCACCCACTACTTCACCCGCAACCGAAACATCTACAAATACAGAATAAAGGATTCAGTTTGGTGATATCAGGAGCTAGCAATTCTCTGTTTTGGTGTAGACATGAAGAGTGACATACCAGAGGATCCCGCATGCGAGGCAGGGTACGACTCCCTGCCCACGCTGTGCCGCCCCTCCTCTGTGGTAAGGTCCAGGGGCTGGTCTGAGGAGGCCACAGAGGAGGGGTCGGACCGTCGCCCTGGAGATCCACCACCTTCACTCCCAGCTGCAGAATCATGCAGCACTGGTCGGCCTCTGCGCCTCCGGGTGCGGCGAATTCGGTAATCCATTTCCAACACTAGAAAAGAAAAGGCATTCTAAGTAAAGGCCTACCTTCTGTCTTAGTTACATATTGCATGCAATCGCAATGTACTTACTTGGAAAATGGATTCCGAAGAACCTCCGCACCCGGGGCATGTGCAGCCGTTTGAGGTCCGACCAATGCTGCATGATCTGCGTGTGGGTGAAGGTGGTGTTGGTCTGCTGTTGGATGGTCGAGATTATCTCCAGGGCGACGTTGCGTTTTTCAAATGTGTTGGGCAGGTAGTCGTACCTGCGCTCCAGCATGGTCTACAAAACAGAAAGAAAACATCGACTTTACTTCTAAATACCTATCAATATGTGTCAGCAATACATTTTTTTGGGCAATTACATTAACACACACACATTTCTAGGGTTCAGTAATTTCACAATATGGCCTAAATGTTGTTTGGCACGTGTGTGGCGTGCCTTTGGTTGTGCATGTAGTTTATCACATTTTTAACAAAAGCCATTTATTCCTGCGCTTCCTTCACATGTAGAGCAGCATTTCCAAATCTAAGAAAAGTCCATCAAATACACTTACGAGCATGATGATCTCTTCTTGTTGGCGGGTGAAGATAGTGGGTGCCATCTTGCTTCTTGTTCTCGGCAGCAGATAAGTAATGCCCCAGCGCGTTCCGCACGGCCGTGCGAACGTACGTAATGCCTCAGCGGGTTCCGCACGGCCGTGCGAACGTACGTCACACGCTGGCTAGCTTACTTAAAGGTCCCTGCACACACAGCTGATTATTTTCCAAAATCAAAATGGCACCCAAAAAAACTCCTGGCAAAACTGGAAAGGAGCAAACGGGGAAGAAGGCAGCCAAACGGCAGGAGCCTTCCGAAGGGCCCAAAACCAGGTCGCAGCAGCCCAAAGCAAAATTACGGCCTAGTACCAAAACGCCGGCCCAGCCAACTACCAGCTATGGGCAAAAAAAGGAGCAGCCAGGCAAAGCAAAGACACAGGCCACAAAGGCTAGTATGGCTACTGGGCCTAAAACGGGTAAGAGGGTCCGAAGACCCACCCCACCCTGCCCCACTACAACACCCACAATAGTCCGCAGTAGGTCCCGCAGCCCCCCAAGAGGCCGAACCAGGTCCCGCAGCCTCCCTCGAGGCAGAACCAGGTCCCGCAGCCCACATAGACGCCGCAGCAGGCCACGCAGCCCCCCTCGAGGCAGAACCAGGTCCCGCAGCCCCCCTAGACGCCGCAGCAGGCCACGCAGCCCCCCTCGAGGCCGAACCAGGTCCCGCAGCCCCCCTAGACGCCGCAGCAGGCCACGCAGCCCCCCTCGAGGCAGAACCAGGTCCCGCAGCCCCCCTAGACGCCGCAGCAGGCCACGCAGCCCCCCTCGAGGCAGAACCAGGTCCCCAGGCAGCCCCCCTAGACGCCGCAGCAGGCCACGCAGCCCACAAAGAGGCAGAACCAGGTCCCCAGGCAGCCCCCCTAGACGCCGAAGCAGGGCACGCAGCCCCCCTAGAGGCAGAACCAGGTCCCCAGGCAGCCCCCCTAGACGCCGCAGCAGGCCACGTAGCCCCCCAAGAGCCAGAACCAGGTCCCGCAGCCCCCCAAGAGTGGGCCAAAAAAAAAAACAGAAGAGGGCCGGCCCTGCAAGATCGCCCTCACCCTTGGTCCGCCCTACTACCTCCAAGGGCAGCACTACTTCAGCCTCAGAACGAAACTCTCCTGCTCGCCCACATTTGGCACCGGCACAGGTGGAAAGGCAAGGTTACTATGCCACATCAACACCTGGGACTTCTGTGGCCAGCCAGGCCAGGACACACAGTCCCTTGCCCAGTCCTGGCCAATCCCCAGGCAGCCACCATTCCCTGCATTATCCCCCACAAACCCAGCCAAGGATGTCACCCCATTTGGATGACACCATGGAGGACCCACAACCCAAAACAACAGGGCGCACATTGCGAAGAGGGCAGTTGAGTGGGCGTTTTGGTGAGGGCCAAATTATGGCCTTGGCTAGTGGCCTGACCTTAGTTTATGATGAGCTATATGGGCGCAGATCAAAAAACACCACCAAACAGCGCAGAGCAAACATCTTGGCCGACCTAACCAGACAAGTGAATGCAGCGGGGGAAGAGTTAAAGGATGTTGTACAGATTCAGCGCAAGATATCGGACCTCAAATATGCTGCGCAGAAGAAAGAAAATCAAAGGCGGATTTACAGGTAAAAATGTTAGCTTTAGGATTAGACTGGATGTTGTATTGGCCACCTGGTTCTAAATTAGCCTAACTCTGTTTTGCAGCATGAAAACTGGAGGAGGTTTTCCCTCCAAACTCAAGTTGACCCCGGCTGAGGAGATGATTTTGGGATTGATGCATCCAGTCGCCGTCGAAGGCCACGCGGCCCTAAGGGACACAGATTCACCGACCCGTCCTGCAGGTGAGTAAGATTTATGTGACCTTTACAATTAGTGAGCATGCACAATTAGACAGTAACACATCTGGGAAGCCAGGCACCTAGGCTGTGGCTTGTAGGGGATTTCTGTGTTGGGCCAGGGTGTGGCATGTGTGTGGCCACTTAACTTCTGATTTTTGGGCCACATACAAGACGTGAATGTACATTGAACCCGAGTGTAAAAGTTTGTTGGTTCCCATTAACCTGGCAGTTATGTCTTTACACTCCATGACATCACACACTTCAATCTTGATCTGTTGTCTACTTGTGTGTGAGCTTGGGTTGTTAAAAAATCAACAAACAGGCTTGGTTTGAATTAGGAAAACATACATTGCTAGGCCTCCCAAAAACCAGGTCCCTGCTATGTCCAGGCTGAGTGTGTACACTTAAACCGGACCTTCAGTGTGATTTAATGAAAAGGCCAAAGTCTGAAAAAACAGTTCCCCAGCATGTCAAATTACTATTTATTTCAGTTTTAGTCACTAACTTATTATTCTTTCCCACACTGGCCTGCAACTCTGTCCAGGAATTTAGGATCCGTGCGCCGCCATCTTGACTCAGAAGCATCACACTTACTGAGGAGAGAAGAGTGGGATAAGGTACAGGGGGGCGGCTTATAGCTGTTCTTTGCTCAAACAGAGCAGAGCTGGGGTCAGATAACGGTCACCAGTCCAAGAATGCAGAGCAGCACAGTCAGGAGGCACTTCCTGTTTGCAGGCTGCCTGATAAGATGGCGGATTCCATAAGCCGCCATCTTGGATGTTTAAAGGCTCATAACATGCAGTAGATGCAGGTAGTAAGATTTGTAATGTGGTCAATCTGTATGTACAGGGTGTGGGAAACATATAAGCTAGACTCTTAATCAGAGTGAAGGTCCGCTTTAATGGCCTATAAGGGATGTGGTCAGCCACAGAACAAGCTGAACTTGAATGTTTGGCTTAGTTGAGTTGAACAATGTTGAAGTAGTTATAGCAAAAAAAATATTAAAGATAATGGCATGGAAATTGAAGCTTATTTGTCACCGTTGTTGTAGTGCCCATGACAGCTTTGACCCGTTAACTAATTCGGCATATGTCTTTTGACCCGTCAACAATGCATAGGTGTGTGTTTACATAGTGTCTTTGCTTCTCATGCAGGCCACCATCATCGCTCAGCTACTGTGGAATCCACTGCCAGTGTGGACATGCCGTCAACTTCCGTGCAGCCTAGGAGGGAGGAACCGATATATTCGGTAAGTTTATTGAGCAAATGTCGGTTAGCCATGTTACTTTGCATGGTACTACTAACAGATTGACATATGTAGTGGGCAAGCTAACATATAATTTGTCTCTGTCCATACAGACCCACACACTCATGGATGAAATCCAGGAGCTGGAGGAGGATGGATCCTTTATGTGCCCTTCAGAAGATCTACCCCTGGGCCAGAATCTGCAACTGGTCCAAAATGTTTCACCACCAACTCCGCAGCAGCAGAGGGAAGCTGGCTGCATGGTGGCTGCACATGATGGCCAGCATGCACAGACTGACAGTCAAGTCCCCAGTGTTGTCTCTGCTGTTGAGGATAGTGAAAGCATGCCTGTGTCTGTTGAGGGGCCCAGACCAACATCATCGGCACGACCCCGAACCAGGGGATTGGGGAGGCGGAATCCGCTACGGCGCAACCAGGGGAGGGGCATGGCAATTTTGGACGCATGGCACCACGAGAGGGTTACCTTCCAGCACCAAAAACCAAAGGAACCGAGAGGCACTGCATGGCCGGATCGAGACCCTAAATACGACATTACAGGCTGTGCAGACCGAATTGCGGACCCTCAACAGCCACATGGAGACTGCCAACAATGACAACCGTGCCTACAGGGGTGAAATGGTAAATATCATGCGCAACATTTTGGACCAGTTGCAGATTCAGAATGCCACACAGGCCCACGTTAGGTCAAATCAGCAAGGGCCACCACCTGGGTACTATGGCCATCACCCATATTAATGTCTCCACACCATGAATCTGTACAACATCTTTGCTCTTAATCCCCCCTGTATTGACTTGTCTGGTGAGGCAAACCAAGATACCCTTGGTGTATGCCTTGGGTTGTGTGTTTTTGATTTGCGCCCATATAGCTCCTTAGAGTGGTGAGGTAGGCCACTAGCCAAGGCCATATCTGAATCCTCACTGAACGTGCCACTCAAGCTTCTACACCTGTACCAGGTTTACACCTGTGGCAGTGGCAAATGTGGCCAACCAGGATTTTTTTAAAATTTAATTATTGGCATGGTTGATCTAACCATTAATCCTTTGTGGTTACATATATTTTGTTTGCAAATTGGAGTGAGCAGCAACTCCAAGTTTGAGCTATTATTTTTAAAAAATAAACAGTTAAAGACACCTGTGGCTCATAAAGTTTATTGGCTCTTTTTTGGGTGTCACAGAGAAATATATACTTGGACATTCACACAGTTCACACATCCAAAAAAGAGAGTTGGAAAGCATTAGGCCTGTGGTGAGTAATTACTTCATTACTTAGTTGAACACAACAAACATAACGAAACATACACAAAGGGAAAGAAAACTAAATCAACAACACAATGTTAAACAAAGGCCAATACAGGTTACATTAAGCAAAATGGGTCGCGATCAAATTAGTCCGCACACTTTGGCCGGACACACTACTGTGTGTGTCCAGAAATGAGTCCTCCTGGTCTTCGCTGGGTGGAGAGGGAGCCAAATCTACATACCGGGGGACCCGTTGTGAAATTGCAAAATTGTGCAGAACAGCACAGGCCATTATTATGTCTATGACCTTTTTCGGATCATATTGCAGGGCGCCCCCGGTATGATCCAAACAACGAAACCTAGACTTCAAAAGACCAAAGGCCCTCTCTACCACAGCCCTGGTCTTGCGGTGCGCACAGTTGTAGGCATCCTGGGAGGCATCCTGGGGCCGGAGTACTGGCGTCAAGAGCCACGGCAGCAGCGGGTATCCTGAATCACCTTATACATAAGATTAGGAAAAAAAACATGTAAGACCATCAAGGCACCAGCAACATCAATAGGAGGCTATTTGTCAATTGTGTGATCAACATGAGGCAACATTTGCCACTGTCCCAGTCCCAAACTAAACATATGTCCTAGAGGTTTACAAAAGGACAACATACAAAGAGTGAGGATGATGGACAATCATACATAAGGATCCCAGCTCTGGGTTTCAAAGTGTGCTTAGGATGTAGGTTTGGCTGACCCCTTATATGCTTTGTGTGAGACCAAAACAGCAGAAACACGCCACATGCACTTTATCCCGCTCTACTCTCGTGTGGAAGTGCAAACCAGCTAAGCAAAGATGGGTCCTAAACTATGCTCAAGTTAAGTGCACGATTCCACACGAGGGTGGTGTAAGAGGGATTATTAAATTAGACAAACAGATAATTTATAATGTGGCTAATGCAGGCCAAACTTGGCGAAACGCTTGGTTGGTTAATAACTAACATTCAAGTGTGGTTTCACATGGCCAGAAGGTAGTTTAAGGTGTAAGTTTTGCAGACATTACTGCAAAATGCTAATTAAAAACAAACATCCACAACTACATTATGTGGTTTAGGTTAACTTACCAAGGAGCCATGCACCGGAAAATTCCCCAGACTCAAACCGTCGGTACAATCCTGATCGTCTAAGGATGTACGCATCATGGGCTGAGCCTGGGTAGCCGGCGAGGACGCTAAGGAACCGCATGTCCGGGCCCACCACTGCCTGCACATTCAAGGAGTGGCCCATTTTGCAGTTCCTGGTAAAAAAGGAACACAATAAAACATTAGGAAGGCATTTTGAAAAATTAACACACACATTTCGATAAGGAGGGACCATTACAAGGAGGGACCATTACAAGGTGGAACCATTACAAGGAGGGACCATTAAAAGGAGGGACCATTACAAGGTGGGACCATTACAAGGAGGGAGCATTACAAGGTGGGACCATTACAAGGAGGGACCATTTCAAGGAGGGACCATTACAAGGAGGGACCATTACAAGGTGGGACCATTACAAGGAGGGAGCATTACAAGGTGGGACCATTTCAAGGAGGGACCATTACAAGGAGGGACCATTACAAGGAGGGACCATTACAAGGAGGGTTAACCTAAAATTGAAAAAAAAAAAAAAAATTACCTGTATATGTACTCGTCGGCAGCCGGAGGCACCAGGGCGACGTGGGTACAGTCAATGGCACCAATGACGTTGGGCATGTCGGCGATATTATAAAAACCAAGCTTAATGGCGTTTCTGGCTACCATATCATCTGGGAAAAAAATATATTTGGGTGTTAGGGTAGCCATGCCTTCCAAAAAATGTGATAGTGCGCGGCTCAGCGTAGGCTGTGAGATCCCCACGGAGAGGGCACCCAGCCTCTGGAACGAGCCGTTCGCCAAAAATTGCAGGCAGCCAAGCATCTTGGTCATACCTGTAATTGCTTGCCCCTTCCTTGTGGTGCGGGCTAACCATGGCCGCAGCTCACTATACAATTTATGGAGGGAAGCGCGATTAAGCCTGGTCAGCTCGAACAGCTCAACGTCATGCATGCCATTGATGTTCATGCGTCGCCGCCGGTGCAATCTGGCCTCTGACCTCAGGATCACATCAATGCCAAACAGAAGAAGAGCTTGATGCTCTTCAAAGTCACTCTCCATCACGCTTGGCTGCCTAGTCCCGAGGTCAAAAAGGTGCCGTAAGACGCTCGACAAGGAAATGACTATATGGGCGTCGGAATACTTGCCAATCAGCTCTCTGAATTAATCGCCAGCCCATTGCAATGACGTAAATGATTTGACCGATCGAAACATTTACGATTTCGAAGGAAAAAAATCCCGAAGTAGCGTAAAACCACAAAATTAAATTCGATGGACGAACGAACATATACGTCTATGTTCGAACGTTCGTGCGAGTCGAAAATGCCCAAAAAAAATGGAAAAAATGACAAACACCCAACAAAACTTTCGATTGCAAATACGAACATAATGACATTTGGGATCAAGCCTACTGTCTCCTAATACTCCATGAGGAGCATGCTCCATGCCCTTCCATGACTATGGTCAGTACATTGACAGTAACTTTGACAGTAACTGACAGTAACTGCATTTAGGGTTTTAAAAGGGAGAGAGGGGCTTGGCCTGTGCCCCCCCCCCCACCACCACCACCAATAGGCAAATGTGCTGTACCAATGATGTTCAGTATAGGGTCATGAATGTAATTCTTCATTTTGACAAAAAATGTCCACCTCTGATGTGACTCAAAATCAGACTCTTGTGCGCACTTCCATCACCATATCTTAAATACACGTACCAGATTGCCAACAATCGCTTGCAATAGGATTAAGGTCCTCTTTAAAGTGTTACAACTTATTTGTGTATTCCAAACCAAATGTAGGGTATGCTGGAGATATATTATAATAGCTGAATCCTCCTTAATTATCCAAGACTCTCTAAAAATCCGCCATTCCAGAAGTTATATCTCAGAAATAAAAATAAAAGCACATAGCATGATATCCTTTTAAAATTTCCAAGCACCTGCAAGCATTTATTGAGCTTACCAGCATTCACAAAGTAAAAAGCATTCCAAACTCAAGTTTCCAATTCAATGATAATACAGAGCGCTGTGAAGACCTCTTATGTTTTCACCCACGCTACTCTTCTATGTGATTTGTATCAAAATGTAGCTGCGTATCTCCTCACCGCCTCCTCGGCCGCCGGACACGGGAGCGCTCGCTGCCTTCCTTCTTCAGTAGCTACGTTGTGTCTCTTCACAGTGCAAGCCCCGCCCAACGCGTTTCGTCATCGCTGGACAACTTAGTCATGAGCCAGCGACTGAATTACTCCAGCGTGGATTTGTTGGTTATATAAAATTAGTAGATATATTTTAATACATTTGGATCAATTGTTTAAATATAGCGCGGTGTGTGATGAAAATATATTACATATTTTTTATCATATGTTAAAATGTAATTCTTCAGACTATGCCACAGTGATGTGGCCTTCATACTTTATATGACAGGTGGGGAAATTAGGCAGCTGGAAACAGGTGAGGAAATTGGGCTGCTGGACATTTATAGGTGGGCAGAGGAGGCTGCTGGAGTTAATGGGCAAGTTTATACAGCATTTGATGTTCATTGTACAATCAAGGGGAGTTGTATACCACATATGATCTGCATTCTACGGTCAGTGGGAATTGTATATCACATTCAATCTACATCCTACATTTAGTGGCAATTGTGTACCACAATTGATCTACATTGTACAATCAGTGGGAATTGTATACCCCATTTGATCTACATTCTACATTCAGTGGGAATTGTATATCACATTTGATCTACATTATACAGTCAGTGGGATTTGTATGTCGCATTTGATCTACATCCTACAGTTAGTGGGAATTTTATACCACATTTCATCTGCTCTGCATTGTACAGTCAGTGGGAATTGATTGTATACCACATTTGATCTACATTGTACAATCAGCGTGAATTGTATACCACATTTAATTTACATCCTACAGTTATTGGGAATTGTATACCATATTTGATCTACATTCTACAGGTAGTGGGAATTGTATACCGCATTTGATCTACATTCTACAGGTAGTGGGAAATGTATATTACATTTGATCTACATTCTTCAGTTAGAGGAAATTGTATTCCACATTTATTCTACATTCCACAGTCAGTGGGAATTGTATACCGCATTTGATATTTCTTCCATTTATTTGCCTTTCCTTGGACAGGCTGCCATTACACTGTTTACAAAAATACAGAAAGCAGAAAAACGGACAGGAACGTGGTCCTGGTGCTCCTTGTGGTGATGGAGCTGGTGCTGCAGGGAGAGGACACGTTTCATCTGTGCATGCCCAATACCACTGCCAGAGTGGTGAGGCCGGAATAAGTTGAGGCAGCTGTAGATTGTATGGCACACTATGCTACATTTTACAGTCAATGGGTATTGTATACCACATTTGATCTACATTCTACAGTTAGTAGGTATTGTACAGCATATTTAATCTTTCTTCTATTTATTCGCATCACCTAGGTCAGGCTGCCAATACACTGTGTCCAAAAATGCAGAAAGCAGCAAAAAGGGATAGGATCATGGCTGTGGTGGTGCTGCTGCTGTCGCTGCTGGTGGAGCTGGGATTTTCTGATGGGCCTCCATTTGGGTATATTTTTTACCACACCCACACATCAATAGATTTTTCACCTCATGGGATCTACAACTATTATACTGTCTGGAATGAAAAATACCACCTGTCTCAGGAAGGATAACCATCTTTGCAACCAAAGTTGCAGTCATTTGTGTCCACTTATATGTTGTGTATACAAACTCTATGATAAGCTATACTTTAAATTCCATGCTTGTTTGCCTGTCATCATAGGGCGAGACTCTATATGGAAGGGGGGGGTTTCTTTGGTCCTCTTAACTGGCCCTAGAATTCGGGGTAGCCGTATGTATCGGTACCGAGAAACCAGGGGAAGTTTAAGTGGGTCTCAGAAATAACCTCAATCTTGCACTCTGTCATATATATAGATTTCTAGGTTTTATTTCACTTTATATACAAAACATTGAAAGAAAAATAGTTTACAAACTCCTTATGTTAGTTATGTATGTTTGGCTTATTTATAAATGAAAAAAGTCCGAGCCTTGTTGGCTAAGAGTCCTTATATTAATATATTGTGGCTAAAGGTGTTGTTGTGGAGGGGCTAGGGTACTTGCCCTTCCGATGGTGGTCCGTTGTTAATTCCCTCAATTTGTAGCAAAGAGGTGGGTTATTCTATCCACAGTCTGTAGCAAGCTGTTACCCTTTAATCAGTTGTAGCAAGTTAACGGTGCTCCAACACAAACGCGTTTTGCATATAGCTTCCTCAGTGTGAGGGTCCGTTGTTTCTAGTGGTGGCACATGTATATATGTATACATGCCTCAACGCTCTGTTCGTACCCAAAGAACAACACAGCAAAAAGTCTTCACTCATCCCCCCCCCCCCCCCCCCCCCGTTGAGACTCTATCCCCTCGATTCAAAGAGCAAAAGTTAATTGATTTCGGATCGAGAATCGTAAGTTTGGGTGGGTGTTAGTCATTTTTTCCTGTTTTTTTGGCCATTTACAACTCGCACGAGCCTACGTTCAAATGCGTATATGCTCTTACGATCATCGCAAGTTCGTTCCTAAATTTTAGGATCAAAACGTAAAACTTAGGATCAAATCCTAAAACTTAGGATGAAAACGTAAAACTTAGGATAATCGAATGGGTTTAGGTGTGATTCAGAGAACAGTTTTCAAACCTCTAAAGACGTTTTAAAAGAAAGCCACTGCCGACACCTTTTAGCAGTCGTATTGCTGTTCTTGAACAGGTTTTTTGGCTATGTGGAGGAGTCTGCGCGTCTTGAGCTCCAATGAACTGCATGTATCAGCATGGCCGAGGCCATAAATTGTATGGCAATGCATACCTGATTCATGTATGCCTTATAAAAGCATTTTAATGTGGACCTTAATTAGTCCTTTGCATGTAAACCTTTATTTTGCAATCTATTTGCGTTAATTAAAGAAACTTATGTCCTTTGGTATTTATTTTTAAATTGAGGTACTAGAATAATATTTTTAGATTGCATTTATTGGTGTAGTTGTTTACCTTTGCTTTGTTTAATTATTTAAGCACATCTTTGGTCAGATGCATCACACATACTGAGGAGAGGAGAGCGGGATAAAGTGCAGGATGTGGGTTACTGCTGTATTTTGCACAGACACAGCAGAGCTGGGGGCACGGAAAGGTCAGAAATCAAAGAATCCAGAGCAACACAGTCACAAGGCCCTTTCTGTTTGCAGGCTGCCCGATAATACCTGAGCCGCCATCTTGGCTGTTTCTAGGCTCATAACATGCAGAAGTTGCTGGGTGTTTTTTAATATTTGAGAGCAATCTGTATGTAGAGGGTGTGGGTAACCACACACAAAATTTTAAGTTGTACCATTTGAAGCCTAAATATTAAAAATAAATCCACAAGTAAAAAATGCAAGTTAACTAAAAATTAAACAAAGTAAGATTTACTTATGCAAATGCATTCATTAATGGTTGGCTACTACAAAATGAATGAAATAAAGAAAAATAAAAGACCAAATATTTAGAATGCACTTTAATGAGGTAAGTTTGTAGTGCGCAGCCGCAAGATCAGAAGGATTTACGTCCAGACAAAAAAGGAAAAAGGGCAAAACCAATGTTGCAACCTGAGAAATGAAACGGAAAATTCAGGATGGAAACTGACATAGGTCTGATTCCCGAACTGCCATACGAACGGACGTACATTTTAGGATAGAAACGTATTTGCTTATAGAATCACTCGCAAGTTCATACGAACGCACGAGCGGACGGCAAAAATAGGATGATCGGCACCAAAATCCAAGCTGTTACATGTTTCTTTGAATCGACCCTTATATGTTTACTAACAACAGGGTCTGATCATAAGATTGACCAAAACTTGCCCAGAATGTATCACATTTGGTTCCAATTCCTGTTGTATGGGGTTATAAAACTCATCAGTCTGGATATTGATTTTTAAGGCCCAGGGTGAATCAAGTCATCTCCTGAAGTTGCAGCAGCCCGCCTACTGGTCCACTGGAATATTTAGTTGGGGTATCTCCTGCGCCTAAATCATTGTGTCTATTCCTGGGCTCTTAGTTGATATGTGTGTTCATTCGAACAATTTCTCTGAAGCCTCAGGAATTGGCCATAGTGTATCCCCCTCTTTAAACTGTGGGCATGGGCACTAGAAAAATGTAGGAGAGTATTAACTGCAGTCTTTTTCCTAAATAAATCCATTTGTAGCTGCCCATCCTGCATGAGCTGAATAGTCAAATCAATGAATTCTACACTTTCAGCTGAAAGATGTGAAGTCAAATATATGTTCCTTTGATTATCATTGAGTTCCCGTATGAACTGATGGATTGACCTGAGGGACAATAACACCTGAGGGACAACAGCAATTTATGGCCGCCTTATGATGGACATCATACTATCAATCAATTCCTGCTCGTCGATGGAGGCACCTTAATTACATCCTGAATGCTGCAGATCATGGAGGCATATATGCAATCTGAGACCTGCCTGTTAACACCATGTGGATGTATGAGCAATCTGTGGGATGACAACAAATTATGATCTGATGAACAACATGACATCATTAAACAACACCTGCATCATATTGAGGATATATAAAAGTGTAACTAGCATTTTGATAAAATGTTTATTCAATATTTATTCAATAATTCAATATTATCAAAATAATACAGCAGATAATCCACACACTGCTATGCGTTTCAGAGCTCCTGGCTCCTTAATTATGAATGACTGGGATCATGATGGGGTATAACAACTTCACTTGGAATGTTTTAGACCATGAATCCATAATAAATTAAATGCAAGTTTTCTTCTTTTCAAGTCCACATAAACAGATGAAGCTTTTAGATGCTTGAGCTGGTGTATACAGCTTACATGTTATGCCATTTTCTCAGTTCTCCAGCATAGTTGATGCCCACTTTAAGGAGTCTCCTGGGAGCTCTTAGATCGGCCTATTTTCTGATCAAATAAATTGTTCAACTATAACACCAACCCCTGTGGTAGGAGCTTATGTGCTGGACATTGGGGTACTGCTTAGGGCCCACATCTCACATAGGGCTTGTCAGTTGAATATTTGACTCTTTCTTCTACAGTCCGACCAGCCAATCTAATATTTGCCCTAAAGCTGGTCATACACATTAATACTAATATGAACTTTTACTGGCAGCTGTTTCCTATTGCGACTTTTTATATTACATCTTTTTACAGTTTGAATGCTAATATTCATTTTACTTTTTGCATTCTTATTGTAAATAATGTTCAGTAATGTAGTTGGCATAAAGCATTGCTACTTCAGTAATGGACTTTATACTGCATATAGAGGGTATTGTGTACGTCTGATATAGTACTCATATGTCTCTGTCTAGCTTTGAATTTCCACCAGCCTGTACTGGGTTATTGTGTGTTAGAAATTAAATAAAACATAAGTATGAGTATGAATGAAATTAGATCAAATTAATTAATCAAATTAATGTGATTTATTACACTATACTCATGTATATTAATTATTCAGTACTTTTTCTAATAATTTGGAAAATTTTATCATTCTGTTAATACTTGTATTATTTGAGTCATTAAATTAATTAGGATTTTTACCCTGATTTTACCCCAAACACTTATCTGTGAATGGTTAATCTTAAACTGTGTAGGAATTGGAGGGAGGATGTTAGGAAAAGGAATCCCCTGATGTACCCATTCTGCCCCCCTGGTCTTTGGGGAGTTGCAGGTGACTTGCCAGACCCAGAGCCTTGTGAACTCGTATAAGGGTCTCATAGATTCCTTCCAATTCACAAAGGGTTACATGTAAAAAGAAACACACACAGACTCAGAGAAAAAATATTTTATTATTATTATTTTTGTAATACTTACCTCCCTTCCATCCCAGAGCACTGTGTTCCACGCTGATCCCTTTGGCTCCTGCTCTCCTGCTGCTGCTGCTGCTTCTGGAAGCCTTTTATACCTGCTGGGTGACAGCTTATAGGGGTTAATTTAAAAAAAAATACATTTTATTTGGAATTTTAAGGGTTAAAACCTTTAAAATCTGGAAAAAATGGCGTGAGGTCCCCTCTACTCAGCATAACCAGCCAGGCACCAGCTATGGGGGCTTGTAGAACAGGGTGCAGGGGCCAACTTAGGTGGGCTCTTCTCCCCTTTGGGGGGGCAGGTAATTGGGGGGGCTCAGGGTTAATGGCAAGTCACCTGCTAGCCGCAGGTCACTTGCCAGACCCAAAGCCTTGTGAACTGGTATAGGGGTCTCATGGACCCCTTACCAATTAACAAAGGGTTAACAGTAAAAAAAAAAACCACACCACACATAGTAAAAATGTAATTTATGAAAAATTAAAAAAAAATTTTCGTTACTCACTTCCGATTATCAGCTCCTGTGTCCCTCGCCAATCAGATGACAGATGCGGTGATCTCTGGAGGAGGGAGGCAGGGGATCAGAGGATCCCATGCCCCTCTCCTCCCCTGGTCGGAGATCATCAGCAGGAGGAGAGGGCCTTTCGGGCTCTCTCCTGAAGCCAGAAGAGTTGGGGGATGATTGGAGGCGAAGAGGTAAAGAGGAGACCCGGCGGGAGCGATCGGGCATGGAGGTGAGTAAATGTCATTTATTTTTTACATGTAATGCCGGCGGCTGCTGAGGTGGGGGGGGGGGGGCACTCTCCTGCAGACGGAGGGGCCTGGGTGGGGGATCAAAGCCCCCTGGATGAAAAGGAGACCCAGTTGGTTCGATAGAGGGGTCAGGTTAGTGTCTTTTTTTTTGGCCCACTGGCAGGGGGGAATGCCAGGTACGTAAAATTGCCATAGTTGGCAGTTAACGACAGGAGAGGCAGCTACATAGCTGGCAAATTTTACATAGCTGGTGTTAGAAGGGTTAATAGTAGGAAAGTAATTGTGGTCCCGCTGGATCGCCTCACTCAGCTGTCTAGATCTATATGCTGGTGTCTTGGGGATGGTTATTAGCGTGCCCAGTGCAAGGGCTTGCCAACTAAACTAAATCCAAATTTAGTTATCAAAATATTTTTTTACTATACAAGCATCAACACTACAAATACTGTAAAAAAATTGTTAAAACTATGACATAAAAGGCAGCACAAATGCTGTAATGGCTGCTATAAATCACATCCAACAACTTAAATTGTTACACCTGTTAGGTTAAGACTATGTGCTAAATAAAAAACAAAGTATACCCATTACAAATGATCATAGCTAATTGATAACAAACTAAAGTGCAAAGTGCAAAAATATTCCAAAGCGCTCATGCAAGAGACACTCGGTACAAACAATTATGCATATAATTATGTAAACAATGAGCTTCATAAACCAGTGAAATCTGTAATACAAATACCCAATTGATGCAAAACACACTCAAGAAACATCTTATAATGCCCCAGTGTACTGACCCTGTCAGGTGTGTTGTTGGTCGTAATCTATCTGATCTCTCTGATATTTTTGTATCAATTAGGGTGTCTTCAAATGATTCCACATCCTCTTTTAGTCTCTGTATTAATGGCTATCCCAAACGTTTTTACAATTGCCCATATAGTACATCCAAAGTACTTTTAGTTTCACTCAGCAAATCTTGATAATATTTCATTAAATTAGTAGAACATTGATTGATTGAGTCTGTTCCCAATCCTTTTTAAGATCACCCTGAATTTCCCATGAAGGAAAAACATGTATTCTTAAACTAGGGATAATCTGATGTCTGATATATTGTTGTAAATATTGCACATTCCACCAGATTTTGATGTATTGTTTATGTTCATTTTAAGTTGTATCCACAATTCTTGTTAATTATTGGGTAAAATATCCTCATTTTGTTGTGTTTCTTCAAGGGCACTCTCAAGCTTGTCATTTCTAGTCACCCTAAAAATCGAAATTCCAAGCCATGACCACTCACACTATAAAAACAGTAAATCGGAAAATACACAAATACTCACAAATACTCCCCAGGTGAGTGGTATCAAACAAACATCAGTATCAATATAAAGAAATCATGGTGCAAGCTAACTACCCGTAAACACACATATACACCCTAAGAGTGGTGATAACCTAACGTGGACTGAAGGCCATCAGAGCTTGGAGAAAGAGGTGGTGGTCACGCAGCCCCAGGCAGCCAGCTAAAAGGGAGAAGATGCAAACCCTCAGTGGTCAGCCCCTTGATAGGACTGCCCACCAAGCTTAGGGACTGAGCGTGCCATAGATGGCACACAGGTCATTTTCATGCTGTGCCACCAGTTTCCCACAAGGGAAAATTGTTAATGATCTCTGCACTATGTCCATGACCAGGCACCTGCAATCCAAACATGAGCTTCAGTGTCAGAAACACCTGAAAGACATTGAAACACTTGAGCCTCTCTCTGCTGATTTGAGAGGACCACCACCACCAGCACCACCATCACCGGCCACACCATCCCAGGGAAGCATTCAGCTGTCTATACCATAGACACTGGAGAAAAAGCAGAAGCTTGGCCCATCTCACTCAAGAGCCCTGGCCATGAAACTGAGAATTTCAAAATTGCTGGCATTTGAAATCCTCACAGCCAACAGTTTTAAATATCAGTTTTTTAACAATTGTGGTCTAATGTTAGTTGATAAATTAATAAGGAAAAAAAGGGAATTGTTAACAAAGATTGAGAGAGATAAGGAATGTTTGAAAAATAGGATAACCCCATTTTCCCAAACTGAATAATTTCTAAAGAGATCAAATGAAATGAAGGTAAAGTTGGAGAATGAGATAGTTAAGAAACGAAAGGTAAATAAATTACAGAGAGATATTATTGATTATTCAACTGACAAAGTTTTTAAATGGCAGACTAAGATGGATTCCTCTATGGATGGTGAAAGGGTTGAACATATTCCACAGCATCTGGAATGCAGAGCCAAATCTCCTAGGAGAAGGGATAGATGGCACCTTAAAAATCCTAATGGGAATTTTCAGAGAAACAGATCAAGATCTCTGAGAGAGTGGGAAGGAAATGGAAGGGCCCCCAATAAATGCAGAGACACTTATGGCCCCCCTAGATATGGATGGGATAAGAAAGGACCCCCAGGTGTCCATACTCAAAGGGATCCCCCTCATAGAAATCAGAATAGATATTGGAGAAAGAGGTAACCAGTTTGGAGGCACACTAATAGGGAGCATGACCCGAGGAGGACCGACGCTTGGTCAAATGGAGAAAACAGTATTAAATTCCCAGGCCTGGTGTGTTTAAGGTCCCCTTTTCAGAAGGACCAAGGATGGCCCGAACGAATAGAAACATTTACCACACCGAGAGATCGGGGGAAATCCCCAAACCCCGCCAGAGAGGGAACCCTAAAAAGGAAAGGATGGGATCGAGGGGAAGAAGGGGAGGAATTAAGCATAAGCAAACCAAGAAGGTTCTAGATGCAGGGATTTTCAATTTGAGCTCTGTCCAATTGACAAATGACGAATTGAGAGTCTAGGATCATGGTTTGAAATTTGCGCCACCAAAAAACATAGATCATTTCTCTACCTTTGTAGATGTTCAAAAGTATATGAGGAAGCTTAATTTAAAAAAAATATTTTTGAACAAACCAGAAATAGAAGGATCAGAACAAACAGAAATGGTGACAGTACAGGATGAAGTACACCATACCTCCCTTAGGAATAAATCTCTGTTTAACCCCTTAGCATCGTCCAATGCCCATTTGGAATCTTTTAAGCATGTAGTCTGTAAGAAATTAAAGACACGGAAGAAGCGATGGGCAGTACCATTGGAAAAGGGCTTAAAAGAACTAGAGAGAAAACACGAGGTGGTAATTAAGCCTGCGGATAAGGCGGGGGGGGGGGGGGCTGGTGATTTTAGACAAAGTAGATTATGTGGAGGAAATGGAAAACCTTCTCTCTGACACACATACCTATATGGGGCTTAATAAAGACCCTACAAGGGATTATGAAGCTGCGTTGGTGGTGCTGTTGGGGAAAGGCCTTAAATTGGGGATCATTAATAAGAAAGAGTTTGAGTATCTACAGGTAAAAGCCTCATGGATACCAACGATTTATTTCCTCCCAAAAATTCATAAGAGGTTGGAAAAGCCCCCCGGACGCCCAATCATAAGTGGGATAGGTTTCATTACGTGTATGCTGGGGGATTATGTTGATACCTTTTTACAACCATTGGTGTCCACTCTCCCAGCCTATCTCAAGGATTCAGAACATGTTTTATCTCTGTGTGAGGGGGTTAAGTACCAACCATAACACCCTATTAGCGTCGTCACGTCCCTATATACAAATATCCCCCATGAAAAAGGGGTGGAAGCCGTTCGCTTTTTTCTAAATCGAGACTCTGGCCTACCCCCCATCCAGATTGAGTTTATCATAGAATGTTTGATCTTCGCATTAGATCATAATTACTTCTGGTTTGGGGGGGAGTTTTATTTACAAAAGAAGGGTGTGGCAATAGGTGCGAAATTCGCACCCAGCATGGCGAATTTGTTTGTAGGACAATGGGACAATGGGAATCCGAGTTTATCTTTGGACAGGTATGGCCCCAACTCAAAATGTGGAAGAGATTTATAGATGACATGTTGTGCATTTGGGAGGGGCCCATAGAAATGTTGGAAAAATTTTTTAAACTGGTGAATTCAAATCTGTTCAACCTTGAGTTCACGGCAGAAATAAGCATGGAAGCAGTGAACTTCTTAGATTTGACCATAACAAAAGGAATTCCACAATTGATCACCAAGACCTACTTCAAGCCGACGGATAGGAATGGTGGGGAGTTGCCACCAACCAAACTGGCTCAAAGCAATTCCACAAGGTCAGTTCATGAGGCTGAGGAGGAATTGTAGTAAGGTGGAGGAATATGACAGGCAGGCTGTACAACTGACCCAGAAATTTGTCAGACAAAGGATATACAGCCCTAGAAGTAGATGAACAGCGATTGAAAGTTAGGTCCCAGGAGCGCTTTCCTCAGAAAGAATCTGTATGTAAAAAAGGAGGTGGATCTGACCAATTCTCCTTCCTTACGGATTTCAGTGTACAACTCCGGGAGATTAGAGGTATTCTAGCCAAGCATTGGCATATATTGAAGGAGGATGAAACCTTGGGAGCTGTATTACCGGAAAAACCCAAAATAATCTTCATGAAGGCACCTAACTTAAGGAGTATGTTAACAAAAAGCTTTATAGATCCTCCTAAACCATTATCATTAGCATCGTTCTTTGGATTAGAAAGGAAGGGTTTCTACAAATGTGGGGCGTGTATTGGATGTAAGACATGCCTAGCTGTGAAGGAACCCTTAGAATCTTTCATAGACCCCCAAATCAGGACAAAAATAGGATATAAAGAAATTCCTTACATGTACCTCTAAGTGTGTGGTCTACCTGATATGGTGCACATGCAATCTTCTCTATGTAGGGAGAACAACTAGAGAATTGAGGACGAGGATAAGGGAGCATGTGTATAATGTAAAGAGAGGGTTTGAAGCTCACAGCCTCTCTGTCCACTTCAAAGAGTTTCATTAATGTGACCCCGTGGCTATGTCCTTTATAGCACTAGATAAAATTGATGGGCATTGGAGGGGTTCAAATCTGACACGAGAGGTATCCAAAAGGGGGAGCTTTTGGATATACACTCTGGATGCCATGACACCAAAGGGTTTGAATATAGAGTTCAATTTGAACTGCTTTCTGGACTCCTAGTTTTAGATCAATTTTTAAATATCAGGTCTAGTCTTCTATGAGGTCCCTCTTAGTAGTCTGGTTTTATAATGTATGGGGTTTGTGCAATATTTTGGGATGGATTATAGTAAAGTTATTTACATTTAAAGCTTTGGGGGCCCCTCTACTTTTTGATGTTTTATTTGATGTTTTTATGATGTTTTTATGATGTGTCTGTAAAAGTTATATTGTATGTCTATCTTAACTATTTTTAATAATGTTAGATCAACTGCTTCTCGGCTCCAATTTTATATTTTATAGTATGGGTAGTGTTTTTAAACTATATTTGTCTTTGGTTTTAACCTACTTATTTTTGGTATTTTTTGAGAACAAAATAGTTTGTACATAATGCTGCTGGCACCTATTTTATATTGGGGATCGGTAGTTAAATGTTTGTCATTGCGCAAGGTTTAAAATTTCCCCCTTGTGTATGTAGCATAAAGTATGTGGTAATTTGATTTTGATTCTCCTCTGTGCCGCTTGGGACTTTGAATACATATAATGTATCCCAGATAAGTGAGGGTTAAAGCTTTCCTCTTTGCAAGCTGAGCTTGAGATGTTTGGCCGTTTGTCAATAAGGTTTTTTATTAGTAAAAAATATAAAGTACAAAACATGATGTAACCCAGGTAAGATTTTGGGGGGGCAGGTAATTGGGGGGGCTCAGGGTTAATGGCAAGTCACCTGCTAGCCGCAGGTCACTTGCCAGACCCAAAGCCTTGTGAACTGGTATAGGGGTCTCATGGACCCCTTACCAATTAACAAAGGGTTAACAGTAAAAAAAAAAACCACACCACACATAGTAAAAATGTAATTTATGAAAAATTAAAAAAAAATTTTCGTTACTCACTTCCGATTATCAGCTCCTGTGTCCCTCGCCAATCAGATGACAGATGCGGTGATCTCTGGAGGAGGGAGGCAGGGGATCAGAGGATCCCATGCCCCTCTCCTCCCCTGGTCGGAGATCATCAGCAGGAGGAGAGGGCCTTTCGGGCTCTCTCCTGAAGCCAGAAGAGTTGGGGGATGATTGGAGGCGAAGAGGTAAAGAGGAGACCCGGCGGGAGCGATCGGGCATGGAGGTGAGTAAATGTCATTTATTTTTTACATGTAATGCCGGCGGCTGCTGAGGTGGGGGGGGGGGGGGGGGGGGCACTCTCCTGCAGACGGAGGGGCCTGGGTGGGGGATCAAAGCCCCCTGGATGAAAAGGAGACCCAGTTGGTTCGATAGAGGGGTCAGGTTAGTGTCTTTTTTTTTGGCCCACTGGCAGGGGGGAATGCCAGGTACGTAAAATTGCCATAGTTGGCAGTTAACGACAGGAGAGGCAGCTACATAGCTGGCAAATTTTACATAGCTGGTGTTAGAAGGGTTAATAGTAGGAAAGTAATTGTGGTCCCGCTGGATCGCCTCACTCAGCTGTCTAGATCTATATGCTGGTGTCTTGGGGATGGTTATTAGCGTGCCCAGTGCAAGGGCTTGCCAACTAAACTAAATCCAAATTTAGTTATCAAAATATTTTTTTACTATACAAGCATCAACACTACAAATACTGTAAAAAAATTGTTAAAACTATGACATAAAAGGCAGCACAAATGCTGTAATGGCTGCTATAAATCACATCCAACAACTTAAATTGTTACACCTGTTAGGTTAAGACTATGTGCTAAATAAAAAACAAAGTATACCCATTACAAATGATCATAGCTAATTGATAACAAACTAAAGTGCAAAGTGCAAAAATATTCCAAAGCGCTCATGCAAGAGACACTCGGTACAAACAATTATGCATATAATTATGTAAACAATGAGCTTCATAAACCAGTGAAATCTGTAATACAAATACCCAATTGATGCAAAACACACTCAAGAAACATCTTATAATGCCCCAGTGTACTGACCCTGTCAGGTGTGTTGTTGGTCGTAATCTATCTGATCTCTCTGATATTTTTGTATCAATTAGGGTGTCTTCAAATGATTCCACATCCTCTTTTAGTCTCTGTATTAATGGCTATCCCAAACGTTTTTACAATTGCCCATATAGTACATCCAAAGTACTTTTAGTTTCACTCAGCAAATCTTGATAATATTTCATTAAATTAGTAGAACATTGATTGATTGAGTCTGTTCCCAATCCTTTTTAAGATCACCCTGAATTTCCCATGAAGGAAAAACATGTATTCTTAAACTAGGGATAATCTGATGTCTGATATATTGTTGTAAATATTGCACATTCCACCAGATTTTGATGTATTGTTTATGTTCATTTTAAGTTGTATCCACAATTCTTGTTAATTATTGGGTAAAATATCCTCATTTTGTTGTGTTTCTTCAAGGGCACTCTCAAGCTTGTCATTTCTAGTCACCCTAAAAATCGAAATTCCAAGCCATGACCACTCACACTATAAAAACAGTAAATCGGAAAATACACAAATACTCACAAATACTCCCCAGGTGAGTGGTATCAAACAAACATCAGTATCAATATAAAGAAATCATGGTGCAAGCTAACTACCCGTAAACACACATATACACCCTAAGAGTGGTGATAACCTAACGTGGACTGAAGGCCATCAGAGCTTGGAGAAAGAGGTGGTGGTCACGCAGCCCCAGGCAGCCAGCTAAAAGGGAGAAGATGCAAACCCTCAGTGGTCAGCCCCTTGATAGGACTGCCCACCAAGCTTAGGGACTGAGCGTGCCATAGATGGCACACAGGTCATTTTCATGCTGTGCCACCAGTTTCCCACAAGGGAAAATTGTTAATGATCTCTGCACTATGTCCATGACCAGGCACCTGCAATCCAAACATGAGCTTCAGTGTCAGAAACACCTGAAAGACATTGAAACACTTGAGCCTCTCTCTGCTGATTTGAGAGGACCACCACCACCAGCACCACCATCACCGGCCACACCATCCCAGGGAAGCATTCAGCTGTCTATACCATAGACACTGGAGAAAAAGCAGAAGCTTGGCCCATCTCACTCAAGAGCCCTGGCCATGAAACTGAGAATTTCAAAATTGCTGGCATTTGAAATCCTCACAGCCAACAGTTTTAAATATCAGTTTTTTAACAATTGTGGTCTAATGTTAGTTGATAAATTAATAAGGAAAAAAAGGGAATTGTTAACAAAGATTGAGAGAGATAAGGAATGTTTGAAAAATAGGATAACCCCATTTTCCCAAACTGAATAATTTCTAAAGAGATCAAATGAAATGAAGGTAAAGTTGGAGAATGAGATAGTTAAGAAACGAAAGGTAAATAAATTACAGAGAGATATTATTGATTATTCAACTGACAAAGTTTTTAAATGGCAGACTAAGATGGATTCCTCTATGGATGGTGAAAGGGTTGAACATATTCCACAGCATCTGGAATGCAGAGCCAAATCTCCTAGGAGAAGGGATAGATGGCACCTTAAAAATCCTAATGGGAATTTTCAGAGAAACAGATCAAGATCTCTGAGAGAGTGGGAAGGAAATGGAAGGGCCCCCAATAAATGCAGAGACACTTATGGCCCCCCTAGATATGGATGGGATAAGAAAGGACCCCCAGGTGTCCATACTCAAAGGGATCCCCCTCATAGAAATCAGAATAGATATTGGAGAAAGAGGTAACCAGTTTGGAGGCACACTAATAGGGAGCATGACCCGAGGAGGACCGACGCTTGGTCAAATGGAGAAAACAGTATTAAATTCCCAGGCCTGGTGTGTTTAAGGTCCCCTTTTCAGAAGGACCAAGGATGGCCCGAACGAATAGAAACATTTACCACACCGAGAGATCGGGGGAAATCCCCAAACCCCGCCAGAGAGGGAACCCTAAAAAGGAAAGGATGGGATCGAGGGGAAGAAGGGGAGGAATTAAGCATAAGCAAACCAAGAAGGTTCTAGATGCAGGGATTTTCAATTTGAGCTCTGTCCAATTGACAAATGACGAATTGAGAGTCTAGGATCATGGTTTGAAATTTGCGCCACCAAAAAACATAGATCATTTCTCTACCTTTGTAGATGTTCAAAAGTATATGAGGAAGCTTAATTTAAAAAAAATATTTTTGAACAAACCAGAAATAGAAGGATCAGAACAAACAGAAATGGTGACAGTACAGGATGAAGTACACCATACCTCCCTTAGGAATAAATCTCTGTTTAACCCCTTAGCATCGTCCAATGCCCATTTGGAATCTTTTAAGCATGTAGTCTGTAAGAAATTAAAGACACGGAAGAAGCGATGGGCAGTACCATTGGAAAAGGGCTTAAAAGAACTAGAGAGAAAACACGAGGTGGTAATTAAGCCTGCGGATAAGGCGGGGGGGGGGGGGGGCTGGTGATTTTAGACAAAGTAGATTATGTGGAGGAAATGGAAAACCTTCTCTCTGACACACATACCTATATGGGGCTTAATAAAGACCCTACAAGGGATTATGAAGCTGCGTTGGTGGTGCTGTTGGGGAAAGGCCTTAAATTGGG
Source organism: Gastrophryne carolinensis (assembly GCA_027917425.1). Lineage (NCBI taxonomy): Eukaryota > Metazoa > Chordata > Amphibia > Anura > Microhylidae > Gastrophryne > Gastrophryne carolinensis. The sequence continues at coordinate 90,849,490 of CM051240.1, read as the reverse complement.
GATCATTAATAAGAAAGAGTTTGAGTATCTACAGGTAAAAGCCTCATGGATACCAACGATTTATTTCCTCCCAAAAATTCATAAGAGGTTGGAAAAGCCCCCCGGACGCCCAATCATAAGTGGGATAGGTTTCATTACATGTATGCTGGGGGATTATGTTGATACCTTTTTACAACCATTGGTGTCCACTCTCCCAGCCTATCTCAAGGATTCAGAACATGTTTTATCTCTGTGTGAGGGGGTTAAGTACCAACCATAACACCCTATTAGCGTCGTCACGTCCCTATATACAAATATCCCCCATGAAAAAGGGGTGGAAGCCGTTCGCTTTTTTCTAAATCGAGACTCTGGCCTACCCCCCATCCAGATTGAGTTTATCATAGAATGTTTGATCTTCGCATTAGATCATAATTACTTCTGGTTTGGGGGGGAGTTTTATTTACAAAAGAAGGGTGTGGCAATAGGTGCGAAATTCGCACCCAGCATGGCGAATTTGTTTGTAGGACAATGGGACAATGGGAATCCGAGTTTATCTTTGGACAGGTATGGCCCCAACTCAAAATGTGGAAGAGATTTATAGATGACATGTTGTGCATTTGGGAGGGGCCCATAGAAATGTTGGAAAAATTTTTTAAACTGGTGAATTCAAATCTGTTCAACCTTGAGTTCACGGCAGAAATAAGCATGGAAGCAGTGAACTTCTTAGATTTGACCATAACAAAAGGAATTCCACAATTGATCACCAAGACCTACTTCAAGCCGACGGATAGGAATGGTGGGGAGTTGCCACCAACCAAACTGGCTCAAAGCAATTCCACAAGGTCAGTTCATGAGGCTGAGGAGGAATTGTAGTAAGGTGGAGGAATATGACAGGCAGGCTGTACAACTGACCCAGAAATTTGTCAGACAAAGGATATACAGCCCTAGAAGTAGATGAACAGCGATTGAAAGTTAGGTCCCAGGAGCGCTTTCCTCAGAAAGAATCTGTATGTAAAAAAGGAGGTGGATCTGACCAATTCTCCTTCCTTACGGATTTCAGTGTACAACTCCGGGAGATTAGAGGTATTCTAGCCAAGCATTGGCATATATTGAAGGAGGATGAAACCTTGGGAGCTGTATTACCGGAAAAACCCAAAATAATCTTCATGAAGGCACCTAACTTAAGGAGTATGTTAACAAAAAGCTTTATAGATCCTCCTAAACCATTATCATTAGCATCGTTCTTTGGATTAGAAAGGAAGGGTTTCTACAAATGTGGGGCGTGTATTGGATGTAAGACATGCCTAGCTGTGAAGGAACCCTTAGAATCTTTCATAGACCCCCAAATCAGGACAAAAATAGGATATAAAGAAATTCCTTACATGTACCTCTAAGTGTGTGGTCTACCTGATATGGTGCACATGCAATCTTCTCTATGTAGGGAGAACAACTAGAGAATTGAGGACGAGGATAAGGGAGCATGTGTATAATGTAAAGAGAGGGTTTGAAGCTCACAGCCTCTCTGTCCACTTCAAAGAGTTTCATTAATGTGACCCCGTGGCTATGTCCTTTATAGCACTAGATAAAATTGATGGGCATTGGAGGGGTTCAAATCTGACACGAGAGGTATCCAAAAGGGGGAGCTTTTGGATATACACTCTGGATGCCATGACACCAAAGGGTTTGAATATAGAGTTCAATTTGAACTGCTTTCTGGACTCCTAGTTTTAGATCAATTTTTAAATATCAGGTCTAGTCTTCTATGAGGTCCCTCTTAGTAGTCTGGTTTTATAATGTATGGGGTTTGTGCAATATTTTGGGATGGATTATAGTAAAGTTATTTACATTTAAAGCTTTGGGGGCCCCTCTACTTTTTGATGTTTTATTTGATGTTTTTATGATGTTTTTATGATGTGTCTGTAAAAGTTATATTGTATGTCTATCTTAACTATTTTTAATAATGTTAGATCAACTGCTTCTCGGCTCCAATTTTATATTTTATAGTATGGGTAGTGTTTTTAAACTATATTTGTCTTTGGTTTTAACCTACTTATTTTTGGTATTTTTTGAGAACAAAATAGTTTGTACATAATGCTGCTGGCACCTATTTTATATTGGGGATCGGTAGTTAAATGTTTGTCATTGCGCAAGGTTTAAAATTTCCCCCTTGTGTATGTAGCATAAAGTATGTGGTAATTTGATTTTGATTCTCCTCTGTGCCGCTTGGGACTTTGAATACATATAATGTATCCCAGATAAGTGAGGGTTAAAGCTTTCCTCTTTGCAAGCTGAGCTTGAGATGTTTGGCCGTTTGTCAATAAGGTTTTTTATTAGTAAAAAATATAAAGTACAAAACATGATGTAACCCAGGTAAGATTTTTCCCCACTGATTAATTAGAGCTTGTACAGCTCGGGAGCTTGTATTTTTATTTATATAATATTTTAGATCTTCCATGGATGTGAGAGTTAAATCCTTCTTCCTCCAGCGCTGAGCTTATGATGTCTGTTTGTGGGACAATAAAGTTTTTTGCTTTTTTTTTTACTTTTCCCTATGAGCGGAGCGCTTATCGGTCTGCATTACTAACGTAGATTACACATAGGAAGAACCTGATTGGCGGAGGGGAAAGGATGTTTTGCGTTCCACCTACCAAAGCGCGCTGATTGGTTAAAGGAAGGCCTGCTGTGGGAGCTCCACCCACCACCATTTGTATATAAAACCTTGATACTGCCGCGACAGCTCACCTAGCCAAAGTCGCATGGAGCAACGAAATGCGTTGGGAGCCGGCTTCCCTTGCCTGGAGTGGAGGGACATTGCGTCAAAAATATTTTTAAGGTGGAACGGAGCAGCGTGAGTTGATACAACCTATATTGGATTCAAAGCGTGATTTTAAGGTTTTAAATGTGAGTGCATTTTTGGCACAATAAAGTAATTCTTATCTCCAGCATTATTGCACTATGGTCTTGTTGTGTTTTCTCTCCTTTACATGTACATTATGAGAGACACACTTGTATAAGGCCTTAAGTATTGCTGATCATTAATTCAAGACCCTGGATTTGAGGAATGTATTGATTATTTGGCACAATATCTTTGGATGTTCTGGTAAGAGCATTGTATTGGTGGAAAAGCCACTGAAGTGGATATTGCGGCACGATTACGCAGAGGTGGCAGCGAATGGTTTTGGAAGAACTACAGGGCTATCTGGAGTTCCCTGGAAGCTCTGTGCAATTTATTGACTTTATTTTCTGTTTTGGACTTATCAGTGAGATGGTAGTCTTGGCACATGGAGCTTTACAATAATATTGCATTGTTGTTTTCTTTTCTTAATTATTTGAGTGCGGTATTATTTATTTAAGAGTTTTAAATATCTGATGGTGGCAGTGGCTGTGCTGACATATGCCATGAAAACTGTCAGTTGTGAGCATTTAAAATGGCAGCAATTTTGAAAGATTTTTAAAACTGTCCATCTTCACCAGCCGGAATGGGCCATCCCTGCCCAGCAACAGGTTGTGAATAAAGTAAGGTGTCCACTGTGCATGTCATTAGTTCCAGTGTGCACATCACCAATGTCCCATGGACAAATAAGCATGGGCAGGAACGTTACATCTCTCAAACTGCCTAATGGGTCAATGTAGTGGCCACTGGCCCTGCCACCTTGTCACTAGTGCCGATTACTGGGTGGCCATCCTGCTGGATCCCTGCTATAACATCTTCACATTCCTTAAGATGAACCAGGTGTAGGTCCCACAAGATTTGGATGTGCCAGCGCTTTTAGTGCTGGCTACATCCTCCTCCTCTGCCTGTTCCACCACATCCATCCCCACCTAGTAACATAGTAACATAGTATGTAAGGCTGAATAAAGACTTTGGTCCATCCAGTTCAGCCTGTTTATCTCCTTCCAGTGGTCTAGTAGCCATAGCTGGAAATGTTATTATGTGTCAGGCATCCAGGCTACTTTTGAACGTTTTTACTGTATCCTTCATTACTACCTCCTCTGGCAGTGAGTTCCATAGTCTCACTGCTCTTACAGAGAAGAATCCCCTCCTATGTCGGTGGAAAAAGCACCTTTCCTCTAACCTTAGTGGATGCCGTCGGGTTATGGTTACACTCCGGGGTATAAATAGATTGTGGGACAGATCTTTGTATTGACCCTGAATATATTTATACATAGTTATTAGATCACCCCTCAAGCGTCATTTTTCTAAACTGAATAAACCTAACTTTGACAATCTTTCAGTGTACTCTAGTCCCCGCACTCCATTTATTAATTTTGTTGCCCTTCTTTGAACGCACTCCAGTTCTGATAAGTCCTTCTTAAGCACAGGTTCCCAGAACTGTACACAGTACTCCATATGGGATCTGACCAGTGACATGAGCAGCTATGCCCCTCTTGATGCATCCTATGATCCTATTGGCTTTGGCAGCTGCTGCCTAGCATTGATTACTACAGTTGAGCTTATTGTTAACTAAAACCCCTAGGTCCTTTTCCATTGTTGTTTTACCAAGTGTTTCTTTATTTAGTATGTAATCATGACACAGATTTTTCCTTCCCAAATGCATAACTTTATATTTATCTGTATTAAACTTAATTTGCCATTTAACTGCCAATGCTTCCAATTTATCTAAATCTGTTTGTAGCTGCCTGCTGTCCTCTTTTGTTTTAATTACTTTACACAGCTTAGTATCATCTGCAAATACTTTATTGTTTAATCCGTACTCAATGTCATTTATATATATATTGAAGAGAATTAGTCCCAGAACTGACCCTTGTGGTACTCCGCTAGTAACAGTGACCCAATCTGAGTGTGTACCATTGATAAACACCCTCTGCTTCCAATCATTAAGCCAATTTCTCACCCATCTGCACACGTTTTCCGCCAAGTCCAAGCATTCTCATCTTTTGTACCAGCCTTTTATGTGGAACAGTATGAAATGCTTTAGAAAAGTCAAGATATATGATATCCAATGACTCCTGATCCAATCTTGAACTTACCTCCTCATAAAAGCTGATTAGGTTTGTCTGGCAGGAGCGATTCCTCATAAATCCATGCTGATATGGAGTAATAAGGTAATTTTCCCCAAGATGCTCCAGGATAGTATCCCTTAAGAAACCTTCAAACAGCTTGCCCACCACAGATGTTAAGCTACCGGTCTGTAGTTCCCAGGTTCCCCTTTAGACCCCTTTTTGAATATTGGCACCACATTTGCCAAGCACCAATCCCTCAGAACAGCCCCTGTAGTTATTGAATCCACAAATATTATGAATAACGGCTTGTCTATTACTGTACATAACCCCCTTAAAACACGAGGATGTATGTCATTTGGTCCCGGTGATTTATTGATTTTTATCTGCTTGAGATGGTGCTGGACTTCTTCCTTGGTTAGACCAGTGACATTTAACCCTTCTATTGCCAGCCACGTAAATTTTACGTGGCTGCCTCTCCAACTGTTAAACGCCAGCCACGTAAAATTTACGTGCCTGACTTTCCCCAGCAATAAAGTAAAAAGTATTTAAAAAAATCACTTACCTGACCCCTTGTTTGATCCGGCCGGGTCTCCTCTTCAGCCAGAGGGGCTCCGATTGCTGATTGGGGCTCCTCCGGCTGCAGGGGAGGGCCCGGAATAGGGTGCCCCCCCCCCCGTTTCTGCAGCCGCCGGCATTTGCCTGTAAAAAAAAAAAAAAAAAAAAAAATGACAGTTACTCACCTCCGCTCCCGCCGGCTCCCGCCGCCTCTCCTCTTCATGGGGGGGGGGCTCCGATCACCCCCCCCGCTCTTCCGTCTTCTGGAGGGGGCATAACAGCCCTCCTCCCTTTCTGTCCTCCGATGGCGGCCGCCATCTTGGTGACGTCACGGGGCGGGGCCAGATGACGTCACCGCCGGGTGTCATCGGGGCACCCGGCAGTTGAACTCTCAGATGCCGGTGACGGCTGGGCGGGGAAGGAGGGAGGTAGGCGATCCTCCGATCGCCTGCCTCCCCCCTTCTCTGCCCAGCCGTCACTGACAGCAGATCGCCGCGGGACACAGAAGATGAAGATCGGAGGTGAGTAAAGTAAAAAAAAATTTTTTTTTTTTTAATAAAATGTTTTGAAATAAAGTGTGTGTGTCTTTTTTTTAACTTTTAACCCTTTGTGAACTGGTAAGGGGTCCATGTGACCCCTTATACCAGTTCACAGGGCTCGGGGGTCTGGCAAGTCACCTGCGCAAGCGGGTGACTTGCCATTAACCCCTGGCCCCCCAAATTACCTGCCTCCCCAAAGCCCAGGGGGGGCAGAAGAGCCGTGGCCCTAGGCTATGACGGCTTGTAGCCGCAGGGCCAGGGGCCACTAAAGCTGGCCCCTGCGCCCTGTTCTACAAGCCCCCATAGCTGGTCACAGGCTGGTTACGCTGGGTAGGGGGGACCTCACGCCATTTTTTTTTTGGATTTTTAAGGGTTTTAACCCTTAAAAATCCAAAAAAAAAATGGGGTCCCCCTCCCTTCGAGGGGGGACCCTATGTCATTTTTTTTTTTTAATTAACCATTTGCTACCTGTAACCCAGTAGGTATAAAAGGCTTCCAGCAGCAGCAGGAGAGCAGAAGCCTAAGTGATCAGCGTGGGACACAGGGATGGATGGGAGGTAAGTATTAAAAAAAAATATTTAAAAAAGTTTATTTTTTTTTAATAAAGATATTTTTAAAAAGTGTGTCTTTGTCTTTTTTTTAACTTTTAACCCTTTGTGAACTGGTAAGGGGTCCATGTGACCCCTTATACCAGTTCACAGGGCTCGGGGGTCTGGCAAGTCACCTGCGCAAGTGGGTGACTTGCCATTAACCCCTGGCCCCCCAAATTACCTGCCTCCCCAAAGCCCAGGGGGGGGCAGAAGAGCCGTGGCCCTAGGCTATGACGGCTTGTAGCCGCAGGGCCAGGGGCCACTAAAGCTGGCCCCTGCGCCCTGTTCTACAAGCCCCCATAGCTGGTCACAGGCTGGTTACGCTGGGTAGGGGGGACCTCACGCCATTTTTTTTTTTGATTTTTTAGGGTTTTAACCCTTAAAAATCCAAAAAAAAAATGGGGTCCCCCTCCCTTCGAGGGGGGACCCTATGTCATTTTTTTTTTTTTTAATTAACCCTTTGCTACCTGTAACCCAGTAGGTATAAAAGGCTTCCAGCAGCAGCAGGAGAGCAGAAGCCTGATTAGCGTGGGACACAGGGATTGATGGGAGGTAAGTATTAAAAAAAAATAATTAAAAAAAGTATTATTTTTTAATAAAGTTATTTTTAAAGTGTGTCTCTGTGTGTGTGTTTTTTTTAACTTTTAACCCTTTGTGAACTGGTAAGGGATCTACGAGACCCCTATACCAGTTCACAAGGCTCTGGGTCTGGCAAGTCACCTGCGGCTAGTGGGTGACTTGTCATTAACCCGAGACCTCCCCAAAAAAACCTTAAAATTCCCCCAAGAAATGGTGCCCCCCCCCCCCCCCCGTGCAAGGCGACCCCGCACCAATTTTTTTTTATTTAACCCTTTATTATGTGGATAGTAGTTGTATTTTATTTGTAAATGTTATAAAGTGCTCTTTTCAGTTTATGGGATCACCTGGACAGGAACGGGGGGCTACCGATACATATGTGGTATCATTGTAATCGGGAGAAATGGGGCTTTCACATGCAATATGGGTTTCTTTAATAAAATAAATGTTTTTGTTAAAAAAAAGGAGACAATTTAAAAAATATATATATTTTTTTTATTTTTTTTACTTATTTACTTATATATATATAAAAAAAGTAGAAAAAATACAAACAAGACATTTCATGTTAAAGCCTAAACTCTGCCACAAAAAGAAAATATGCCATTTTCTTGGAAATTTCTGCAAAAATCACAGTTAAACATCACGCAAAATGGTGAAAAATATCCTGTCAGCAGCGGGTGACAAAATCTCAAGTAGGCTGGCAGTTAAAAGGTTACAGGTACCTATGCATGTTGGGTATTGTTCTGCTCGGGGGACCTTGCGCTTTCAGAAAAAGCACAAGGTGCACACTTTGTCTGCAGAGCTGAAATTTTGAAGTAAAACTACCGCTATGCGCATGCTTTACTTTGGTGTGTTTGGCAACTCTTTCCTTGACAGAACCTATGCATGTTGGGTATCGTTCTGTTTGGGGGATGTTGCTTTTTCAGAATTTCTGGTTTGCATATAGTTTTTTTTTAGGAAAATGTGGTTTTGATTCTGCTTTTTTATTCATTTTTAAGGAAACCCTGTGCAACCAAAGAATACATTGAGGGATTACTTTCAGAAAACTGCACCCATGTCAACAAGCCTGGTACGCCTAGAAAGCCTGAGGTGTGTACTTCTAGGGAATATATAGTTGTGGGGGGTATTTCAAATGTAAAGGGTTGTTTTTCTTGAAAAACTGCAAGGTGCGCATATTGCATAGCATAGTTGTATTTTTATCTCAAAATCTCCTAAAGCTCGGTTTCAGTTTGGGGGAGTTTCCTGGGCAGGAAAGGGTGTCTACCTATACATATGTGGTACCACTGTAACCGGGAGAAATTGGGGTTTCACACGCAATAAGATTTTATTGACAAACTTACATTTTTTGTTACAAAAAAACACTACAAATTGTAAAAAATAGTTTTTTTTTATTTTGTTGTACAATTTTCACCCAAAAATATTGAGAATACACTTAGAAAATGACAAACAAGACATTTCATGTTAACGCCCAGGCTCTGCTGGAAAAAACAATATATCACTTTCCTGGGAAATCCCTGGAAATCCCTTCAAAAATCACAGTTGAACATGGGGAGCGCAAAATAGTGCAAAATGGTCTGGCAACAAAGGGTGACAAAAACTCCAGGTAGGCTGGCAGTTAAAGGGTTAATGGAGGGTTTCGGTTATTCCCCTGCATTTCACTCGGCATGTCACATTCTTTTGTGAACATAGAAGCAAAGACGTTGTTTAGTACATTTGCTTTCTCCTCATTCCCCTCTATAGGTGCCCCCTTCTTGCTTTTCCGGGGGCCCACAACCTCAGGTTTGAACCTTTTACGGTTTATGTAGCTAAAGAATAATTTGGGGTTAGTTTTACTCTCTTTTGTGATCAGTCTTTCTGCCTCCAGCTTAGCTGCCCTTTTTTTTGTTGTTTATTGCCCCCTTAACCTTTTTGTTTAGCCACATCGGTTTACACGTGTGTCTAACAGTTTTATTCCTGTAAGGTATATATCTGTCACAATGAAAATTAAGGATTTCTTTGAAAGTATCCCATTTAGTGTCCATGCTTTTGTTTTTAAGGACATTTTCTCAGTCAATGCAGTTTAGGGCATCTCTAAGTTGGTCAAACTTGACAATTTTATTTAATTTATATATTTATTTAATTTTTTGTTTCTGTTATTATTTTGGGTACTTTCCCTACCCCATTTTGCACAGGGCAATCGCCCTAACATTCTCCTTGTTTTTCAGCCCTCTAGCCCTTACTACCCCCATTTTACAGCCATTTTTGTGGTCCCCAAGTTTGGGTCCCTATTGATTTCAATAGGGTTCGAGTTGGGGGTCAAGTTCAGGGACCTGCATCAAACTTTTTTGGCAAGTTTGGGTGAACTTTCCGAACCCGAACTGCCACAACCTCATCACTGTTGATAAGTGATGTATGCACTGGGATGGGGGGGTGCTCATAACAGAACTGTTTATGATAAGACACATTATATTTTAAATCGCTCCCACACTTTGTCTGACTTAACCACTCTTCACAGTTGCCTTTTTCTTATTTTCTCTCTCTGCACAACTGTGACAAAGTTACCATTTGAAATACCTTTGTCGCCAAGTATGACCCTCCTTTGTTTGAGGCTGCACTCTCTAATTAATTTAAATTTCCAAATGTTTTCTGGAAAAACTCAGAGCAGCCTATTGATTTCAATAGGGACATAGATGTTGCCATTTGCCATCTAGGTGACAGATTTACTTGAAATGGAACAAGCAGGGGTTGTGTGGCAATGGAGAGGTGACCATTAGCATGGCAATAATTCCTCTACACAAAGCAGCATCTTTCCTAGTGTTCTGCTAGCAGGCACCAGCTGGGCCAAGAAAGTATTGTATCTAGAGTTTTTAATATTTTACATTTTAAATCTGATTTTTAAAAAGTGATGGAAGGTAAAATGGCATTTACAATAAGGGGTATGGCATTTTGATAAATATATGTATCAATACCTAAAAGGCATCATGAATGGGAGCATTTTCTACACCTTGGCTCTATTAAATATCTTTATATTTTCAACTAACATAAAAGAATCTGGTTGCTTGAGTTACCTTTATATGTTCATCTTGTGATGTCCCACTGTTAATTGGATTGAATCATAACATGATATTCCATTCTTCCAGTATCCTAAAGCTACATTGTGAAGATCCAATAGTATCTTACTGACAGAACAGGCCGGAAGAGACCGCAGGGGCCCCATAGCAATAGATGTGAAATATTTAGAAACATGCTGAGCTCTGCTGGGGAGCAGCAACTGAATGTAAATAAAATAGCATCACTTGCTTGAGAAATGTAGGCTTTAAAAGAACAGGAAAAAACAGCTGCTCCATGACAGGTCATGTTTATATATCTGTGACTCAAAAATCATTATTAAATACAGTATATCCACCATAAATTTTCATTGAATTTCCCAGGAGCAGAATTATGGCATCTGCATGACATTTTTGTCCCTTTTGGGTACTAAGGGTGCTTTCACACATAACATTTTGGCTGGTGTTGCAATATACACAGCACAATGTGTAATATATGAGCTGTACCTGCACCAGACAAAGACGTTTTTGGGCTGCAATACGCTACAGACAGTGTTTCCCACAATGAAACACATATATATATATATATATATATATATATATATATATATATGCCCATTCGTTTATTTAGGAATATATTTTTTCTGCGTCTACTTTGCAATGGAGTATTTCTGTTACAGCACACAAACAGAACATTAGGTGTGAAGACACCCTAAGGGCCCCTTCCCATTGATTGCAACAAGTGAAGTTCAGCACAGTACTTCATTGTGGTATGGCACAGTGGCAGCCCTATATGACATCATGCACCACACCATTATTTATTTTACCCCCACAGCAGTGGCACCAGGGTATGGAAGCAGCGGCAAGGAGGGCCTTTGACCTCAAGAAGCAGGGGTGGCAGTAGCAACAGCAAGACAGGAAGGACTGCTGAGGTTGTTTCTTTAGATGTCTGGTGCCAGCAGGGATAGACGAACCTGTGGGATTGGCAATGGACCAGAAGGTGGTGGCACTATGTTGGCACTGCAAAGTAGAGTACATGAGCTTCACCTCCACTCTACTGCATATGGACATCTATGGGATGCGTTTCGATCCTTTTATGGAGCAACAAAACAATGCATAGATGTGAAGGTGTCCATTCTCATCCAGATTGTATTGCATTAGAGTACTGATAGTCCAAACACAACACAAAATAAATTATGTGAAAAAAGCCTTCCTTCACTTCAAGTTTTTGAACATCCTTCTGCTGGCCCCTCTACAAAACATTTTTTGTCTTGTTGTCCAATATTACTTTGCAGAGACACTTACCGACCTAGAAGTTTATTACTAGAAGATTGTCTATTTTCCTGGTAAAGTGGACCAAAACCCAGGACTATCCTGGGTTTTGGTCTTTGCCCCCCAGGCACCCTGATTGGGGGTGCTCCACTGTGTGAAACCCAGCAGGTCACCCTTTCTCACTTACCCTTCCCCAGTTCTACGCTGGATGCGCAGCCCTCTCATCCAATCAACAAGGTCTGATCCGCTCCAGCCCCTTCGTCCAGGAGCTTGTCTAATGCGAGCGGACCCTAGCGTGCCTGCCACGGGATGCGGCAGCATGCGTCGTTGGACCGGGAACAAAGGTGAGTTTTCGGGCGACCTTGGTGGTATGACACAGCCAGGTGTCCTGAATCTGGATGCTCTGGAGGGAGCGAGTATGCCTGTCCTGAATTCTCATAGACTCCAGGGTGGGTTTTGGTCCACTTTAACAAAAAACATAATACCTTCACTGTCCCAGTTAAAGACTGAACTAATATTTCAGAATATACTATTTCTGTAAAAGAAACAGGATCTGAAATTGATTCTCTGCATTGGGAGGAATTGTACACGTGGAGGCCGATTTAAGACTAGTGCCACATATTGCCTTTTGTGCATCTATGTAGTGGCGCTTAAAGCATCTGGAAGTGGACGCTGCAAACAGGTGTCTGGCACTGTGACCTAGTGGACAAGTGACGCTGTAGTATCTAATCCAGCATTGATAAATGTGATGTCTGAGGGGCGCTGTAGAAATGCTCTCCCTGATTCACTGCAGCGCCTGAGTGTACCAATGCTGCAATTGCTTCATGTACCCCCCCAGAGGAAAAGCAGGCCAAGGCAACGCCACGTATAACAACAGGACAACACTCCAGCGAACAATAGGTAGAACCAGTGAAGAGCGGCCAGCACTCGGCAATGAAGCCCATATTTAAGAACACAAAGCCAGCGTCGGTGAACTAAAACTGGATGTTTTGGTGCCGAGCTCTGGGTGCTATTCATAAAAAAGTCTGTTTCTGACATTAAAAACCCCAGCTACAGAGCAAATGTAATGACATTGTTAGCACACTGGAGCACTGGCACTGCAATGGCGGAACACAAAATACAATTCCGCGGCCTAAACCTAAAGTGCGAGGAACAATGCTAAAGTCTCTTGTTGCTGTCCAGGAGCCAACACTCCACTCATTTTATGTGGAAAAAATACAGAAAAATGTAATCCAAACGTGATTTCTGCACAACCAAAATATACACCTCTGAAATGTATTGGAGAGCGCAACTGAGCGAAAACTGCACATTCAATTCTGCATAAAACAAATTAAAAACAAACAATAAAAGTCTTTGGTTGCTGGACAGGAGAGGCTACACTAGCCCCTCGATTCAAAGAGCAAAAGTTAATTGATTTCGGATCGAGAATCGTAAGTTTGGGTGGGTGTTAGTCATTTTTTCCTGTTTTTTTGGCCATTTCCGACTCGCACGAGCCTACGTACGAATGCGTATATGCTCTTACGATCATCGCAAGTTCGTTCCTAAATTTTAGGATCAAAACGTAAAACTTAGGATCAAATCCTAAAACTTAGGATGAAAACGTAAAACTTAGGATAATCGAATGTGTTTAGGTGTGATTCAGAGAACAGTTTTCAAACCTCTAAATACGTTTTAAAAGAAAGCCACTGCCGACACCTTTTAGCAGTCGGATTGCTGTTCTTGAACAGGTTTTTTTGGCTATGTGGAGGAGTCTGCGCGTCTTGAGCTCCAATGAACTGCATGTATCAGCATGGCCGAGGCCATAAATTGTATGGCAATGCATACCTGATTCATGTATGTCTTATAAAAGCATTTTAATGTGGACCTTAATTAGTCCTTTGCATGTAAACCTTTATTTTGCAATTTATTTGCGTTAATTAAAGAAACTTATGTCCTTTGTTATTTATTTTTAAATTGATGTACTAGAATAATATTTTTAGATTGCATTTATTGGTGTAGTTGTTTACCTTTGCTTTGTTTAATTATTTAAGCACATCTTTGGTCAGATGCATCGCACTTACTGAGGAGAGGAGAGCGGGATAAAGTGCAGGATGTGGGTTACTGCTGTATTTTGCACAGACACAGCAGAGCTGGGGGCACGGAAAGGTCAGAAATCAAAGAATGCAGAGCAACACAGTCACAAGGCCCTTTCTGTTTGCAGGCTGCCCGAGAATACCTGAGCCGCCATCTTGGCTGTTTCTAGGCTCATAACATGCAGAAGTTGCTGGGTGTTTTTTTATATTTGAGAGCAATCTGTATGTAGAGGGTGTGGGTAACCACACACAACATTTTAAGTTGTACCATTTGAAGCCAAAATATTAAAATTAAATCCACAAGTAAAAAATGCAAGTTAACTAAAAATTAAACAAAGTAAGATTTACTTATGCAAATGCATTCATTAATGGTTGGTTACTACAAAATGAATGAAATAAAGAAAAATAAGACCAAATATTTAGAATGCACTTTAATGAGGTAAGTTTGTAGTGCGCAGCCACAAGATCAGAAGGATTTACGTCCAGGGAAAAAGGGCAAAACCAATGTTGCAACCTGAGAAATGAAACGGAAAATTCAGGATGGAAACTGACATAGGTCTGATTCCCGAACTGCCATATGAACGGACGTAAATTTTAGGATAGAAACGTATTTGCTTATAGAATCACTCGCAAGTTCATACGAACGCACGAGCGTACGGGAAAAATAGGATGATCGGCACCCAAATCAAAGCTGTTACATGTTTCTTTGAATCGACCCTAATGACATTAACATTTTGTAAATTTTTGGTATACAGTTTTTGCACTTAGTTTGTATATTTTGTAAGATTATTGGTATTTGGTTATTTTGGGGAAATGTAGTTATTTTTGGTATTGGTCCGGATTAATAAGCAGTCAAATATTACTTGGATAATTTGGCTCCTTTCTGAGCTGATTTTTGAGATTAAATAGCATAACACTTCATGCCCACCTCCCTGCTTTGTCTGTGTGTAAATGTTTTTTATTTTTTTTTATTTATTATTTGTCTATGTGGGGCATCCCAGACGTGCATTGCTTGATGTATTGCAGTTTGCCAGCACACATTGGTTTATTAAGGCTGTGCACTCTATCAAGTGGAGCCACTATTGCTGTACTTGGGGTCTGGTGTTTCCATGAACTCTACACTGGGTCCTGCATTTCTGGCCGGGTGTATACAACGGAGAACAAGAAATAAACCATGGGTTATATTCCACAAACACCCACCTAGAAGCATGGAATTGTCCTAACTGACTTAAAAAGGAACTTCAAAAGGTTCACTCATCACTATTAGCCAAGTATGCCTGATAAAAGGAAAAACAATCAAATAAGGTAGATCAGACCAATAAATTAAGCATCATTTTTAAAAGATACCATTTTGGAATATACGCAGTGTCAGCAAGCATTTGGATGCACATTTTCACTTCATGGTTTTCCTTGTTTTTTTTTTTTTTTA
This sequence comes from Gastrophryne carolinensis, assembly GCA_027917425.1. NCBI lineage: Eukaryota > Metazoa > Chordata > Amphibia > Anura > Microhylidae > Gastrophryne > Gastrophryne carolinensis. The sequence continues at coordinate 90,834,487 of CM051240.1, read as the reverse complement.
AAGCAGAAAATTCTACAACTTTGCCCTCTCCAGGTCACTATGTCATGAAGCTGAATGCAAGAATAGTGAGTGTGCAAAGCCAACATTAAAGATAACATGGGCTACCAAATTTGGTTTGTATTTCAAAGCACACTGTATCCTTTCTGCTGTTTGTGTTCAAATGTGTATATTTTGTAAGTTGAAACTTCAAAATCATGTTAATTCTCACTCAAAGCTGGATAGTTAAAGGGGATTGGACAGCAACCGGATCCTACATGATAATGTTGTAATGATGTCCATGCTAAGTTATTGTGCTTAAATAAGTCATTATTTAAGAAATGCAAACATTAACAATACTATGGTTGTTAATATTGATATCCATTGTGGCTTGTTTTAGACCCAAATACAGGAAGTGCGCGTCCGGAAAGAGTCCTTCACCGTGTGGCTGCTAGGGATGAGGGTAAGACTGATTTTTGTTGGGTTCTAGTAAGGATGTTGTTTTCAATGAAATGTTATTTTAGGGCAAAGCTCGACTGAGGCCCTAGGTCTGGACAACTTTGAGGTGGCGGGTATGTGTAATTTGACCTATGTGTGTATGTTCTAGTTTGGCAAACTGATTACCACATCTTGCTCTTCCATACATCTTCAGAAAATGTTAGAAACTGAAAGCTTTTGTGTCTTGCACAATCAGTCACTTGGAAGAGGTATGGGCTCGATAATGTTGGTAAGAACTAGTCACACAATATCAAATGACACACTAACACGACTTTCCTGTTTAGAATATGCGAGCTTGCCACATCTCTCAGATGATGATTTGCCCCTTTCTGGCAGCCAGACACCGGAACAATTTGTGTAGGAGCACACTCAGGTACCATGGATGAATGTTTTTGAGATTAACCACGATTACCTGTTTGGGGGTCAATCAGGTCCCACCATGTAACATACAACATACTTTGTTGTTAGCAGAACTCCTTCCCTGAAACACAGGATGTGCCCTCTGCACAAGTGCCATGTGCGCAGGCTGCAGAGGCTGGACCAACGGTAAATTCTAATGGAGCCATACATTTTTTTTTTGTTCTTACCTTCATTGTTCAACAATATTGTGTTTTTTGTTTTAGGCTGCTCAACCAACAACTGGGCGAAGGGCACCGACAAGTGCTGAGCTTTATGAGCTAGGGTCCCGTATGCTGGAGGCCTACATTCGCCAACAGCCGTGTGATGGAACTCTGGAGTGCATTGCGGCATTGGAAAATCAGTTGCTGCTGGACCAACAACAAATTAATGAACTGCGCCAACAACTTAATGAAGTGCGGACTCAACAGCAGTCTGGAGTGCTGCATGCCATGCAAGAAATGATGCATGGCATCCAACAATCTTTACAGCGGCAGGACGAAACTTAGCTGTTACAGCAGCTAATACAGCATCAGTCTATTTTTTTTACTGCACTGTTGTCCCCCAACACCGCCCCCAGCCATGAGTCACAACTTCCCCGCCCACCCAGGGACTAATTGGTCCAGTTGGTAGACATTTGAAATGCTTGAATTTGTATTGACTTGATTGACTTAAATAAATGTATTTGTAAACGCTAGAATTTGTGTGGGTTACCAAAATACATACCTACAAACACAGTCAGGGATACCTCTCTATCCCCTCGATTCAAAGAGCAAAAGTTAATTGATTTCGTATCGAGAATCGTAAGTTTGGGTGGGTGTTTGTCATTTTTTCTTGTTTTTTTGGCCATTTCGTATTCGCACGATCGTTCGCGCATAGACGTATATGAACATACGCATTTCGTACGAGAATCGTATAATTTGCGTTAGTTCGTGTGTTTTTCCCGTCCAAATCGTATTATTTGCGTCCGATCCTATTTTTTACGTCCTTCACATGGGCTTGCGCCCAATTCAGAGAGGTGATTGCTAATTGTTTTGAAGCCCATTAAAGAGCTGCTTTACGAAATGTTTGCCGGCAGCTATTTGGCCTCGGGAGTAGGATGGAGCGGAGCGAGTTTGTGGCACATCAAGGGCTTATGCTTTTTGGCATTGAGTTGATCGAGATGTCTGAGAGCAGATTGCCCCTGCGTCGTCGCATGAACATCGATAGCATGAATGATGTTGAGCTGTTCGAGCTGACCAGGCTTAATCGCGCTTCCCTCCATAAATTATATAGTGAGCTGCGGCCATGGTTAGCCCGCACCACAAGGAAGGGGCATGCAATTTCAGGTATGACCAAGATGCTTGGCTGCCTGCAATTTTTGGCGAACGGCTCGTTCCAGAGGCTGGGTGCCCTCTCTGTGGGGATGTCACAGCCTACGCTGAGCCGCGCACTGTCTAAATTTTTGGAAGGCATGGCTGCCATAACTCAAAAATATATTTATTTTCCAGATGATATGGCAGCCAGAAACGCCATTAAGCTTGGGTTTTATAATGTGGCCGACATGCCCAACGTTATTGGTGCAATTGACTGCACACATGTGGCACTCGTACCTAGGGCAGCCGACTAGTATATATATAGGTATTGAGATTGGTTATTATGTTGCCCAACGTGTCATGTAACCTGTTTTCCTTTGCGGCAGCATATTTGTTTATCCCTCATTTGTGTAGCTGCTTTATCTCGGCTTTTCATTAGTCTTTCCCAATCGAGTGCAGACATGTTTTGTGGTTAATTTATTAGTTTGGGTCAAATATCAATTACCCTTTTTGTATGTTTTTTCCTTAAGGAATCGTAAAATGGGACACTCACTTAATGTCCAGGCCGTGGTTGGTCCGGATATGCGGTTTATGAGTGTCCTTGCCGGCTACCCCGGATCGTCCCACGACTCCTATATCCTCCGGCGATCTGGGTTGTTTCGGAGATTTGAGGCAGGTGAATTTTCGGGGGCATGGCTGCTTGGTAAGTGTGTCCTATTTGTGTGTTATTAAATGTGGCATTAATCTTGTATTTGTTGATATGTTTGTTTTGGAAAACTTGACAGAAGCGTCCAACTGCCTTTTTCTTGGCTCATATATTAGGAACTTACCCAAAAAATCCTTGTCTCGCTTTGGCCTTCAGAATGTTTTCCCTTTAGTTAGGATGTCTGTAAGTTCCTTGTGCCTAAATATATTGGTTTGGAGTTTATACCCAAGGATCTTTGACCTTTGGCTCCTTTTGTACTATTGGTCTTTAAATGTCAAAGTGGACTTAAACTGCATACATTGTAGTTTCCAGTGAAATGTGGATAGGGATCTTTGACATTTGGCTCCTTTTGTACTATTGGTCGTTAAATGTCAAAGTGGACTTAAACTGCATACATTGTAGTTTCCAGTGAAATGTGGATAGGGATCTTTGACCTTTGGCTCCTTTTGTACTATTGGTCTTTAAATGTCAAAGTGGACTTAAACTGCATACATTGTAGTTTCCAGTGAAATGTGGATAGGGATCTTTGACATTTGGCTCCTTTTGTACTATTGGTCGTTAACTGTCAAAGTGGACTTAAACTGCATACATTGTAGTTTCCAGTGAAATGTGGATAGGCCCTCAGCAGCATCCTAATTGTAACATGTCTGAAAACTACAAATATATGTAAAATACAAATACCCTTGGCCGTGCAGATGTTTGTTAATTAATTGGTATATAGAAGTGCCATTTTTATTTAGGTTATACCTTAGTGCAATTTTTGGGGGCCCTAATGTGCCCTTTTTTTTTGGGGGGACACTTTACCTTACATCATTATGATATCTGTGAAATTTTTGGTGTTGGTTGTGTTGCCTTTTTAATTTTGATTACATTTAATTCTCTGTTTAAGGTGATTCCGGGTACCCACTTCTACCCTGGCTCATGACGCCTGTGCTGCGGCCCCAGGATGCCTCTCAGGAAGCGTATAACCATGCGCATCGCAAGACCCGGGCTGTTGTGGAGAGGGCCTTTGGTCTGCTGAAGACACGTTTTCGTTGCCTTGACCATACTGGGGGGGCCCTGCAATATGATCCCAAGAAAGTGATCGACATTATAATGGCATGTGCTGTTTTGCACAATTTTGCCATCATGGAACGTGTCCCACGTTATGTGGACAGCCTGCCCTCTTCAGCCGTCGAGGATGAAGTCGAGAATTTTGAGGGGCCCCCCAGTGAGTCTGGCCAATCTGTTCGAGCCAACCTGATCAGCCAGCATTTTAGTTAACTTTTTTCCCTGTCTCACCATTCTGTATGTCTGTGTTATCCTTTTTGTTACATATGTTGTTTTGCCGTAATGTGGCATTACCTCTAAGTAAAACATTTAGACCTTAATTGTTGCCTAATGTATTTCATGTAGTTTCCTTAGCTTTAGCTTTGCATTGTTACACCTCTTCAAACCAAAATTATCTGGTTTAGCCCAAGCTGTTAAAAATGTCTTCCCACTAAAAACGCCACAAGTATTGTAAGTGAATTTTTTGTTTTACTTTGAAAATGAAAAATTATAGTGGTTAACAGAAATCAGTCCACATACATCTGTGGTAACCAATGGATAACATTAAAAAAAAACATCGAGCACATCTACACCTGGAAGTGAGTGGCACAACCAAACAAGGACACCCAGTCCAAAGGCCAGCCTAGTCCAGTCATTAATATTGCCTGTGCCCAGGGATATTTGTGCATGGCCATAATGTCACACAAACATGTCTGCAAACAGGAGGAGCACCAACCAAATACATAGGTTAAGCCATAAGTGGCCAGATAAACTCCACATAGACCTATGGCATTGGCTAGTGGCCTTAAGCATTACTCTAAGGAGCTATATGGGAGCAAATACAAAACACAACCTGCCAGAGCAACACAAAATGGATTGTTTGAAACCTCAAAGGACAAGTAAATACAGTGGGGGTTAAGAGAAAAGATGTCCCACACACCCATGGCTTAATAGGGTGGCTGCCCATAATACCCAGGTGGAGGTCCAGGTGGAGGTCCATGGGAATGGGACCTAGCCTGGGCCATGGCAGCATTGTGAATTTGAAACTGCTCCACAATGTTTCTCTGCATATTGGTCATCTCAGCCATGGCTGACTGGATGCCATTACTTGCATTGGCCACGTTGCTGTTGAGGGTACGCAACTCCGCGAGGATGCCCTGTAGACTGGTATGGATGTTGACCATGTCGGCATGCCTTTGCTCACGCTCTGTAACGAGCTGGGCGTCATAAGAGTCCCTTTGTTGGGTCCATAATTGAAGCAGGGCACTCTGCCTCCCCTGGGAAATTGTGGGGCGGCGTAATGGCGTCCGCCGCACAATTACCCTGGCTCTTGGGCGTGCCCTGCCGCGTGGTGTCGTACCCTCAACAGCAACCGGCCTGCTTTGCAAATCCTCAGCAGCAGAGTGAACACTGGGGACTGTAGTGTCAGTCTCCCCATGTGCAAGCACAATGGATGGAGATTCACTCTGCTGCTGAGGATTGGCCAGAGAAACATTATGGAGCAGTTCCAAATTGGGACCCAGGGGGAGTTCATCCGACGTGCCCTGTACGGAGACATCATCATCTTCCTCCATGTCCTGGATCTCTTCCATGAGTGTGTGGGTCTGTAGGGACATATCAAAAAAAAAAGGCTAAGTTGGCGTCCAAATTTTGGATTTCAACAGTTTAACACATTCTTAAGCACTTGTTAGTATTTATGCTACTAAATGAACTTACCGAAAATCTCTGATCTGGGCTCCTATGCTGTACGGACCTGGTAGGCATAACCAAACTGGGGGGTGAGTTTACCCTTGCTGAGGGATCATGCTGGGCTGAAGAAGAGAAAAACAAACCACGTAAACACACACACATAACCTTTTTTAGGATAGGTAATCAAATATAGCTCTATTTGTAATATTATTCAACTCTAGACCAATGGTGACCTTTGTTCAAACACACGCAAGTTTACATAGGTGCAATGGCTCTGAAAAACTGCTAAGTGACCTCAGTTCTAAGTCATGAAGTGTACCCAGTCAGCATACAACTTTCAAGGCACATTTTTGGATTTAGCCTACCATTCGCTAGGTCCGGGGTACTCAAACAATTGTTTGAAACGCCCATTTCAAGGTATGTGGTGAGAGGTGAATGTCTGGCCATGGTGCTGACGCAGGGGGTGTCTAGTTAAAAATAAATACACTGGTGGAGGGGCTGGAGATTTCAAAGTGCCAACTAATAAAGGCTGCTTGCCCTTGCTGGGCTGGATGGGCCAGAGCTGAGGGGACAGGGATTGGATGGCTAAAGGGGGGAGTTAACGTATTGATGGTGATGGGATGGATGGAGCCAATCTGTTACAAATGTATGGGGCTTATGTGGGGGGGGGCATGGGGGGACTGTGGCAGATGGGCCAGAGCAGGGGCAGCGGGACACGATTGTGGGCAGAGAAATTTTTAAAAAGTTACTGTGTACCTTGCAATGCCACTTCCTGTGCAGTACTTCATATTGCAATGCTATGTTTCAGGGAGCCATGACATTGGGCAGGAGACCAACCACTACATGGCCGATCAAGGGGGCAGCTCTGAGCACGTCAACACAGAAGTAACTGAGTGCAGGGCTGTCTGGGCAGGGGTCCTTGAATGTGGTGCCAAGGTCCGCATTGGGACCCCGGGCCGCCAGTTGAGTCTCGCTGCTCTAGGTCAGATATGTTTGTGGGTGGCTAATTAAATTGTTAACTCAAACACAACTCACACAACCAAAAGGCAACCCATACATAATGATGTGTGTTTTGTGATTGATTCCAAATATCTCACTTATCTTGCGAAACTTCAGGACTTTAACAATCCAATTGGACATTTGAACTTTGCCATAATGGCTGTGGGCCTAAATGTGTGATTCCCAGGGACAAAAAGAGGACACAAACAGCCACAGTAGTGCGAGGCCAAGCAAGGCAAACCATAGGGGCATCCCGTTAGCTTGTTACTAGTGAACTGTAGATTATTTACCAAACAGCCAAACATGCAGATTTAAGAGTACTCACCGTGGGTACGGGTCGGTGAGTCTGTGTCCCTTAGACCAGCATGTCCACCGACCGCGACCGGATGGAGAAGTCCAAGCACAATCTCCTCAGCAGGGGTAAACTCCAATTTAGATGGAAAGCCACCGCCAGTTTTCAGGCTGAAAAGAGAAAATCGTTTGGTACTCAGAAAAGGTGCATACAGTACATCCAAAACATTAGATTTAGCGTAAACATTTAGTTACCTGTAATTATGCCTTTTAATTTCTTTTTGCCGTACAGCATACTTCAGATCAGAGATTTTCTTCTGAATTTGGGACACATCTTTCCTCTCTTCCCCCGCTGCATTTACTTGTCGGAGGATGGTTTCAAACAATTCCATCTTGCGCTGCTTGGTGGTGTGTTTGGATTTGCTCCCATATAGCTCGTCATAGTATAATGTAAGGCCACTAGCCAATGCCATATTTTGGTCATGGGAGAATCTCCCACTCAACTGGCCGCGGCGCAATGTGCGGCCAGATGGTTGGCTTGGCTGCTCCTCCATGTGTGCAGACACATGTGGTGACATTATGGCCTGGGGCTGGGTAGGGGAATGGCCGGATTGGTGGCTTCCCAATGACTGGACTGGACTGGCCAAGGGACTGGGTGTTCTTGCGTGGCTGGCCACCGAACTTCCAGGTGTAGATGTGGTCATGGGGGCAATTCGGGGCCCTCTTGGGGGGCTAGGTTCCCGGCTGGTGCCAGGTCGGGGGCTCTGTTCCCGGCTGGTGCCAGGTCGGGGGCTTCTGGCCCTGGATTGGGTTCGGCGGGCCCTGTAGGGGCTTCTGGCCCTGGATTGGGTTCTTCTGGGCCTGTAGGGGCTTCTGGCCCTGGATTGGGTTCTTCTGGGCCTGTAGGGGCTTCTGGCCCTGGATTGGGTTCTTCTGGGCCTGTAGGGGCTTCTGGCCCTGGATTGGGTTCTTCTGGGCCTGTAGGGGCTTCTGGCCCTGGATTGGGTTCTTCTGGGCCTGTAGGGGCTTCTGGCCCTGGATTGGGTTCGGCGGGCCCTGTCGGGGCTTCTGGCCCTGGATTGTGTTCGGCGGGCCCTGTAGGGGCTTCTGGCCCTGGTTTGGGATCTGCGGCCTCTGGATGGGCTTCTGGCCCTGGATTGTGTTCGGCGGGCCCTGTAGGGGCTTCTGGCCCTGGTTTGGGATCTGCGGCCTCTGGATGGGCTTCTGGCCCTGGCTGGGCTTCGTGCCCTGGATTGGGTTCTTCGGCCTCTGGCTGTGCTTCGGGGCCTGGATGGGGTTCGGGCCCTGGATGGGGTTCGGGCCCTGCTGCGGGGCATGGGTTTCCGAACTGCCCTACTTGAAGGCATGGCCGGTGTGGGCTCACTGGTGCTGCCTGTTCTGGGGGCAGAGGTGGTGGGTGCTGCAGTTGCCAGCTTTTTGGCTGCAGGAGGGGCACGGGGCTTGGGGCCCCTTTTTTTGGTACCTGAGGGTCCAGGGTCCCTTGGTGGGGCCGAGGTGGGAGTCTTGGCTCTCAGTTTTCGGCCAGCTTGCTGGGACCTTGTTGTGGGGCCCTCCGCGGTCTTGCTTGGCTGGGGTCGCTTGCTCATCGCCTTTTTTGGTGCCATCGTACACAAATGCTCAAAGAGAATGAGCTTTGGGTGCAGGGACCTTTAAATAATGAGCCCAGCGTGTGACGCCTATGCGCACGACTACGCGCTCGTACGAACGTACGTTCGAGCGGAACCAGGAAACCGCTGGGGTTTCACTTATCTGCTGCCTGGAAGAAGCATAAAGATGGCGCCCACTATCTTCACCCGTCAACAGGAAGAGATCCTCATGCTGGTAAGTGGCTGCCTGTGCATTTTAATCGAATAGTCAATGATGGCCTAAATGTAAATGATGCGTTTGGAACTAGTTTGGGGTATCTTAATGTTTAATCACTGGCTCCTCACACTTCATCCTCAAGGGCCGAGCCTGGCCACGTTTTCAACTGTCTATGCTGATGTCCTAATTCGGCCAATTGCTCCGGCTTAGCAACAGTTAATTGACCTGTGGAGTAGCGGGGCGAGCTGGCAAACCTGGCCTGTCTCGGACCTTGATGCGGATGTTTGAGGAACACTGTTTTCCTAAGCCATAAAAACACAACGGGAAGCCACACACGTGGTCCAAAAGCCGAAGCATTAGGCTACATCTTGGATGTTTAAACCATCCTAACATGCCATAGATGCAGGTGGCCTGATTCTTGATGTTGGCTATTATCTGTATGTACATGGTGTGTGATACATATAACATAAGACCAGACTGTCAATCACAGTCAACGTCCTCTTTAAGGCACTCCCCAAAAATGGCGGCCACTCGAAATGTGTGTGTTAATGACATTAAATTCTCAACTTGTGATGCAACACATATGGGTCTGTGTGTAAAAGTAAAAGCTCTGTGACCATTATGTTTTTCAGATCATGCTTCAGCGCCGGTATGACTTCGCGCCCAATGTGTGCGAGAAAAGGGACATCGCCCGGGAGATCATCGCGGAGATCCACCGTGTGACCAGCACCACCTTCACTCACACCCAGATAATGCAGCATTGGTCGGACCTGAAACGTCTGCACATGCCCCGGGTGCGGAGGTATTTTGGGATCCATTTCCCAAGTAAGTACAAAGCAATTGCATGGTATATGTTCCAAATGTCTAAGTTATGCCTTTATTTATAATGACTTTTCTTTGGTAGTGTTGGAAATGGATTTCAGAATTCGCCGCACCCGGAGACGTACAGGCCGACCAGTGCTGCATGACTCTGCATCTGTGAGTGAAGGTGGTGGATCTCCCGGGCGACGGACCTACCCCTCCTCTGTGGCCTCCTCAGACCAGCCCCTGGACCTTACCACAGAGGAGGGGCCAAGGCGCGTGGGCGTGGAGTCATACCTGGCCACGCATGGGGAAGGCTCTGGTATGTCACTCTTCATGTATAGGCACAAAGATATACATGGCAGGCCCAAAACTAAGTTATCCTTTATTATGTATTTGTAGAAGCTTCTGGAGCGGGTGAGATAGTGGAGGAGGAGGCAGCAGAGATGCTTGAAGTCGATCCTGGCGAAGGTGAGTGATGTCAGCCAGACTGGGAGCCAGATATGTTTGGAATAGTGACTCTATACAAGTACTAACCAAATGTCACATGTTTCTCCAGGGACTTCTTCACAGCAGAGCCAGGACCAAGGGCAGCCTGTTGGCCCCAACCAGCCATCTGTCGGCCACCAACTCCGTAAGTCTCCATGCCATTATTCATATTAATGTTTGCTTAGCTAATAACACACACATAACTAAAGGCGTAGCCAATGTGTAGTTCACACTTTCATGTGGGCACTTCGTTAGCTTAAAGAGGACCCTAACTAGTATTAAGAACCAAAGACTTAGCCATCACACTGTACCTACAGATTAGAAACATGGAAAAACACCCTTCACCCATCTAATGCATGTTATTAGACTGAACAAAACCAATATTGGGGAATATGGAATGCGCAATATTTACAGGCAGCATGGGATACAGATTGAAAAAAGGAAGGTGCTGCCATGCATTGTGTGAGTGATGACCTTTCCCTCAACCCAGCTATGCTCGGGATTTCCAACGCACCACTGTAACCTACTCCCCTGTACTTTATCCAACTCTCCACTCCTCATTAAGTGTTATGCTTCAGAGTCCAGATGGCGGCGCTGTAATCCCCAAAAAACCCTAAATAACTTTGAGGTGGTGCAGAATCATTTGTGAATAGTTATTGGTTTTCATTAAATAATGTTGAAGGTCCGGTTTAAGGAGTTTAAACACTTACCTGTGGGAAATGCATTAACTGTATCCCTTTGAAGAAGGACATATGTCATGCATTTACATGTATTTGATTAACCCTAAATCTATTTCCAGCATACAAACCGGTCTGGGACTCCTATTTATGTTTCTTTCTCTATTGGTTACAGGGATGATCCCCCAAACCTTGGCGGGAAAAAAAAAAAGAATGAAGGAGTTGGTGGCCGAGCTGCTGGCCATACAGGCGACGTTGGGGCCAACAGATGAAGAAGACGAGGAGGATTAGTGCCCTTGGTCCTGGCTCCTTTCTTAAAGTTGTTTTTACATTTTTAAAAATTTTAACAATTGTTTAATCGTTTTTGATAAAAACAAAAAAAGATGTTTTTTACAAAAACAAAAAAAAAAAAAAAAAGGTGTTTTACTGTTAACAAAATAACACATATTTCTATGTGTTTTTCCTTGAAGAAAAAAAAAAAAAGGTTTTCCAAAAAAAACCCCAAAAAAAAAAAAAAGTTTTTAACATTATTCAAAAAAAAAAAAAGAAAATATTTTAAATAAATTATATTTTAAGCCTTCCGAAATGTGTCTTTTCTAATATGCACACACCCAAAAAATTACACAAACCAGAAACAACACACTTAGAAACATATAGACATATGTAAATTATGTGATATTCTTACGTTTTATGGACCGAGAAATGAAGTGGGATGCAAGCGCTAAGGGGTTTAGGTAAGTTTGAGGGACCGAGAAATGAAGTTGGATGCAGCCGCTAAGGGGTTTAGGTAAGTTTGAGGGACCGAGAAATGAAGTTGGATGCAAGCGCTAAGGGGTTTAGGTAAGTTTGAGGGACCGAGAAATGAAGTTGGATGCAAGCGCTAAGGGGTTTAGGTAAGTTTGAGGGACCGAGAAATGAAGTGGGATGCAGCCGCTAAGGGGTTTAGGTAAGTTTGAGGGACCGAGAAATGAAGTGGGATGCAGCCGCTAAGGGGTTTAGGTAAGTTTGAGGGACCGAGAAATGAAGTGGGATGCAGCCGCTAAGGGGTTTAGGTAAGTTTGAGGGACCGAGAAATGAAGTGGGATGCAGCCGCTAAGGGGTTTAGGTAAGTTTGAGGGACAGAGAAATGAAGTTGGATGCAAGCGCTAAGGGGTTTAGGTAAGTTTGAGGGACCAAGAAATGAAGTAGGATGCAAGCGCTAAGGGGTTTAGGTAAGTTTGAGGGACCAAGAAATGAAGTAGGATGCAAGCGCTAAGGGGTTTAGGTAAGTTTGAGGGACCGAGAAATGAAGTTGGATGCAAGCGCTAAGGGGTTTAGGTAAGTTTGAGGGACCAAGAAATGAAGTAGGATGCAAGCGCTAAGGGGTTTAGGTAAGTTTGAGGGACCAAGAAATGAAGTAGGATGCAAGCGCTAAGGGGTTTAGGTAAGTTTGAGGGACAGAGAAATGAAGTTGGATGCAAGCGCTAAGGGGTTTAGGTAAGTTTGAGGGACCAAGAAATGAAGTAGGATGCAAGCGCTAAGGGGTTTAGGTAAGTTTGAGGGACCGAGAAATGAAGTTGGATGCAAGCGCTAAGGGGTTTAGGTAAGTTTGAGGGACAGAGAAATGAAGTTGGATGCAAGCGCTAAGGGGTTTAGGTAAGTTTGAGGGACGAAGAAATGAAGTAGGATGCAAGCGCTAAGGGGTTTAGGTAAGTTTGAGGGACCGAGAAATGAAGTGGGATGCAGCCGCTAAGGGGTTTAGGTAAGTTTGAGGGACCGAGAAATGAAGTGGGATGCAGCCGCTAAGGGGTTTAGGTAAGTTTGAGGGACCGAGAAATGAAGTGGGATGCAGCCGCTAAGGGGTTTAGGTAAGTTTGAGGGACCGAGAAATGAAGTGGGATGCAGCCGCTAAGGGGTTTAGGTAAGTTTGAGGGACAGAGAAATGAAGTTGGATGCAAGCGCTAAGGGGTTTAGGTAAGTTTGAGGGACCAAGAAATGAAGTAGGATGCAAGCGCTAAGGGGTTTAGGTAAGTTTGAGGGACCGAGAAATGAAGTTGGATGCAAGCGCTAAGGGGTTTAGGTAAGTTTGAGGGACCGAGAAATGAAGTGGGATGCAGCCGCTAAGGGGTTTAGGTAAGTTTGAGGGACCGAGAAATGAAGTTGGATGCAGCCGCTAAGGGGTTTCGGTAAGTTTGAGGGACCGAGAAATGAAGTTGGATGCAAGCGCTAAGGGGTTTAGGTAAGTTTGAGGGACAGAGAAATGAAGTTGGATGCAAGCGCTAAGGGGTTTAGGTAAGTTTGAGGGACCGAGAAATGAAGTGGGATGCAGCCGCTAAGGGGTTTAGGTAAGTTTGAGGGACCGAGAAATGAAGTGGGATGCAGCCGCTAAGGGGTTTAGGTAAGTTTGAGGGACCGAGAAATGAAGTGGGATGCAGCCGCTAAGGGGTTTAGGTAAGTTTGAGGGACCGAGAAATGAAGTGGGATGCAGCCGCTAAGGGGTTTAGGTAAGTTTGAGGGACCGAGAAATGAAGTGGGATGCAGCCGCTAAGGGGTTTAGGTAAGTTTGAGGGACCGAGAAATGAAGTGGGATGCAGCCGCTAAGGGGTTTAGGTAAGTTTGAGGGACCGAGAAATGAAGTGGGATGCAGCCGCTAAGGGGTTTAGGTAAGTTTGAGGGACCGAGAAATGAAGTTGGATGCAAGCGCTAAGGGGTTTAGGTAAGTTTGAGGGACCGAGAAATGAAGTTGGATGCAAGCGCTAAGGGGTTTAGGTAAGTTTGAGGGACCAAGAAATGAAGTAGGATGCAAGCGCTAAGGGGTTTAGGTAAGTTTGAGGGACCAAGAAATGAAGTAGGATGCAAGCGCTAAGGGGTTTAGGTAAGTTTGAGGGACAGAGAAATGAAGTTGGATGCAAGCGCTAAGGGGTTTAGGTAAGTTTGAGGGACCGAGAAATGAAGTGGGATGCAGCCGCTAAGGGGTTTAGGTAAGTTTGAGGGACCGAGAAATGAAGTGGGATGCAGCCGCTAAGGGGTTTAGGTAAGTTTGAGGGACCGAGAAATGAAGTGGGATGCAGCCGCTAAGGGGTTTAGGTAAGTTTGAGGGACCGAGAAATGAAGTGGGATGCAGCCGCTAAGGGGTTTAGGTAAGTTTGAGGGACAGAGAAATGAAGTTGGATGCAAGCGCTAAGGGGTTTAGGTAAGTTTGAGGGACCAAGAAATGAAGTAGGATGCAAGCGCTAAGGGGTTTAGGTAAGTTTGAGGGACCGAGAAATGAAGTTGGATGCAAGCGCTAAGGGGTTTAGGTAAGTTTGAGGGACCGAGAAATGAAGTTGGATGCAAGCGCTAAGGGGTTTAGGTAAGTTTGAGGGACCGAGAAATGAAGTGGGATGCAGCCGCTAAGGGGTTTAGGTAAGTTTGAGGGACCGAGAAATGAAGTTGGATGCAGCCGCTAAGGGGTTTCGGTAAGTTTGAGGGACCGAGAAATGAAGTTGGATGCAAGCGCTAAGGGGTTTAGGTAAGTTTGAGGGACAGAGAAATGAAGTTGGATGCAAGCGCTAAGGGGTTTAGGTAAGTTTGAGGGACAGAGAAATGAAGTGGGATGCAGCCGCTAAGGGGTTTAGGTAAGTTTGAGGGACCGAGAAATGAAGTGGGATGCAGCCGCTAAGGGGTTTAGGTAAGTTTGAGGGACCGAGAAATGAAGTGGGATGCAGCCGCTAAGGGGTTTAGGTAAGTTTGAGGGACCGAGAAATGAAGTGGGATGCAGCCGCTAAGGGGTTTAGGTAAGTTTGAGGGACCGAGAAATGAAGTGGGATGCAGCCGCTAAGGGGTTTAGGTAAGTTTGAGGGACCGAGAAATGAAGTGGGATGCAGCCGCTAAGGGGTTTAGGTAAGTTTGAGGGACCGAGAAATGAAGTGGGATGCAGCCGCTAAGGGGTTTAGGTAAGTTTGAGGGACAGAGAAATGAAGTTGGATGCAAGCGCTAAGGGGTTTAGGTAAGTTTGAGGGACCAAGAAATGAAGTAGGATGCAAGCGCTAAGGGGTTTAGGTAAGTTTGAGGGACCAAGAAATGAAGTGGGATGCAGCCGCTAAGGGGTTTAGGTAAGTTTGAGGGACCGAGAAATGAAGTGGGATGCAGCCGCTAAGGGGTTTAGGTAAGTTTCTGGTTGAGGGTGCGCATGCGCAAGATCTTATAAACATACGAACGCACGAATCTAAGAGGCCAAAAACCAATGAAAACCAGAGGCTAACGCAAGTAATTGGAAGAGGTTGACGATGGAAGCAGCCGAAAAAACAGGCTGCCGCCGCAACAGGTGAGCACATGAACGTGATTTTTACGATTGGCAACTGACTGAGGCAAGTTCGGGAGATATCATACGAACGGACGTATCTTTTAGGATAGAAACGTATTTGCTTATTGAATCACTCGCAAGTTCATACGAACGCACGAGCGGACGTGAAAAATAGGATGATCGTGAGCCAAATCCAAGCTGTTACATGTTTCTTTGAATCAACCCATATATCTTGATATGTTAATGTTGACTGAAAATTAATACAGTCATTGTTTGCCATACATTACTATGTTTACAAAATGAAAAGCATAACAATGTGTTTAAGAATCCAAAAAAAATGGGTTGCTATACACTTAAAATATGGTTGAAAAGGCACGACACACTGAAAGTAGAAACATAAAAAACATTTATTTTTTATAAAAGGGGCCAACATGGCCAAAATTACTCCGCACGGCGGAAAAAACCATACCCCCCACCCTACCGCTGCTTCTTCTTTCCCATCAGCATAAGTCGCGTCCGCCGAACGTACTGCCACAGTCTGCGATGCTCATTAACGCAAGCTGTATGGAGACCAAAAAATGGATTAGTCAATAGAACGCGAGACAAATGTACACAGGTGATTTCACATTATCTAGTTTGGTCTCATAATGTGACCAACTACATTAACATTTGTGCAAACTGGGCCCTTATGTGGGTTATATGAGTACTAGTGCCTTACATGTGCATTTATCAGCAATACCCTACATATTGAAGTAACCGTTTGTACTAAATGAAGAGCGAAGTAAGATTGTGGGCATTGATTGGGTTATTTTGGTCCAAACATCATGTCCAAAGTACTAAAGATTCTAACCCTTCTTCTATTCCTATTCTAGTTGTCAACCTTATTTTGAAATTAGTTTAATTTTGGACACCAAAACTTTTTAAACAAAATGTATTATGGGTTTGAAAGGAAACAAAGGGGATGCAACAATCTAGAATACCACATATGTATTGATAGACACCATTTCCTGCCCAGGAAACTCCCCAAACTGAAACAGCAGTTTAGGAGATTTCAGATAGAATACAACTATGCAATATGGGCCAGCGTTGGTGGCCCCTGGCCCTGCAGGATAGCCCACATAGCCACGTGGCCCGGGCCCTTCTGCCCCCCCCTGGCCGTTGGGGAGGCAGGTAATGGGGGGCTGGCGGTTATGGAAAGTCACCCGCTTGCCGCAGGTGACCTGCCATACCCAGAGCCTTGTGAACTGGTATAAGGGGTCTCATGGACCCCTTACCAGTTCAAAAAGGGTTAAGTAAAAAAAAAAGACACAGACACAAAATTATTTATTATTCTTCTTTCACTTATACTTACCTCCATTCCAGTGTCCCGTGCCGCTGCAGATGACAGTTGTCGGTAGTGGTCAGAGCAGGGAGGGAGGGAGGCAGGGAGATCAGAGCCTCCCTGCCTGCCACCCTCCCTGCTCCGATCGCTACCGACAACTGACAGAACGGAGCCCGGGTGCCGGTAACCCAAGGAGCGGGATGACGTCATCGAGTGGGCGGGGCTAGGGGCGGGTTAGTGGCGGGGCTAGGGGCGGGTTAGTGGCGGGGCCAGCGCCGGCCGAAGAGGATGGTGAGGGCCTGTTTCTGGGCCCTCACCCGAAGCGTGGAAAGCCCAGGGGGGGGGGGATCGGAGCCCCCCCCTGGTGAAGAGAAGACCCGAGGAGAGCCATCGCGCTGCGAGGTGAGTAAATGACATTTTTTTTTTTCAGATGTCGGCGCTGGCGGGGGGGCCTATTCCGGCCCCCCCCCCCCCTGAAGATCAGAAGCCCGGGGGCGAAAATATACTACTTGATTCTTGTACAGAATCGCTGGCACTTTCAAATGAGGGGTCAGGTAAGTCTGTATCTTTTTTACTTTTTTTTTATGGGGCTCTAAAGTCAGCTACGTGACTCTCATGTAGCTGGCACTTAATGGTTGGAGAGGCAGCTACGTGAGAGTCACGTAGCTGGCACTAGAAGGGTTAAACAAATGCAAAAAAAAAATTGGCTAAAAAAAATTGGTGTACGCAGTAACTTTGGGGTTGGTTGCATTTGGATTGAACTGGAGTGGGGTTCCAGAATTTTATTATAATTAGAAAAAAATATTATGCTATGTAGCAGCAAACATGTGTATGTAGTTTGGAATGTCATTACATATGAAATGTGAGTGATAACAACAAACACTTACCACGACTGCCCGCGGGCAAGGGCTGGTGCATAGCTGCTGGAGGTGCCGGCTCTATGATGCCCTAAAAACCAGATAACAAGGGCACAGGATTATTGAAAATGCACCGATTCCACCTGTAACATACAAACAACAATTATGCACTCACCAGGGGATGAACTGCCGCTGGTATCCCAGGGAGGACTCTGAGGAGGAGGCATGGAGCCTCGACTCCTCACAATCGGCCCAGAAGATCCCAAAACACATGGGCCACCCTCCTCCCTCTCACTCCCAGATCCTTGAGGGAGTGTGGGTGAGTCCAACTCCACCTCCCCACTTGGACTCCCCACTTGAGAGTGGCCCACAGGGTTTTGAGACTCAACTGAGTCCGATTGTGAGGAGCTGAGGCTCCAGACTGCCCTCCCCCCAGCAGCACGCTCCTCTGGGGCGTCATCCCCTTCCTCCCCTGCGTCCTCAAGATAGGACTGGCGAGAGAGCCCCTCCCCCGCAGATTCATCCAACCCCACAACTCTTCTGCGGGGGAGGAAACCCTTCCCACGTTTGCCCAGGGGAGGACGCTTGTCTGTGAAGAAGGTAAAAAAAATTATAATACAACATTATTGTATGGATTTACATGTGGTGAGGTGACACTTACCTGAAGCATAGGCATCATAGAGCCTATAAACGCCCTCTGGGTCCCGGCGCTTGAAATCCGACCACTTCTGTATAATGGAACGGACACTGAGATTGGTCTGGAAGGCCGGGACACAGTGGCCTTCATCTCCAACGCTATGCGCCTCTTTGCATAGTCATATTCCGCTAGACATAAATCCTATAAAAAAACACATTAAAAAAAAAAATATCAATACATATATATATATATATATATATATATATATATATATATATATATATACAGTAATAAACATATATAACAAGCTACATTCTTGCACAACATAAATGGAACATATACTCACTTTAACCACCTGGCCATTAACACGAGTATCCACCCTTTTGCGGCGCTGTTTGGTGGTTGTGGGGGGAACAGGGGATGTTGAGGGGCTAGGGGAGACAGGGAGGGGAGGGGTTGGGGGGGAAGAATCGGAGGTGTACCTGGGGAGACGTGTGGCAGGGCGTCTAGGCCGCATGGTGAATCCTCAGAGGTGGAAAACGGAAGTTGCAAAACGAAAGTGAAAGGCAAAAAAAAAAAGAACAATCATCGTTAAAATACGCTAACATACGCTTACCAAATCGCTAGCATACGCAAAACCCCAAAAAAACAACGTGGCAGTCATGCTAGTGATGAGTCAGATGCACCCGTGTCTGCTGCGTATTCAACAACAGCGACTGTGGCGTTAAAAGATCATTCAACCAAAAAACACATGTATGATCAGCACAGCGCCGCCGCCTGCGACACATAGCGACTCGGCATAGCGACTGGCCCTCGCCGCAACACCACTGATTCAATAAAGAAAGTTCAAGAATATAGCGTGGGCGCTGTTTTTAGCTGACTGCGGCATAGAGCGCCTGTAACGCTTTAAAAAGATTGATTATTTGGGTGGATTGACACCTTGGAAAACGCTAACAATAACTGAAATAACATTGGGAGAGGGCTGTGATTTTTACATCCAAGTGACACATTCATAAATACATTTTCTCAAAAAAAAAAAAAACATTGGAAACATTCAAGACAATTCAGAAATAATGCTTAATACATTATATTTAAAAAAAAAAATTAATGGCGCTGTTCGCTGAGGCTGTGAAATTGATGAATCATCCACTACATGTCGCTATTCCAGTCGCTAAACAGATTCAGGTTGATAAATGTGTAATTGCGTGCCGTGTCCGGCGTTGACCAGTCGCTATCTGTCGCTACCTCTCATTAACCAGGCGCTACCTGACGCTATCCCTTCTTAAATAAGGGCCTATGTGTGTAATTGTTTTGTTGTAATTGTTGTAATTGCAAAATCATTAGAATCTTCTTTTCAGTTATGTAATTACAATGATCTGCTTAAAGTTGTTCTAGAGGCAAGTAGTCTTGATCTATAGCTTAATAATTATTGCTATAACTGTTGACTTGAAGGTATTTATATTATATAATTGTTTTGATTTGCCTAGAACAATAAATTAGACATTTACAAGCATCTAATGCCTATTAATTCTCCCAAAATGCATTAATAACTTGTTCGGCAATAAAATATTTATGAAATACTTTTAGTAGCAGAATGAGTTCCTTATGTTTTTATTAGAGCAACTCATTTTTATGTAAAAGAGATGCAGCGAATTAATGGCGCTGTAGAAACATAATTACACTCCAGATCTGCACTGTTCTAAAATAACAAATGACAAAGATGTGTGTATGTCATAACAGGTTAGTAGATATAAGTGAACATGGGCAGGCTGATTCAATACTAGCGCCAAGTACTGACAGATGAGTGTCTGTAGCGAGTCTTTGAAAGCGACCGCTAGTAGTCGCTGTGCTCGGCCGCTATTTCAGAGCATCTCAGTCGCTAGCCGGCATTGATGAATATATTGTGTGAGTCGATCTAACACCAGTACAGAGCTGTATGGGAGCGAACGGTAGCGCCAGCTCAGTGAGACCGACTCACACCGTATTCATCAAAATAAATAGCCCCACACAGCGCCAGCGCTAAAAATCGGGTAGTGTAGCCCAGAGCGCCAAACACTGTGTGATTAAAGTCTGTTTTTGAACATGTATCCACTAGTAACAAAGCGAAAACATATGTAATTACATTGTTATTACATTGTAACATGAACAATTTAATACCAGACACGCAAGGGTGTAAGGACAATTCTGCATAAAAATATTATAAATCAAAATAATAAATAGTAATAAAATAAAACCCTGTTTAAACAGAAGAAAAGGATCGTCCATTGAAATGTAGCGACAGGTAATACCAGACGCCAGCGGTATTCAGTGAGCCATCTGTGATGATGAATCGGTCGCTACGTGTCGCTGTTAGAGTCGCTCACCAGATTCGCTTTGATAAATGTGGTATTACGTACAGCGCCCGGCGGTCGCCGTTCGCTACCTGTCGTTACCTGTCGCTGCCAGTCGTTACCTGGCATTATGGCTTGATGAATAAAGCCCTAAGTTAAAAAAAGAGTCTTCAATAGGGGATTCCCCTCCCCTTAACGACCAATAAAAGGCATGAAAATCACTTAAGTACTTACCCAGTCCGCACTCCTTGACCGCTCACGCATCCCAAGTGACCCAAATTTGTCCGCCGCTATTTAAGTCAGTCATTGAATTTAGGTTAATGTAAACAAGTTGATGAGCCAGCACTTCCCATAAAATCCAGGGTTTAAAAGATATATTGCAAAGTCCAAAATGTAAAATCAGAAACAACCAAGAACAGAGCAGGAATAACGCATTTTGGACATGTGGCTCTTCCTTAGTCAAAGATAACTATCTATTATAATTAGGGATGAGCGAACTTTTGAAAAATTCGATTCGGCTGATTCGCCGAATTTTCCGACAAAATTTGTTTCTGTGCGAATTTATTCGCAACAAATCGCTATTAAAAATGGCTATTTCTGAGCTTCCTAGAGCCTCAATAGGGTGGTTCTGCCTTGCTGTAACACGCATAGGATGCGTGCTGGGTTAGTGAAATAATACTGTAAATAATTATGACATGCAGATAAGAGGCATCGCTATTAGAATCGCAGAGCGGCACAATTGCAGAGAGTTGAGGTGGCATCACTATGATGGGCCCCTAAGCAGCAGCAGCAGCAGGAGCCCAAACATAGCTTGAAAGAGACACTGGAGTTGGCAGCAGGAGCCCAACAATTGTCTGAATGACACCCTGGAGTTGCAAGCAGCAGCAGCAGCCCAAACCTAGCTTGAAAGACACACTGGAGTTGGCAGTAGGAGCCCAAAAATTGGCTGAATGACACCCTGGAGTTGCAAGCAGCAGCAGGAGCCCAAACATAGCTTGAAAGAGACACTGGAGTTGGCAGCAGGAGTTGCAAGCAGCAGCAGCAGCCCAAACATAGCTTGAAAGACACACTGGAGTTGGCAGCAGGAGCCCAAAAATTGGCTGAATGACACCCTGGAGTTGCAAGCAGCAGGAGCCCAAACACAGCTTGAAAGAGATCCTGGAGTTGGCAGCAGGAGCCCAACAATTGTCTGAATGACACCCTGGAGTTGCAAGCAGCAGGAGCCCAAACATAGCTTGAAAGAGATCCTGGAGTTGGCAGCAGGAGCCCAACAATTGTCTGAATGACACCCTGGAGTTGCAAGCAGCAGCAGCACCCCAAACCTAGCTTGAAAGACACACTGGAGTTGGCAGCAGGAGCCCAAAAATTGGCTGAATGACACCCTGGAGTTGCAAGCAGCAGCAGGAGCCCAAACATAGTTTGAAAGAGACACTGGAGTTGGCAGCAGGAGCCCAAAAATTGGCTGAATGACACCCTGGAGTTGCAAGCAGCAGCAGCAGCAGGAGCCCAAACATAGCTTGAAAGAGACACTGGAGTTGGCAGCAGGAGCCCAAAAATTGGCTGAATGGCACCCTGGAGTTGCAAGCAGCAGCAGCAGCCAAAACCTAGCTTGAAAGACACACTGGAGTTGGCAACAGGAGCCCAAAAATTAGCTGAATGACACCCTGGAGTTGCAAGCAGCAGGAGCCCAAACATAGCTTGGAAGGGACACTGGAGTTGGCAGCAGGAGCCCAAAAATTGGCTGAATGATACCCTGGAATTGCAAGCAGCAGCATCAGCAGCAGCAACCCAAACCTAGCTTGAAAGACACACTGGAGTTGGCAGCAGGAGCCCAAAAATTGGCTGAATGACACCCTGGATTCGCAAGCAGCAGCAGCAGCAGCCCGAACATAGCTTGAAAGAGACACTGGAGTTGGCAGCAGGAGCCCAATAATTGGCTGAATGACACCCTGGAGTTGCAAGCAGCAGCAGCAGCCCAAACATAGCTGGAAAGACACACTGGAGTTGGCAGCAGGAGCCCAAAAATTGGCTGAATGACACCCTGGAGTTGCAAGCAGCAGCAGCAGGAGCCCAAACATAGCTTGAAAGAGACACTGGAGTTGACAGCAGGAACCCAAAAATTGGCCTAAAGACACACTGCAGTTGGTGGCAGCAGCAGCAGGAGGCCAAAATTTGCTTGAAAGGCAAACCCTGAAGTTGGCATCAGCAGGAGCCCAAAAATTGGCTGAATGACACCCTGGAGTTGCAAGCAGCAGCAGCAGCAGCAGGAGCCCAAACATAACTTGATAGAGACACTGGAGTTGGCAGCAGAAACCCAAAAATTGGCCTAAAGAGACACTGCAGTTGGCAGACGCAGGAGGCCAAAATTTGGCTGAAAGGCACACCCTGAAGTTGGCATCAGCAGGAGCCCAAAATTGGCCTAAAGACATAAATATGTTTTGCACCATTTGGAAAGTGTAAAATGTGGCACCATGCTAAATCTAGTCGCATGCATCAGCCATTGGTGGGTGGAAATCCTGGCTGATCCATCCCTGATTCATTTTCACAAAGGTGAGTCTCTCCACATTTTTAGTTGACAGACGAGTTATCCTCGCCATAACTATGGCCCCGCCGCACTAAACACCCGCTCAGATGGCACGCTACTTGCCGGGCAGGACAGCTTTTCCAGGGCAAACTCAGCTAGCTGCGGCCACAAGTCAAGTTTGGCTGCCCAGAAGTCCAGCGGATCCTCAAGGTGTGTTGGCATGACATGACCTGCTGGTTCAGCTCCTGCTCCAGGTCTTCCTGCTGCTCATGAGTAGACTCACTATGCGGTTGTAGAAAGCTACTCATTAGCGACTGAAGACTGAGGCTGCTGCTGATGGAACTGCTGTTGCTGCTCCTGCCAACTCCCCCCCTAGCAGCTATGGCAGTGGAAGGTGAGAGCAGAGGGCCCCCCCGAGTCAGACCTGCGAGAGTATGGACGATGGCGCAGATAGGCATTGGCCAACTGACTACGTAGGATGTCTCTGTAGTAGGCCAGTTTGTCCTCCCTCTCAGTGGGTTTAAAAAATGCCCCTATTTTGTGCCGGTAGCGAGGGTCCAATAAGGTGGAGAGCCAGATGTCATCCCGCTGACAAATGGAAACAGTTCTGGGGTCACTACGCAAGCACGTGAGCATGCTTCGTGCCATTTGTGCAAGTGACTCGGAGGGACTACCTGTCTCCATCTCCACTGCATACTGCCACGGTGTGTCTGGGTCTTCTGTCTCGCCTTCCTCACAACCCTCTAGCTCCTCTGGCTGCTCCTGCTCCTCCTCTCCTGTCCGCTGACTAGATAAACCAGCCATTTCGCCAAGCCTAAACTGTGCACTGTGCCATTCCTCTTCCTCTTCCTCCTCCTCCTCCAGTTCAGCTCCAACGGGGTTCATGTGGCCGTAAGATGTAGACGCCATGTCTCCAGTGCCCTGACCAGCCATGGTTTCCAACATGTGCTGTAGTACATGAAGCAGTGGAATCACGTCGTTCATCCCGTAATCCTGGCTACTGACAAATAAAGTGGCTTCCTCAAAGGGCCTGAGCAAACGGCAGGTGTCACGTATGAGCTGCCACTGGTTGACATTGAAGTTACACAGAGGGAGTCCCCCTATCCGCTTGGATCATCAAGAAATCCGTGATGGTTTTTCTCTGTTCGCATAGTCTGTCCAACATATGCAGCGTGGAATTCCAACGGGTGGAAACATCGCAAATCAGACTATTTTGGGGGCTACCGTTCTGACGCTGTAGCTCAAGAAGGGTGTGCTTGGCGGTGTATGAGTGGCTGAAGTGCATGCAAAGTTTCCTTGAAGTGGTTCGGATGTCTTGCAGATCGGGGGAACACTTTAGAAACCGCTTCACAACCAGATTGAAGACGTGAGCCATGCAGGGTGCATGGGTCAGCCTTCCTTGCCGCAGTGCATACAAAATGTTCTTCCCATTGTCGGTAACCATGGTTCCCATTTTCAGTTTTCTTGGAGTAAGCCATGTTTGGATTTCTTGATGAATAAATTTTAGCAGTTCCTCCCCTGTGTGACTCCGTTCGCCAAGACAAACCATGTGAAGCACAGCATGACACCTCCGTGCCCTGCACACATGATAGGCTGGAGGGGCACTGAGACTTGAGCCTACAGTGGAGGGTGAGGAGATGGCCGAGGATGAGGAGGCTGAGTCGCACTGTGTCACAGGCACAACGGCCAGGGAGCGCGGAGGCCGAATCGGCGTGACCTGTCCAAGTTGCTGCTGCTGCAAAGGGACCACATTCACGCAGTGAGCCGTAAACGACATGTACTGTCCCTGACTGTAGTTACAGCTCCAGACGCCGGCACTGCCATGCACTTTGCTACTTACCCACAGGCTCAAGGACTGGCCCACCTTCTGCTCAACAAAAGTGTGCAGCGCTGGTACTGCCTTCTTGGCTGGGCGCATACTGCTGTCTCTTGGACATGGCTTCGCTGATGGATTGCTGGCGGGATACATGACTTGGAGGAGGAGGAGGAGCAGGAGCATCTGGAGGGACAGAGGATGGGTATGATGCACAGCTGCCTTCGGCTGAGGTGCTGGAGCCTTGGCTGGCAGAAATTGGGAGCGGTGTTCCACTTGGTGAGGAAGCAGCCTGGACCACTTCTTCGGAGCCTCGGTTCTCCCAGGCCGCTTTATGGTGACGCATCATATGTTGACGCAGGGCCGTGGTGCCAACATTTGGGCCCTGGCCACGCTTCACCTTCTGCCTACATATCTTGCATGTGGCTATGTTACCCTCCTGCGGATGCTTGAGGAAAAACTGCCACACTGCCAAGTAGCTACTTTTCCCACCAACAGCCCGCACTGATTCACTGCTACTGTCGCCAACTCCAGGAACCCCTGCTCCACTACCTCCCGATAAGGTAGCCTGCCACGCAGCAGGTGCTCTACCCCGGCCCCGTTTGGCTCCAGGCTTTACAATTGTGCCCCCATGCTGACTGCCAACCATGCTGCTAACACCTTGCTGCCTCAGCTGCTGACTCCGGGGCAACCTGCGCCCCTCTTCTCCTGATGATGAGGATGAAGCCCTTTCTGCACCCGGCTCCCAAGTGCGATCGGCTTCATCATCATCATCATCACCGAGTTGTGGCTGCACGTCACTGATGTTCTCGGTTTCCTCAACAGTGTCTGGCGCAGGAGCTGGAATGCTCTCAACAACACCCATGCCACTCTCCACATCACTATTTGTCTGCCTAACGAAGGAAGCCACCTCTATTTTTTGGCTGGGCAGTAGCTGCTGACTGTCCTCTATCTGATCGTCCTCCTCACTAAAGAGTGGAGCTGAACCCAAAGCATAGGATACGTCGCTGGGGGAGGGAACGGCGTAGGACAGAGGCAATGGGAGGACAGGGACTGCTCTCGGGCCATGCCAACTCAGGGTTGTTTCAGAGGAACCTACCGACCCTAGACTGGGGGTGTCAGATGTAACTTGTGATGATGTGGATGACCACGTTAACCAATCTACCACGGCAGATGCGTTACTGGTCGAGACACGACGGCTAGCAGACACTGGCAGATCAGGTCTCTCACCGCGACTCCTGCTGCCACTCGCCCCTAGTCTGCTGCGACCTCTGCCTGCTGAATCTTGGCCTCTGCCACTCCTCTTTGAACATCCTGCCACTTGTCTGAATGACATTTTTATGTATTTGAAATGCACAATAGGCACTTAAATAAATGTGTTTACTTTAAAAAGCAGAAGCTAAATAAAGTGAGATACTGCTTCTCTGCACCAGATATTATGAAAAGTGGCAAAATGGGATACCCTGCGGGCTGGTGTTTTTACAAGACGCAAAAAAACAATTCAAAATGAAATATATTAATAAAACAGAGCCTGTAGAAGCTGCTTTAGTATAACAGATAGGGTGAAATGTGCCGGTTTGGGATACCCTGCGGCCTGGTGTTTTTACAGGACGCAAAAAAAAATTCAATATGCAATATATTAATAAAACAGAGCCTTTAGAAGCTGCTTTAGTATAGCAGATAGGGTGAAATATGCTGGTTTGGGATGCCCATGTGGCCTGGTGTTTTTACAGGACGCACAAAACCAATTCAAAATGCAATATATTAATAAAACAGAGCCTTTAGAAGCTGATTTAGTATAACAGATAGGGTGAAATGTGCTGATTTGGGGTGCCCATGTGGCCTGGTGTTTTTACAGGATGCACACAACCAATTCAAAATGCAATATTTTAATAAAACAGAGCCTTTAGAAGCTGATTTAGTATAACAGATAGGGTGAAATGTGCCGGTTTGGGATACCCTGCGGCCTTGTGTTTTTTACAGGACGCAAAAAAACAATTCAAAATGCAATATATTAATAGTCTGTAGAAGCTGCTTTAGTATAACAGATAGGGCGAAATGTGCCGGTTTGGGTTACCCTGCGGCCTGGTGTTTTTAAAGGACGCACAAAACCAATTCAAAATGCAATATATTAATAAAACAGAGCCTTTAGAAGCTGATTTAGTATAACAGATAGGGTGAAATGTGCTGGTTTGGGATGCCCATGCGGCCTGGTGTTTTTACAGGATGCACAAAACCAATTCAAAATGCAATATATTAATGAAACAGAGCCTTTAGAAGCTGATTTAGTATAACAGATAGGGTGAAATGTGCTGGTTTGGGATGCTCACGCGGCCTGGTGTTTTTACGGGACGCACAAAACCAATTCAAAATGCAATATATTAATAAAACAGAGCCTTTAGAAGCTGATTTAGTATAACAGATAGGGGGAAATATGCTGGTTTGGGATGCCCATGTGGCCTGGTGTTTTTACAGGATGCACAAAACCAATTCAAAATGCAATATATTAATAAAACAGAGCCTTAGAAGCTGATTTAGTATAACAGATAGGGTGAAATGTGCTAGTTTGGGATGCCCATGCGGCCTGGTGTTTTACAGGACGCACAAAACCAATTCAAAATGCAATATATTAATAAAACAGAGCCTTTAGAAGCTGATTTAGTTAAACAGATAGGGTGAAATGTGCTGGTTTGGGATGCCCATGTGGCCTGGTGTTTTTACAGGATGCACAAAACCAATTCAAAATGCAATATATTAATAAAACAGAGCCTTTAGAAGCTGATTTAGTATAACAGATAGGGTGACATGTGCTGGTTTGGGATGCCCATGTGGCCTGGTGTTTTTACAGGATGCACAAAACCAATTCAAAATGCAGCATATTAATAAAACAGAGCCTTTAGAAGCTGATTTAGTATAACAGATAGGGTGAAATGGGCTGGTTTGGGATGCCCATGTGGCCTGGTGTTTTTACAGGACGCACAAAACCAATTCAAAATGCAATATATTAATAAAACAGAGCCTGTAGAAGCTGCTTTAGTATAACAGATAGGGTGAAATGTGCCGGTTTGGGATGCCCTGCGGCATGGTGTTTTTAAAGGATGCGCAAAACCAATTAAAAATGCAGCATATTAATAAAACAGAGCCTTTAGAAGCTGATTAATTATAACAGATAGGGTGAAATGTGCTGGTTTGAGATGCCCATGTGGCCTGGTGTTTTTACAGGACGCACAAAACCAATTCAAAATGCAATATATTAATAAATCAGAGCCTTTAGAAGCTGATTTTGTATAACAGATAGGGTCAAATGTGCTGAAATAGTATGCCCATGTGGGCTGGGGTTTTTACAGCATACAAAAAAAATTAAAATTAATCGAGTTATAAGAAATGCTTGTTTGTAACAGATAGGGTTAAATATGCCACTGCCAAGATGGGATTCACAGTGGCCAGAAATATTTACAGCACAAAAAAAAGCAATTTAAAACTGATCTGGCAAATGAAGTGAAGTGAAAATAAAAAAAAGTTTCCCTGTCACTTTCTCTGCTGTCCCTGCCTGGATCATTCCCGATTTTTCCCTATCTTTCCCTGGCTCTCCCTGGCACTGTGTGGGTCTCTGTGGGTCTCCCTGACTCTCCCTGCCTATCTGCAATGCAAGGCTGAAATGCACACAAGCAAGATGGCCGCCGTTTATATAGCACTGTGACGTCACCGGGCTTCTTGGCTGCTGATAGGCTGCATGTGACCTTCCCATGATAACTTGCCCCAGGGGATATGTCCGAACATGTCCATCCACCATTTTACAAAGGCTGTAATTGAAATAAATGGAGTTTAAAGGAAAACTTCGATCGTTCGAATCGCGGGGAAATTTGGATTCGTTCAGAATCGAATTTTTCCTGAAATTCGGAACGAATTCAGGTTAGTCCGGATCGATTCGCTCATCCCTAATTATAATGTTTTTTTTTTAAATAATTGCTAACATCATGTAGCGTCACGTAGCGTCAGGTGAACACTGGGCGCAGTATGTGAAAACCACATATATGAAAGTCAATCTGGTGAGCGCCTCTAATGTAGCGTCACATGTATTACTAGCGGTGGCTCAGTGTGAAGCGCCGCTGCTGTGTGTTCGGCAGCGCCATGTAGTACCTGTCACTCAGTAGCACTCTCCCATACATTGCCAATGGTGCTTTATTTGGTTGTATATAAATAGCGTTTTCCTAAAGTAATGTTCTAAAGTTTTGGTTCAAATCATTGTGTAGCCTCTCCTGCCCAGCAACCAAACATTGTATTTTATTGTGTTTTTTTTGTATGCAGAATTGTATGTGTAGGTCTGCCATTGCAGTGTCAGTGTCACAGTGTTAAAACAATGTCATTCCATATGTTTTCACTATGATGCTAGTGTAGTCTTGGGCAATTTGACCTCGGGACACCACCTAGCATTCTTGATTGGCTCTGCAGTGAATAAGGGAGAGCAATTCTACAGTGCCCTCCAGACATCACATTTATCAATGGTGGACAGGATACAACAGCATCAC
The DNA here is from genome assembly GCA_027917425.1 of Gastrophryne carolinensis. NCBI lineage: Eukaryota > Metazoa > Chordata > Amphibia > Anura > Microhylidae > Gastrophryne > Gastrophryne carolinensis. The sequence goes on along the minus strand of CM051240.1, from coordinate 90,805,542 downwards.
TTGTCCAGCTGCTACCCTAGGTTATAGTGCCAGACACCTGCTTGCAGCGACCACTTGCGGATGCTCTAAGCACCACTACATAGAAGCTCACATGGCAATACGTGGCACTAAAATTAAATTAGCCACCCTGAAATAAAATGAAATGTTCTATAGTAGAAAATGAAAAATAATAAGGTAAATAGGTAAATAGGTAAAATAATGTGATGCATAAATATGCAGACCCTAGTAAAAATTAACTAAACTAAAAATTTGTTGAATTGCACTTTGAGTCTTTTTGGAAAAGAGTCTCTGCAATCTTTGCTCACTCTTCCTTGCAAAAGCACGCAAGGACATCACCTGCGCTCAGCCCTCTATATTGCAGGTCCACCCACATATTTTCAGTTGGATTCAGTTCTAGGCTTTTCCCGGACATTCCAAAAGGTTTTTTCCTTCCCTCTACATTCTTTTGTATCCTTTAGCTCATCATCATGCTATATATATATATATATATATATATATATATATATATATATATATTGAACTGTTCAGAATTCCCTTTCCTTGAGAAAAGCTCAAGTTCCAGCTGCCATAAAGCACAAATCTGCCTCCATAAGGCTTCACTGTAGTTATGGTGTTCTCATTAGACCATAGCACGTTTCTCATATGCTATTTGGCAGAATTCTTGTAGGGTTTGACAAAACATAACCAAGCTTAGAAATTTCTCTTTGCAAGAAAGGGCTTCTGACTTGATACCCTACCCCGCATACAGAGCACAACTATCACTTGCCAAATATTATTTTTCTTGTGTTTTCATCAAGATTTGAGAACATCCAGTTCTTAGTAATAGAAGGGTTGTGCCAAACTGTATTCACATTTTAATGACTGTCTTAACTGTAAACTGGACATTTTTGTGAAGATCACTTTACTAAGTAAATGTCAGGAAAACCCTCCCAGAACAGTTGAAATTCATATATATATAAACTAGGGAATTGTACCATTTTGTCAGGTTTTTGGTGTTCTGCCTTATTGTTTTCCTCTTTTGGAATGTAAAAAAACACTTGTGTTAGGATTGTGCCCCCAGACCTGTGATCAGCATGCTGTGTCCATGTTTCTTATATTCCTCTGACTCTGTCTTGGTAAAACAAAGAGAGTCTTTCTTTCCCCATTTTTTTCACCGTAAAAGATGAGCTCATTAGAAGCTTTGCCTAAACCACACAGCAGGAATCATATCTAGATAAGAATGCTGCCAGTAACCCTTTAGTTACTGGAACACAAGATTGTTTCCTCCACTCTAAATAGTTTGAATTAGAGCAGAAAGGGTCAATATTCTTGTTCCTGCCTCAGACAATTAGATGATTAGCAAGCTAGAGTCAAGAAGCGGCTGATCTGTACATTTAAGACACCACTTGATGTATATTGCTAAGGTAAACGCATTGTTGCTAGGGAAAACTTTTTTAACACAGAGTTGCAAACAAACGGAGAACTAAAACAACTAACAGATAAGCTTAAGATATTTTGGCACAAAATAATGGAAACTTTAAAAATGCCTTTGAAAGTGGAATTACCCTTTACATGTGACTGGCTAATTCTGAACACAACCACATCCCCAATTATAAGAGGGTATTGAAACTTCTGTAATCACATTATTTGAGTTCTGTTGTTTTTATTTTCTCCCTCTAAGTAACTTCAAATTGTTCTTCAATGGTATTGTATGCATCACATTAAACGTGGAAAAAGTTCTGAAACGATCGTTCATGGTCTGATTTTTGACCAATGAAAAAAATCCTGGAATATTTACAGGAGCGCGTCCACTATTTATATCCACTGTATGCTTTCACCAGATTCCAAACATAACAATAAATAGACATGACAGGCAGGTGAAGATATTAAAGCTTCTCTGCTTACCTTACACTCATTCCCATGCCACTGATCACTCTCATGCAGCCGTGCTAGGAGAGGCTGGGAGCTGGTCTGGCCTGCAGGTAGGTGTGGTCTGTGTGCAGGGTTAGTCGGGGAGGCCGATTCATTAACAGTGGCAGGTAGCGACAGTTGAGCGACTGTAGCAGCATTTTCAGAGCGCCCGCTAGTAGTCGCTGTGCTTGGCCGTTGTTCGGTAGTTGATAGCGACTCAGACGGTTTGCCGTAATGTTGAATATTGGGTGAGGAGTCGCTATTTGACAGGTTCCGCGCTGTATGGGAGCGCATGATAGCGACTGGTCAGAGCGAACGGCTTCCACCATATTCATTAACAAATCACGCTCAAAAAATGCACTGTAAAATGCATGTTTAAACCCCAGAGCGCTGGCGGCGATGGGTTAAAAGTAGTTTTTTAACCTCCAAACAACCATATTTTTGGAAACCAAAAAAAACTAGTTTTTAAAATCATTTTGTAATATGAATACATTAATATCAGACCTGTAATATCAATTCTGTACATTTTTTTTTTTTTTACCTTAAAAAAAATATTTAAAATGGCAGAAGTGGTCACAGAATTTTTCACATTTAAAAAAAAATAAAAAAATTAATAACAATTAATTATGAATACTTAAAGATTGTTGCGTTGAAATGCATTGGAGAGCGCCAGGTAGCGAGAGGTCATACCTGTCGCTGTTCAAGGTCGGACGCTGGCGCTGTGGGCTGAGGATGGAATAATGATGAACGAGTGGCTATCTGGTGCTATCTCAGTCGCTAAGCAGGATTGCCTTGATAAATGTGTGATTGTGGTGGGGAGCCGGCGTTCTCGTGGCGGGGCCCGTCATTACCGGCCGCTCACCAGTCGCTACCTGTCGCTATCCCTTGTTAAATAAGGGCCCAAGTCTACTCTTTTTCTCAATGGCGCAGGAGCAAGTCCTAGGTAAGCAGGGAGTCATGTGCCCTGATATGAGGTCTGCGAAAAAGTCCACAAGATATTTAGTTTGTGAAAGTTCACAATATTTCAGGTTCCAGATACTGGGGTTCATCTGGACAGCTTCTGGACCAGTTACACCCCTGTCCTGCTCATAACTACTACTGGCAGCCAATGGGTCATGCACCCCCAATTAACCCAGTTGGTAACTATCACAGAAGAGGACATGTGGGCTGTGACTGCCAAAGCCCTGGTACATGAAACAATAAATTAAAGCCTGCCTAAAACCTTCCAAGCCATTGTTAAAGGTTTCCTACTGTTAAATAAATGCTCCACCATGTGTCCATCCGCAGGCTGAATCTCTGGAAGCTCTATGGGCTGATTGACCTCTGTTTCTGACCTGCCTATCAGCAGCAGAGAATGCTGAAATACATGCCACAGTCAGTCAGAACCAGCATCAGACTGACAGCAAAGAAACGGGGAGGCCGATTCATTAACAGCGGCAGGTAGCGACAGTTGAGCGACTGTAGCGGCATTTTCAGAGCGCCCGCTAGTAGTCACTGTGCTTGCCCGTTGTTCGGTTGTTGATAGCGACTCAGTCGGTTTGCTGTAATGTTGAATATTGGGTGAGGAGTCGCTATTTGACAGGTTCCGCGCTGTATGGGAGCGCATGATAGCGACTGGCCATAGCGACCGGCTCCCACCATATTCATTAACAAATCACGCTCAAATAATTATCGCGCTGTAAAATGCATGTTTAAACCCCAGAGCGCTGGCGGCGATGGGTTAAAAGTAGTTTTTTAACCCCCAAACAACCATATTTTTGCAAACCAAAAAAAAAAGTTTTTTAAATAATTTGGTAATATCAATACATTAATATCAGACCTGTAATATCAATTCTGAACAATTTTTTTTTTTTTTTTTTAACTTAAAACAATTATTTAAAATGGCAGAAGTGGTCACAGAATTTTTCACATTTAAAAAAAAGAAAAAAAATTAATAACAATTAATTATGAATATTTAAAGATTGTTCCATTGAAATGCATTGGAGAGCGCCAGGTAGCGAGAGGTCATACCTGTCGCTGTTCAAGGTCAGGCGCTGGCGCTGTGGGCTGAGGCTGGAATAATGATGAATGAGTGGCTATCTGGCGCTATCTCAGTCGCTAAGCAGGATTGCCTTGATAAATGTGTAATTGTGGTGAGGAGCCGGCGTTCTCGTGGCGGGGCCCGTCATTACCGGCCGCTCACCGCTACCTGTCGCTGTCCCTTGTTAAATAAGGGCCTAAGGTGAGTCAGGCAGTGGGGCTTCATGAAACCAATCCTGTGAGAGGCAAGAATATTAGAGGTTTGTCACATTACAGTAGGGTTAGTTTGGCTTATTTTGCCCCAGTTTCTCCCGGGGGTTTGGCTATCATACCAAAACCATAGAACAAAATGTATGCAGCTACAATGCTTTAGTAGAGCAGATGATCAGAAATCTATTGCCTGGTGTTAAGTTAGGTATTGCCTAGACTAGAGTTACCCTTGAGTTGTAACCGTTTCTCTTATAGCATCTCTCTCTCCACATAGATTGCAACTTTAAATGTAACATAAGCATATTAACACATTAGTAAAAATGTAACATTTACATTTTCTATTAAGCCAGACATGTGTTGTTACAGTGTTCTTTCCTTGTGGGTCCATCTGTTTTGCTTATGGTCTATTCATCATCTTGACATGTGATTTCCTAGGCTATATGTGTGATGTCTTAGACAGATCTGGGGAAGATGTGTTATATCACTGCTCGCCTGGAACCCAGCAGTAAATGCTGTTTATTTTTTACATCAAACCCTTCACATGTGCATCATGTATGCAGCAGGCATGTTGTCAAGGGGACACTGACCTGGGAACAAAGCTCCAATCTGTACTTTGGTTTTTGAACCATAAACACTGCATGCTGGGAATTTAATTATTTAATTCTGTCCTCCAAACAAGCATCTCTATTCTCAGTGGCAGATGCAGCACAATGCTAATGTAGGTAGGACGTACTTTGTGAAAAGGATGTGACTTGTTATCCTACTTCCAGAAAACATTTAGCCAGGGCCTGATTTAAAATTTCATTTTATAAACCAATGTAGTGTTCTTTTTGCTGTCTCATATTTGTGTGCAAGTGTTTAGGATCCAAAGCAACTCAACCATGAAATGATAGACTGTAAACTCACTATACACAGTGGTGGATGCAAGGCCTGGGGCACATAGAAACATATAAGGTTGACAGCAGAAGGAGACCACATGATCCATCTTGTCTGCACATCCGTGTGTATATTTTTTTCGCATATTAGGCCTGATTCAGAGCCTCCTCAAAACCGTGTCATATTTGGCTCGTTCTGGATTTTTACACTTTTTTTCTGTATGCCTAGGTGTGTACACATGATTCAGAGCCTACATCAGAAGCCTTCCGTTTACTGTTTGTAGCTGCGTACGCCAAAGAGAATGGCATTTTCTGCCTCTTGTTGTGTCCTCAAGAGGACGAGGTGTACGTTTACGTTACCCAGTAAACCTCGTATACTACCATTTTTCAGTGTTTTCCAATGTAGCTTCCAACGAAGATTTTCCGTGCCCTGTTAGATTCAGCATGCATCTTTTTTCAAATATACGTCCAAACGAAATTCTGTAAAAAATCTGTTGGAATGTTTGCTTGTAAGCATGCGCGCAGCTATTTACCTCATTCATGTCCCCCGTCTCAACTATTCTCTCACTCACTTCTGCTCCAATGCTTACCTCAACTCACTTGCGGTTCCAGTTTAGATGTTCTCCTGACATTCATGCTTACCTCAACTCACTCGCTGTTTCTGTCTACATGTTCTCCCGGCCTTAATGCTTACCTCAACTCACTCGGGGTTCCTGTTTTTACCATCTCCCGGCCTTAATGCTTACCTTAATGTTCTGCATTCATTCTTAGTTGTCTCTTCCTTCTTGATGTCTTATGTTATTTATTTGATGTGTTCATGCATAGAAAATTTTTCTTAACATAAAATAAACATGAAACATGGTTAAGTTTAAAGATTTTTTTTCTTTAACTGTTTAATTTTTTTTTTTATCAAAAATGTAAAATGTTTTTTTTTTAACATGTATAAAATGATTTATTTATTTTTAAAACTAATTTTTTTAAAGTTTTGTGTTAAACTTTTAAAATAAAAAAAAAATACAAAAACATTATTAAACTACATGTGACAGGCCCAAGGAATCTATTCTTCACTGGTCCCCAATGAAGCAGCAAGCTCCTGGATGTCGCCCACAGCCTACACTGTCGGGGGCAGATGCTGGATAGAGATGAGCAAACTTTTAAAAAATTCGAATCGGCCGATTCGCCGAATTTTCCGGGAAAAATCGTTTCGGTCCAAATTTTATTTCGCGACGAATCACAACTAAAAATGGCTATTTATGGGCATCTGAGAGCCTCCATAGGGTTGCAGAACTTTTTGCTTGGCTGTAACATGCATAGGATGCATGCTGGGTTAGTGAAATACTATTGTAAAGAAGTATGACATGGAGATCAGAGGCGTCGCTATTAGATTCGCTGTCACAGAGCGGCACAATTACAGAGCCTTGAGGTGGCATCAGCAAAATGAGCCCATATATTGCCTGCAAAAACACAGCCCGAATTTGGCAGCAGCATAGGGAGCCCATATATTGCCTGAAAGACACATTGGATTTGGCAGCAGCATTAGGAGCCCATATATTGCCTGAAAAACACACCCTGGAGTTGGCAGCAGCATAAGGAACCCATATATTGTCTGAAAAACACACCCAGGAGTTGGCAGCAGCATTAGGAACCCATATATTGCCTGAAAGCGACACCGAGGAGTTGGCAGCAGCATAGGAAGCCCATATATTGCCTGAAAAACACATTGGAGTTAGCAGCAGCATAGGGAGCTCATATATTGCCTGAAAGACACATCCAGGAGTTGGCAGCAGCATAGGGAGCCCATATATTGCCTGAAAGACACACCCAGGACCTGGCAGCAGCATAGGGAGCCCATATATTGCCTGAAAAACACATTGGAGTTAGCAGCAGCATAGGGAGCTCATATATTGCCTGAAAGACACACCCAGGAGTTGGCAGCAGCAGCATTAGGAGCCCGTATATTGCCTGAAAAAAACATTGGAGTTGGCAGCAGCATTAGGAGCTCATATATTGCCTGAAAGACACACCCAGGACCTGGCAGCAGCATAGGGAGCCCATATATTGCCTGAAAAACACATTGGAGTTGGCAGCAGCATAAGGAGCTCATATATTGCCTGAAAGACACACCCAGGAGTTGGCAGCAGCATAGGGAGCCCATGTAATGCCTGAAAAACACATTGGAGTTGGCAGCAGCATAGGGAGCTCATATATTGCCTGAAAGACACACCCAGGAGTTGGCAGCAGCTTAGGGAGCTCATATATTGCCTGAAAGACACACCCAGGAGTTGGCAGCAGCAGCATTAGGAGCCCCTACATTGACTGAAAGACACACCCAGGAGTTGGCAGCAGCATTAGGAGCCCATATATTGCCTGAAAAAACATTGGAGTTGGCAGCAGCATTAGGAACCCATATTTTGCCTGAAAGACACACCCAGGAGCTGGCAGCAGCATTAGGAGCCAATATATTGCATGAAATACACACTCTGGACTTGGCAGAAGCATAGGGAGCCCATATATTGCCTAAAAACACATTGGAGTTGGTAACAGCATTAGGAACCCATATATTGCCTGAAAGAGACACCCAGGAGTAGGCAGTAGCATTAGGAGCCCATATATTGCCTGAAAGACACACCCAGGACAAAGCAGCAGCATAGGGAGCCCAGATAATGCCTCAAAAACACATTGAAGTTGGCAGCAGCATAGGGAGCTAATTTATTGCCTGAAAGACACACCCAGGAGTTGGCAGCAGCATAGGCATCCCATATATTGCTTGAAAGACACACCCAGGAGTTGGCAGAAGCATAGGGAGCTCATATATTGCCTAAAAGACACACCCAGGAGTTGGCAGCAGCAGCAGCAGTAGGAGCCCATATATTGCCTCAAAAACACACCCTGAATTTGGCAGCAGCATAGGGAGCCCATATATTGCCTGAAAAACACATTGGAGTTGGCAGCAGCATTAGGAACCCATATATTGCCCGAAAGAGACACCCAGGAGTAGGCAGTAGCATTAGGAGCCCATATATTGCCCGAAAGAGACACCCAGGAGTTGGCAGCAGTATTAGGAACCCATATATTGCCTGAAAGAGACACCCAGGAGTTGGCAGCAGCATAGGGAGCCCATATATTGCCTAAAAAACACATTGGAGTTGGCAGCAGCATAAGGAGCTCATATATTGCCTGAAAGACACACCCAGGAGTTGGCAGCAGCATAAGGAGCCTATATATTGCCTGAAAAACACACTGGAGTTGGCAGCAGCATAAGGAGCTCATATATTGCCTGAACGACACACCCAGGAGTTGGCAGCAACATAGGGAGCCCATATATTGTCTGAAAAACAAATTGGAGTTGGTAGCAGCATTAGGAACCCATATATTGCCTGAAAGAGACACCCAGGAGTTGGCAGTAGCATAGGGAGCTCATATACTGTCTAAAAAAAACACATTGGAGTTGGCAGCAGCATAGGGAGCCCATATATTGCCTGAAAGACACACCCAGGACCTGGCGGCAGCATAGGAAGCCCATATATTGCCTGGAAAACACATTGGAGTTGGCAGCAGCAAAGTGAGCTCTTATATTGCCTGAAAGACACACCCAGGAGTTGGCAGCAGCATTGGGAGCCCATATATTGGCTGAAAAACACAATGGAGATGGTAGCAGCATTAGGAACACATATATAATGCCTGAAAGAGACACCCATGAGTTGGCAGTTTCATTAGGCGCCCATATATTGTCTGAAAGACACATTGGAGTTGGCAGCAGCATTAGCAACCCATATATTGCCTGAAAGAGACACCCAGGAGTTGGCAGCAGCATTATGAGCACATATATTGCCTGAAGTACACATTGGAGTTGGCAGCAGCATTAGGAACCCATATATTGCCTGAAAGAGACACCCAGGATTTGGCAGCAGCATAGGGAGCCCATATATTGCCTGAAAAACACATTGGAGTTGGCAGCAGCATAGGGAGCTCATACATTGCCTGAAAGAAAAACCCAGGAGTTGGCAGCAGCATAGGGAGCCCAAATATTGCCTGAAAGACACACCCAGGAGTTGGCAGCAGCATAGGGAGCCCATAGATTGCCTCAAAGAGACACCCAGGTGTTGGTAGCAGCATAGGGAGCCCATATATTGCCTGAAAAACACATTGGAGTTGGTAGCAGAATTAGGAACCCATATATTGCCTGAAAGAGACACCCAGGAGTTGGCATTAGCATTAGGAGCCCATATATTGCCTAAAAGACACACCCAGGACTTGGCAGCAGCATAGGGAGCCCATATATTGCCTGAAAAACACATTGGAGTTGGCAGCAGCATAGGGAGCCCATATATTGCCTGAAAGACACACCCAGGAGTTGACAGCAGCATAGGGAGTCCATTTATTGCCTGAAAAACACATTGGAGTTGGCAGCAGCATTAGGAACCCATATATTGCCTGAAAGAGACACCCAGGAGTTGGCAGCAGCAATAGAAGCCCATATATTGCCTGAAAAACACATCGGAGTTGGCAGCAGCATTAGGAACCCATATATTGCCTGAAAGAGACACCCAGGATTTGGCAGCAGCATAGGGAGCCCATATATTGCCTGAAAAACACAGTGGACTTGGCAGCAGCATTAGGAACCCATATATTGCCTGAAATAGACACCCAGGACTTGGCAGCAGCATTAGAAGCCCATATATTGCCTGAAAAACACATTGGAGTTTGCAGCAGCATAGGGAGCTCATATATTCCCTTAAAGACTCACCCAGGACCTGGCAGCACCATAGGGAGCCCATATATTGCCTGAAAAACACATTGGAGTTGGAAGCAGCATAGGGAGCTCATATATTGCCTGAAAGACGCACCCAGGAGTTGGCAGCAGCATAGGAACCCATATATTGCCTGAAAGACACACCCAGGAGTTGGCACCAGCATAGGGAGCTCATATATTGCCTGAAAGACAAAATCAGGAGTTGGCAGCTGCAGCATTAGGAGTCCAATTATTGCCTGATAGAACCATTGGAGTTGGCAGCAGCATTAGGTGCTCATATATTGCCTGAAAGACATTCCCAGGGGTTGGCAGCAGCATAGGGAGCCCATATATTGCCTGAAAGACACACCTAGGAGTTGGCGGCAGCAGCAGCATTAGGAGCCCATACATTGCCTGAAGAAGACACCCTGCAGTTGGCAGCAGCATAATGAACACATATATTGCCTCAAAGAGACAACCAGAAGTTGGCAGCAGCATAGGGAGCCCATATATTGCCTGAAAAACACATTGGAGTTGGTAGCAGCATTAGGAACCCATATATTGCCTGAAAGAGACACCCAGGAGTTGGAAGCAGCAATAGAAGCACATAGATTGCCTGAAAAACACATTGGAGTTGGCAGCAGCATTAGGAACCCAGATATTGCCTGAAAGAGACACACAGGAGTTGGCAGCAGCATAGGGAGCCCATATATTGCCTAAAAAACACATTGGCGTTGGCAGCAGCATTAGGAACCCATATATTGCCTGAAAGAGACACCCAGGACTTGGCAGCAGCATTAGAAGCCCATATATTGCCTGAAAAACACATTGGAGCTGGCAGCAGCATTAGCAACCCATATATTGCCTGAAAGAGACACCCAGGATTTGGCAGCAGCATAGAGAGCCCATATATTGCCTGAAAAACACATTGGAGTTTGCAGCAGCATTGGGAGCTCATATATTGCCTGAAAGAAACACCCAGGACCTGGCAGCACCATAGGGAGCCCATATATTGCCTGAAAAAACACATTGGAGTTGGAAGCAGCATAGGGAGCCCATATATTGCCTGAAAGAGACACCCCGGAGTTGGCAGTAGCATTAGGAGCCCATATATTGCCTAAAAGACACACCCATGACTTGGCAGCAGCATAGGGAGCCCATATATTGCCTGAAAAACACATTGGAGTTGGCAGCAGCATAGGGAGCCCATATATTGCCTGAAAGATACACCCAGGAGTTGGCAGCAGCATAGGTAGCCCATATATTATCTGAAACACACACCAAGGACTTGACAGCTGCATAGGGAGCCCATATATTGCCTGAAACCACATTGGAGTTGGTAGAAGAATTAGGAACCCATATATTGCCTGAAAGAGACACCCAGGAGTTGGCAGTAGCATTAGGAGCCCGTAAATTATCTGAAAGACACACCCAGGACTTGGCAGCAGCCTAGGGAGCCCATATATTGCCTGAAAAACACATTGGAGTTGGAAGCAGCATAGGGAGCCCATATATTGCACGAAAGATACACCCAGGAGTTGGCAGCAGCATAGATAGCCCATATATTACCTGAAAGACACACCAAGGACTTGACAGCTGCATAGGGAGCCCATATTTTGCCTGAAACCACATTGGAGTTGGTAGAAGAATTAGGAGCCCATATATTGCCTGAAAGACACACCCAGGACTTGGCAGCAGCATAGGGAGCCCATATATTGCCTGAAAAACACATTGGAGTTGGCAGGAGCATAGGGAGCCCATATATTGCCTGAAAGACACACCCAGGAGTTGGCAGCAGCAGAGGTAGCCCATATATTACCTGAAAGACACATCAAGGACTTGACAACTGCATAGGGAGCCCATATATTGCCTGAAAAACACATTGAATTTTGCAGCAGCATAGGGAGCTCATATATTGCCGGAAAGACACACCCAGGAGTTGGCAGCAGCATAGGGAGCCCATATATTGCCTGAAAGACACATTCAGGAGTTGGCTTAAGCATAGGGAGCTTATATATTGCCTGAAAGACACACCCAGGAGTTGGCGGCAGCAGCAGCAGCACAGGGAGCCCATATATTGCCTGAAAAACACACCCTGAATTTGGTAGCAGCATAGGAAGCCCATATATTGCCTGAAAAACACACCCAGGAGTTGACAGCAGCATAGGGAGCCCATATATTGCCTGAAAAACACACCCTGAATTTGGTAGCAGCATAGGATGCCCATATATTGCCTGAAAAACACACCCAGGAGTTGACAGCAGCATAGGGAGCCCATATATTGCTTGAAAGAGACACTGGAGTTGGCAGCAGCATTAGGAGCCTATATATTGCCTGAAAGACACACCCTGGAGTTGGCAGCAGCTTAGGGAGCCCATATATTGCCTGAAAAACAAATTGGAGTTGGCAGCAGCTTAGGGAGCCCATATATTGCCTGAAACAGACACTGGAGTTGGCAGCAGCATTAGGAGACTACATATTGCCTGAAAGACACACCCAGAATTGGCATCAGCAGCATTAGGAGCCCATATATTGCCTGAAAGACACACTCTGGACTGGCAGCAGCATAGGGAGCCCATATATTCCCTGAGAAACACATTGGAGTTTGCAGCAGCATAGGGAGCCCACATATTGCCTGAATTAGACACTGGAGTTGGCAGCAGTATTAGGAGCCCATGTATTGCCTGAAAGACACACCCAGGAGTTGGAAGCAGCATTAGGAGCCCACATATTGCCTGAAAAACACATTGGAGTTGGCAGCAGCATTAGGAGCCCATATATTGCCTGAAAGACACAACCAGGAGTTGGCAGCAGCATTAGGAGCCCATATATTGCATGAAAGACACACTCTGGACTTGGCAGCAGCATTACAAGCCCATATATTGCCTGATAGACACATTGGAGTTGGTAGCAGCATTAGGAACCCATATATTGCCTGAAAGAGACACCCAGGAGTTGGCAGCAGCATAGGGAGCCCATATATTGCCTGAAACCACATTGGAGTTGGTAGAAGAATTAGGAACCCATATATTGCCTGAAAGAGACACCCAGGAGTTGGCAGCAGCATTAGGAGCCCATAAATTGTCTGAAAGACACACCCAGGACTTGGCAGCAGCAGCCCATATATTGCCTGAAAAACACATTGGAGTTGGCAGCAGCATAGGGAGCTCATATATTGCCTGAAAGAAACACCCAGGAGTTGGCAGCAGCATAGGGAGCCCATATATTGCCTGAAAGACACACCAAGGACTTGGCAGCTGCATAGGGAGCCCATATATTGCTTGAAAGACACACCCAGGAGTTGGCGGCAGCAGCAGCATAGGAAGCCCATATATTGCCTGAAAAACACACCCTGAATTTGGCAGCAGCATAGGGAGCCCATATATTGCCTGAAAAACACACCCAGGAGTTGGCAGCAGCAGAGGGAGCCCATATATTGCCTGAAAAACACATTGGAGTTGGCAGCAGCATAGAGAGCCCATATATTGCCTGAAAGAGACACTAGAGTTGGCAGCAGCATTAGGAGCCCATATATTGCCTGAAAGACACACCCAGGAGTTGGCAGCAGCATTAGGAGCTCATATTTTGCCTGAAAGACATACCCAGGAGTTGGCGGCAGCAACAGCAGAATTAGGAGCCCATTTATCCCCTGAAAAACACATTGGAGTTGGCAGCAGCATAGGGAGCCCATATATTGCCTGAAAGTGACACTGGAGTTGGCAGTAGCATTAGGAGACTATATATTGCCTGAAAGACACACTCTGGACTTGGCAGCAGCATTAGGAGCCCATACATTGCCTGAAAGACACAAGCAGGAGTTGGCCGCAGCATTAGGAGCCCATATATTGTCTGAAAGAGATACTGGAGTTGGCAGCAGCATTAGGAGCTCATATATTGCCTGAAAGACACACCCAGGCGTTGGCAGCAGCAGCATTAGGAGCCCATATATATTGCCTGAAAGACACACCTAGGAGTTGGCAGCAGCATTAGGAGCCCATATATTGCCTGAAAAACACATTGGAGTTGGCAGCAGCATTAGGAGCCCATATGTTGCCCGAAAGACACACCCAGGAGGTGGCAGCAGCATTAGGAGCCCATATATTGCATAAAAGACACACTCTGGACTTGGCAGCAGCATTAGGAGCCCATATATTGTCTGATAGACACATTGGAGTTGGTAGCAGCATTAGGAACCCATATATTGCCTGAAAGAGACACCCAGGAGTTGGCAGTAGCATTAGGAGCCCATATATTGCCTGAAAGACACACCCAGGACTTGGCAGCAGCATAGGGAGCCCATATATAGCCTGAAAAACACATTGGAGTTGGCAGCAGCATAGGGAGCTCATATATTGCCTGAAAGAAACACCCAGGACCTGGCAGCACCATAGGGAGCCCATATATTGCCTGAAAAAACACATTGGAGTTGGAAGCAGCATAGGGAGCTCACATATTGCCTGAAAGACACACCCAGGACTTGGCAGCAGCCTAGGGAGCCCATATATTGCCTGAAAAACACATTGGAGTTGGCAGCAGCATAGGGAGCCCATATATTGCACGAAAGATACACCCAGGAGTTGGCAGCAGCATAGATAGCCCATATATTACCTGAAAGACACACCAAGGACTTGACAGCTGCATAGGGAGCCCATAGTTTGCCTGAAACCACATTGGAGTTGGTAGAAGAATTAGGAGCCCATATATTGCCTGAAAGACACACCCAGGACTTGGCAGCAGCATAGGGAGCCCATATATTGCCTGAAAAACACATTGGAGTTGGCAGGAGCATAGGGAGCCCATATATTGCCTGAAAGACACACCCAGGAGTTGGCAGCAGCAGAGGTAGCCCATATATTACCTGAAAGACACATCAAGGACTTGACAACTGCATAGGGAGCCCATATATTGGCTGAAAAACACATTGAATTTTGCAGCAGCATAGGGAGCTCATATATTGCCGGAAAGACACACCCAGGAGTTGGCAGCAGCATAGGGAGCCCATATATTGCCTGAAAGACACATTCAGGAGTTGGCTTAAGCATAGGGAGCTTATATATTGCCTGAAAGACACACCCAGGAGTTGGCGGCAGCAGCAGCAGCACAGGGAGCCCATATATTGCCTGAAAAACACACCCTGAATTTGGTAGCAGCATAGGAAGCCCATATATTGCCTGAAAAACACACCCAGGAGTTGACAGCAGCATAGGGAGCCCATATATTGCCTGAAAAACACATTGGAGTTCGCAGCAGCATAGAGAGCCCATATATTGCTTGAAAGAGACACTGGAGTTGGCAGCAGCATTAGGAGCCCATATATTGCCTGAAAAACACACCCTGAATTTGGTAGCAGCATAGGATGCCCATATATTGCCTGAAAAACACACCCAGGAGTTGACAGCAGCATAGGGAGCCCATATATTGCTTGAAAGAGACACTGGAGTTGGCAGCAGCATTAGGAGCCCATATATTGCCTGAAAGACACACCCAGGAGTTGGCAGCAGCAAAAGGAGCTCATATATTGCCTGAAAAACACATTGGAGTTGGCAGCAGCTTAGGGAGCCCATATATTGCCTGAAAAACAAATTGGAGTTGGCAGCAGCTTAGGGAGCCCATATATTGCCTGAAACAGACACTGGAGTTGGCAGCAGCATTAGGAGACTACATATTGCCTGAAAGACACACCCAGAATTGGCATCAGCAGCATTAGGAGCCCATATATTGCCTGAAAGACACACTCTGGACTGGCAGCAGCATAGGGAGCCCATATATTCCCTGAGAAACACATTGGAGTTTGCAGCAGCATAGGGAGCCCACATATTGCCTGAATTAGACACTGGAGTTGGCAGCAGTATTAGGAGCCCATGTATTGCCTGAAAGACACACCCAGAAGTTGGAAGCAGCATTAGGAGCCCACATATTGCCTGAAAAACACATTGGAGTTGGCAGCAGCATTAGGAGCCCATATATTGCCTGAAAGACACAACCAGGAGTTGGCAGCAGCATTAGGAGCCCATATATTGCATGAAAGACACACTCTGGACTTGGCAGCAGCATTACAAGCCCATATATTGCCTGATAGACACATTGGAGTTGGTAGCAGCATTAGGAACCCATATATTGCCTGAAAGAGACACCCAGGAGTTGGCAGCAGCATAGGGAGCCCATATATTGCCTGAAACCACATTGGAGTAGGTAGAAGAATTAGGAACCCATATATTGCCTGAAAGAGACACCCAGGAGTTGGCAGCAGCATTAGGAGCCCATAAATTGTCTGAAAGACACACCCAGGACTTGGCAGCAGCATAGGGAGCCCATATATTGCCTGAAAAACACATTGGAGTTGGCAGCAGCATAGGGAGCTCATATATTGCCTGAAAGAAACACCCAGGAGTTGGCAGCAGCATAGGGAGCCCATATATTGCCTGAAAGACACACCAAGGACTTGGCAGCTGCATAGGGAGCCCATATATTGCTTGAAAGACACACCCAGGAGTTGGCGGCAGCAGTAGCATAGGAAGCTCATATATTGCCTGAAAAACACACCCTGAATTTGGCAGCAGCATAGGGAGCCCATATATTGCCTGAAAAACACACCCAGGAGTTGGCAGCAGCAGAGGGAGCCCATATATTGCCTGAAAAACACATTGGAGTTGGCAGCAGCATAGAGAGCCCATATATTGCCTGAAAGAGACACTAGAGTTGGCAGCAGCATTAGGAGCCCATATATTGCCTGAAAGACACACCCAGGAGTTGGCAGCAGCATTAGGAGCTCATATTTTGCCTGAAAGACATACCCAGGAGTTGGCGGCAGCAGCAGAATTAGGAGCCCATTTATCCCCTGAAAAACACATTGGAGTTGGCAGCAGCATAGGGAGCCCATATATTGCCTGAAAGTGACACTGGAGTTGGCAGTAGCATTAGGAGACTATATATTGCCTGAAAGACACACTCTGGACTTGGCAGCAGCATTAGGAGCCCATACATTGCCTGAAAGACACAAGCAGGAGTTGGCCGCAGCATTAGGAGCCCATATATTGTCTGAAAGAGATACTGGAGTTGGCAGCAGCATTAGGAGCTCATATATTGCCTGAAAGACACACCCAGGCGTTGGCAGAAGCAGCATTAGGAGCCCATATATATTGCCTGAAAGACACACCAAGGAGTTGGCAGCAGCATTAGGAGCCCATATATTGCCTGAAAAACACATTGGAGTTGGCAGCAGCATTAGGAGCCCATATATTGCCCGAAAGACACACCCAGGAGGTGGCAGCAGCATTAGGAGCCCATATATTGCATAAAAGACACACTCTGGACTTGGCAGCAGCATTAGGAGCCCATATATTGTCTGATAGACACACTGGAGTTGGTAGCAGCATTAGGAACCCATATATTGCCTGAAAGAGACACCCAGGAGTTGGCAGTAGCATTAGGAGCCCATATATTGCCTGAAAGACACACCCAGGACTTGGCAGCAGCATAGGGAGCCCATATATAGCCTGAAAAACACATTGGAGTTGCTAGCAGCATAGGGAGCTTATATATTGCCTGAAAGACACACCCAGGAGTTGGCAGCAGCATAGGGAGCTCATATATTGCCTGAAAGACACACCCAGGAGTTGCCAGCAGCAGTAGCAGCATTAGGAGCCCATATATTGCCTGAAAGACACATTGGAGTTGGCAGCAGCATAGGGAGCCCATATATTGCCTGAAACCACATTGGAGTTGGTAGCAGAATTAGGAACCCATATATTGCCTGAAAGAGACACCCAGGAGTTGGCAGTAGCATTAGGAGCCCATATATTGCCTGAAAGACACACCCAGGACTTGGCAGCAGCATAGTGAGCCCATGTATTGCCTGAAAAACACATTGGAGTTGGCAGCAGCATAGAGAGCCCATATATTGCCTGAAAGAGACACTGGAGTTTGCAGCAGCATTAGGAGACGATATATTGCCTGAATGACGCACCCAGGAGTTGGCAGCAGCATTAGGAGCCCATACATTGCCTGGAAGACACACCCAGGAGTTGGCAGCAGCATTAGGAGCTCATATATTGCCATGAAAAACACATTGGAGTTTGCAGCATCATAGGGAACTCATATATTGCCTGAAAGACATACTCAGGAGTTGGCATCAGCAGCAGCAGCAGCATTAGGAGCCCTTATGTTGCCTGAAAAACACATTGGAGTTGGCAGCAGCATAGGGAGCCCATATATTGCCTGAAAGACACACCCAGGACTTGGTGTCAGCAGCAGCAGCAGCATAGGGAGCCCATATATTGCCTGAACGAGACACTGGAGTTGGCAGCAGCATTAGGAGACTATATATTGCCTGAAAGACACACCCAGGAGTTGGCAGCAGCAGCATTAGGAGCCCATATATTGCCTGAAAGACACACTCTGGATTTGGCAGCAGCATAGGGAGCACATATATTGCCTGGAAAACACATTGGAATTGGCAGCAGCATTAGGAGCTCATATATTGCCTGAAAGACACACCCAGGAGTTGGCAGCAGCAGTAGCAGCATTAGAAGCCCATATATTGCCTGAAAGACACACCCAGGAGTTGGCAGCAGCATTAGTAGGCCATATATTGCCTGAAATACACATTGGAGTTGGCAGCAGCATTAGGAGCCCATATATTGCCTGAAAGACACACCCAGGAGTTGGCAGTAGCATTAGGAGCCCATATATTGCCTGAAAGACACACCCAGGACTTGGCAGCAGCATAGGGAGCCCATATTTTGCCTGAAAAACACATTGGAGTTGGCAGCAGCATAGGGAGCTCATATATTGCCTGAAAGACACACCCAGGAGTTGGCAGCAGCAGTAGCAGCATTAGAAGCCCATATATTGCCTGAAAGACACACCCAGGAGTTGGCAGCAGCATTAGTAGGCCATATATTGCCTGAAATACACATTGGAGTTGGCAGCAGCATTAGGAGCCCATATATTGCCTGAAAGACACACCCAGGAGTTGGCAGTAGCATTAGGAGCCCATATATTGCCTGAAAGACACACCCAGGACTTGGCAGCAGCATAGGGAGCCCATATTTTGCCTGAAAAACACATTGGAGTTGGCAGCAGCATAGGGAGCTCATATATTGCCTGAAAGACACACCCAGGAGTTGGCAGCAGCATAGGGGGCCCATATATTGCCTGAAAGACACACTCAGGAGTTGGCAGAAGCATAGGGAGCTCATATATTGCCTGAAAGACACACCCAGGAGTTGGCGGCAGCAGCAGCAGTAGGAGCCCATATACTGCCTGAAAAACACACCCTGAATTTGTCAGCAGCATAGGGAGCCCATATATTGCTTGAAAAGCACACCCAGGAGTTGGCAGCAGCATAGTGAGCCCATGTATTGCCTGAAAAACACATTGGAGTTGGCAGCAGCATAGAGAACCCATATATTGCCTAAAAGAGACACTGGAGTTGGCAGCCGCATTAGGAGCCCATATATTGCCTGGAAGACACACCCAGGAGTTGGTAGCAGCATTAGGAGCTCATATATTGCCATGAAAAACACATTGGAGTTTGCAGCAGCATAGGGAGCGCATATATTGCCTGAAAGACATACTCAGGAGTTGGCATCAGCAGCAGCAGCACCATTAGGAGCCCATATGTTGCCTGAAAAACACATTGGAGTTGGCAGCAGCATAGGGAGCCCATATATTGCCTGAACGAGACACTGGAGTTGGCAGCAGCATTAGGAGACTATATATTGCCTGAAAGACACACCCAGGTGTTGGCAGCAGCAGCATTAGGAGCCCATATATTGCCTGAAAGACACACTCTGGACTTGGCAGCAGCATAGGGAGCACATATATTGCCTGAAAAACACATTGGAATTGGCAGCAGCATTAGGAGCTCATATATTGCCTGAAAGACACACCCAGGAGTTGGCAGCAGCAGTAGCAGCATTAGAAGCCCATATATTGCATGAAAGACACACCCAGGAGTTGGCAGCAGCATTAGTAGGCCATATATTGCTTGAAATACACATTGGAGTTGGCAGCAGCATTAGGAGCCCATATATTGCCTGAAAGACACACCCAGGAGTTGGCAGCAGCATTAGGAGCCCATATAGTTCATGAAAGACACACTCTGGACTTGGCAGCAGCATTAGGAGCCCATATATTGCCTGATAAACACACACAGGAGTTAGCAGTAGCATTTGGAGCCCATATATTGCCTGAAAAACACATTGGAGTTGGCAGCACCATAGGGAGCTCATATATTGCCTGAAAGACACACTATGGACTTGGCAGCAGCATTAGGAGCCCATATATTGCCTGAAAGACACACCCAGGAGTTGACAGCAGCATTAGGAGCCCATATATTGCCTGAAAGACACACTCTAGACTTGGCAGCAGCATTAGGAGCCCATATATTGCCTGAAAGACACACTCTAGAATTGGCAGCAGCATTAGGAGCCCATATATTGTCTGATAGACACAACCAGGAGTTGGCAGCAGCAGCAGCATTTGGAGCCCATATATTGCCTGAAAGACACACTCTGGAGTTGGCAGCAGCAGATGGAGCTACCATGCATCAGCTAACCGCATGCATCAGCTATTGGTGGGTGGAAAGCCTGGCTGATCCATGCTGGATTCATCTTCCCAAAGGTGAGTCTCTCCACATTTTTCGTGGACAGACGAGTTCTCCTCGGCATTACTATGGCCCCCGCAGCACTAAAGACCCGCTCAGATGGCACACTACTGGCCGGGCAGGACAGCTTTCCTAGGGCAAACTCTGCCAGTTGTGGCCACAAGTCAAGTTTGGCTGCCCAGAAGTCCAGCGGATCCTCAAGGCTGTGTTGGCATAGTCATTTCAAGATATGACATGACCTGTTGGTTCAGGCCCTGCTCCAGGTCTTCCTGCTGCTCATGAGTAGCCTCACTATGCGGGTCCAGAAAGCTACTCATTAGCAACTGAAGACTGAGGCTGCTGCTGACGGGTCCCCCCCGAGTCAGACCTGCGAGAGTATGGACCATGGCGCAGATAGGCATCAGCCAACTGACTACGTAGAATGTCTTTGTAGTAGGTCAGTTTGTCCTCCCTCTCAGCAGGTGTAAAAAATGCCCCCATTTTGTGCCGATAGCGAGGGTCCAATAAGGTGGAGAGCCAGTAGTCATCCCGCAGAAAAATGGAGACAATTCTGCGGTCACTACGCAAGCACGTGAGCATGCATCGTGCCATTTGTGCAAGTGACTCGGAGGGACTACCTGTCTCCATCTCCCCTGCATACTGCCACGGTGTGTCTGGGTCCTCTGTCTCGCCTTCCTCACAACCCTCTAGCTCCACTGGCTGCTCCTGCTTCTCCTCTACTGTCAGATGACTAGATAAACTGCCAATTTCGCCAAAACTAAACTGTGCTGCTTCTCCTCCTCCTCTTCCACTCCCATGGGGTTTATGTGGCCGTGAAATGTATGCGCCATGTCTCCAGTGCCCTGACCAGCCATGGTTTCCAACATGTGTTGTATTACATGAAGCAGCGGAATCACGTCGTTCATGCCGTAATCTCGGCGAGTTACAAATAAAGTGGCTTCCTCAAAGGGCCTGAGCAAACGGCAGGTGTCACGTATGAGCTGCCACTGGTTCACATTAAAATTACACAGGGGAGTCCCCCTACCTGCTTGGATCATCAAGAAATCAGTGATGGCTTTTCTCTGTTTGTATAGGCGATCTAACATATGTAGGGTGGAATTCCAATGGGTGGGAACATCGCAAATCAGACTATGTTGTGGAATACTGTTCTGATGCTGTAGCTCAAGAAGGGTGTGCTTGGCGGTGTAGGAGTGGCTGAAGTGCATACAAAGTTTTCTTCCCGTTGTTAGGATGTCTTGCAGATGGGGGGACGACTTCAGAAAACGCTTGACAACTAGGTTGAACACGTGTGCCATACAGGGCATATGGCTCAGGCTTCCTTGTTGCAGAGCAGACAAGATGTTACTCCCATTGTCAGTCACCATGGTACCCATTTCCAATTTTCGCGGAGTAAGCCATGTTGTGATTTGTTGATGAATGAATTTCAGGACCTCCTCCCCTGTGTGACTCTGTTCACCAAGGCAAACCATGTGAAGCACAGCGTGACACCGCCGTGCCCTGCACACATGGTAGGCTGAAGGGGCATTGAGAATTGACCGTACAGTGGAGGCTGAGGAGATGGCGGACGATGGGACATGTATTGTCCTTAACCGTAGTTACAGCTCCAGATGTCGGAGCTGCCGTGCACTTTGGTGCACACCGACAGGCTCAAGGACTGGCCCACCTTCTGCTCAACAAATTTGTGCAGGGCTGGTACTGCCTTCTTTGCAAAGAAATGAAGGCTTGGGACTCTCCACCTCGGCTCGGCACTAGCCATCAGCTCTCTGAAAGGTGCACCACCGTAAAAGGGAGGGACTGCAGATCCAGCAACTTGGACAGTAGCACATTTAGCTTCTGCGCCGTAGGATGAGTGGGCGCATACTGTTGTCTCTTGGACATGGCTTCGCTGGTGGGATGAGTGACTTTTAGTAGGAGAAGCAGGAGCATCTGGAGCGGCAGAGGATATGTATGACACACAGCTACTGTAAACAATACTAATAATAATAATAATATTATAAATAGTATCTCCTGAATGGCTCTTAGCCCAATGTAAACAATATTATAACTAGATATTAATAATATTGTGTATATATATTAATATCCTGCCCGGCTCGACTAAAATAGGCAACGCATATACCAATATTATCAATATCTGGCCAATGATCACGCAATGGATACACGCATAAGACTATAAGACTGTAGTTCTTTTGACTTCTGGTATATGCAAGAGACACTGAGACACGTAGTAAATAAAGAGATATATTGTTGACAAAATAACACAATGATGCAATCAAATTTCAAATCAAACACAATACAATCCAGTTATGCGACTGGCATACATGTATATAGGGAAAGACACATTACCCTCCTGATACGGCACTCACAAGCTTCTCATGTCCAAGCAGTCTCCAGTCCAACCCTCCTCCTTCCTTCTGCCCCTCTCCTGTCTGCACCCACCTCAATTATACCTCCCTGCCCTTTTGATCTCCAGTCCTGCGGTTCTCCCCCCACTTGGGCTTGACCCACCGGTTATGCAAAAGAGGGTGCATCCCGGAAATTCCCAGAAGCCGTTTGTATATTTTATGGTGCCAGCGTCTATCTAACCCTTTGATGTCCAGTTGTTTTGCTAGGAGGGTGCAACTGCTATTTCAGGTCTGTATGTCTATTTACAACATATTTATGGTGTGGTCACAGAATGTTGATATTATCTAGTGCCCTCTCAGATGTCTTTTGTTATTTTCTGGTTTCGGAATGCAGATATTATCTAGCTTGGAGAACCTGCCTTAGGCCTTCCTCCTTCATGTCATGCCCTGCTGTATATTCATATATTTTTTGTACAAATCAAATATAACATAAATCTATATGTATATGACCCATATATCACTGTATATTTACACTACCTTCGGCTGAGGTGCTGGAGCCTTGGCTGGGTGAAATTGGAAGCGGCGTGGCACTGGCTGACACAGCAGGCTGGATCCCCACTTCGGAGCCTCGGTTCTCCCAGGCCGCTTTATGGTGACGCTGCATGTGTTGCCGCAGGGCCGCGGTACCAACATTGGGGCCCTGGCCACGCTTGACCTTCTGTCTACACATCTTGCATGTGGCCAGGTTACCCTCCTGCGGATGCTTGATGAAAAAGTGCCACACTGCCGAGTAGCTAATTTTCCCTCCAACAGTCTGCACTAATTCAAATACTGCTCCACTACCTCCACTACCTCCCGGGAAGGCAGCCTGCAGCGCAGCGGGTGGTCTACCCCGCCCCCGGCCACGTGTGGCTCCAGACATCCCAATTCTGCCACCATGCTACCTGCCAACCCTACTGCTACCATGCTGACTACCAACCCTGCTGCCACCTTGCTGCCTCAGCTGCTGACTCTGGGGCAACCTGGGACCCTCTTCTCCTGATGATGATGAAGCCCCTTCTGCACCAGGCTCCCAAGTGCGATCGGCTTCATCATCATCATCATCATCATCATCATCATCATCATCGAGTTGTGTCTGCACGTCACTGATGTCCTCCTCGGTTTCCACAAGAGCGTGTGCTGCAGGAGACGGAACGCTCGCCACACCACCTCCCACGCCACTCTCCTCCTCAGTGTTTGTCTGCCTAGCGGAAGAAGCGGCGGATGTCTCCTCCATTTCTTGGCTGGGCAGTAGCTGCTGACTGTCCCCTAACACACCATCCTCATTGAATAGTGGAGCTGAACCCAAAGCATAAGATACGGCGGCTGGAGGGGGGGGGGGCGTAGGACAGAGGCAATGGAAGGACAGGGGCTGCTCCCAGGCCATGCAAACTCAGGGTTGTGTCCGAGGAACCTACGGACTGTTGACTGGGGGTGTCAGATGTCACTTGGGATGAGGTCGATGACCACGTTAACCAATCGATGACAGCAGATGCGCTGCTGGTCGAGACACGACCGCTAGCAGATGCCGGGAGATCAGGCCTCTCACCGCGACTCCTGCTGCCACTCGCCCCTAGTCTGCTGCGACCTCTAGGCCTCTCCTCGGTGCACATCCTGGCACATCTCTGCCTGACATTTTTACTGCATTTAGGAGGGGAAAACAATATACTACACTACACCTACAACAGTATTTTTGTAACAGCAGGTGTGTAGAAAAGATCAAAATAGGCAGACACTGTAGCTAAAAGCTAATGCAAAAAGACACGGATGTTCTTACACAGGATGCCCCTGGTCATAGTTAAATGCACCACAAGCAATTTTAAAATGTGGTTTTTGTTCAAAATGTAAAAAAGGTAAAGATGCAGGTACTATTAAAAGCTAAGTGCTAGTATTCGGGATGCCCCCCCCCCCCGAATACCCCCCCCCCCCCCGTGAAAGGCAATGGGTGCTCTAAACTTGTAAAACAGACTTTTTTTATACAAAAGGCAAAAGGTTAGTAGGCAGGTACTCTTAAAAGATAAGTGCTAGCACTGACAATGGCCCCCGGTAAAAGGCAATGGGTGCTTTAAACTTGTAAACCAGACTTTTTTATACAGAAGGCAAAAGGTTAGTAGGCAGGTACTCTTAAAAGACATGTGCTAGTATTTGGGATGCCCCTGCTCACATACAGAGGTGGCCTCCTTTGACTGTGGAAAAGTGACGTTGATTATAAAGTGCAAGCAGTTATTAGACAGGTAGTCTTGAAATATTAATGCTAGTGTTTGGGATGCCCCCTGCTCACATACAGAGGTGGCCTCCTTTGATTGTGGAAAAGTGACGTTGATTATAAAATGCAAGCAGTTATTACACAGGTAGTCTTGAAATATTAATGCTAGCATGCTTTTTAAAGAATGACACCAGGTAAAGGAAAAGCTAAATAGGCAGGTGTGTTATTAACACTAAATAGGCTTGGAAGCTAAAGCAAACACTTTACTCTGTCCCTGTCTTTATCTGTCACTGTCACAGGCTCTCTCCTTCTTTATCTGTCCCTCGCTTCTTCTAATCTATCTATCTATCTATCTATCTATCTATCTATCTATCTATCTCTCCCTCACTGTGTCTATCTATTTATCTATCTCTGTCTGTCTTTCTGTCTGTCTATCTGTCCCTCGCTCTCTCCCTGCCTGATCTGCTCTGGCCGCAATACAGTGTCAGAATGAGCTTCCGCAAGATGGCCGCCGCTTATATGGGGCTGTGACATCATCGGTAAGCCTGTCTGCTGATAGGTAGCATGTGATACCTACCCAGGATTCCTTGCCTTATGGGACATGTCCTGACATGTGGATCCACCATTTAAGATGGGCTGTATAGCAGTAAATGGAGTTTTAAGGAAGTGATTCGAGCAATCGAATTGCGGCGATATTCGGAAACGTAACAAATCGAATATTTCATGTAATTCGTAACGAATTCGGGTTCGTCAGAATCGATTCGCTCATCTCTAATGCTGGAGTCTCTCCTGTGGAATAGCTGTGAAAAGGAAGCAATAATTAATATTTGGTATATACATTTTTCATAGCTGTGGAATTAAATATTATTAATGCTCAAGCAAAGGGATGAAGCCATATGTCATTATGCTAATTTAATAGGTTAGGGATGATGCCATATGTCATTATGCTAATTTAATAGGCTACGTTTTTTTTAAACCTGGTGATGAAGCTATATTATAGATAATCAAATAGGTAGACTACAAACTTACTAGGCTGGTGGGCGACCTGAGCTTGGGGGACCAGCCTCCTCTCTGGGGCCTGCCACTGCTCCGGATCTGAGTCTGTTGAGAAATGAAAAATACGTTTACTTCTAATCACACATTTTTTTCATGTGTGTGTGACATCACCCACCTTCTTCATGCATCTCAGGGGCTGGGACATCTGGCCTATATCTTCCCTGCTCTCCACCCGCTACATCGTCATTTAAGAAAATAGAAGCAGGAAATGAGTGTGTGTTTACAGTGCATGTACCTGTGTGTGCTTCAGTCAGAGAAACATACTGGAGTGTTGGTGCTCCGCCATCTGGGCAGACTCCCTGGCGAGCTGCTGATGCCCCTTCTCTGTAGAGAGGTCCAGTGGTAGTCATAATTGTTCTCCATCATCATCTAAAAGATAAAAGAAAAACACATTTGCCTAATGTAAACATAATACAAATCACAATCTCAGTTATAGCAGGTTCCTAACTTATATTACCCATAACATTTCTAGCCTTCAGCTATCCTTCTAGATGCCATTTTGGTGTTGCGCACATGTGCGCACTAACTTTAGCTTGACATGGTGTATAAATTCAAATTTCACCCCCACTGTTTTGGCCTGCGCTGCCTAATCGCATATGCATGCATTTCGCCTGCAAATCAACGGCCTACACAAACACTTACTAGCATAATAGTGTCCTGTTGCTTGCGGGTGAAGAGCATGGGTGCCATCTTGTTTTGCCAGTATCAGCAGATATGTTACACCCGGGTTGCGCACGTCCGTACGCATGCTTACGCGCAAGCCTCATACACAGTCATAACTATTTAAATGGGACTTGGACAAACAGCTGAGTGTCTTTACAGATATCGGTATGCCTGCCAAGAAAGGTAGCCGCAAGACCCCCAAGTCCCATGAACGCCATGAGCCTCATGCCGAACATGCCAGCATGAAAAATCTTCATCCAGGCCTGAAACTAGGTCCCACAAAACCAGTGGCCACTCGCATCTGACGAGGACATCCACTCGCCACATGAAGGATCCATTGGGCCACACTCCAGCCCCCTCCAAATCTGGCACATCACAGAAGGCGAAGGAGACTTCCTCCAGCAAGAATGCTCCCCGGCCCTCAACATCCAAAACCCAAGGGAGCACTACTAGTAAGGGCAAGGGTAAGACTAGGCCTCGAAACCCTAGCCCCCCAACCACACCCTCTCCTGCTCGTTCCCAATTTCACGATTCCAACGCAGAGAGCCCTGAATCACCGGGCAGCTCAACGGATGCAACTTCTTTGGGCAGCCAGCCTATGACACCCAGCCCCCATGCAAGTCCTGCCCAATCCTATGTGAGCGAAAGGTCTGGCTCTTCCATGGCTGCAAGTGAGCCAAGGTCACCAATTCTTCCACCAACACAGGAAGAGGCAGCCAGAACAACATTAGGCAGAAACCTGCGGCACGGGAGCTTGAGCCGGCACTTTACTGAGCTCCAAACTATGGCATTGGCAAGTGGGGTATCTGACCACTATCATGAGCTGTATGGGAGTAATTCGAAACCTACCAGCAAAGTGCACAAGACACAAATCTGGGAAGACATCACCAGACAGGTGAATTGTGCTGGCGCTGAGAGGAAAGATGTGGAGCAGATCCAGCAAAAATTCTCGGACCTCAAATATGCCGTCTGCCAGAAAAGAAATAAATGCAGGCATCACGGGTACAGATGGGTGTTTGAGTTGGGCATGACGTTCTAAGTAATGTTTTCTTATTGTTTTAAAGGTTGCAAACAGGAGGTGAATTTCCAACCAAACTTCAGTACACCGCAGCAGAGGAGCTTATTCTGGGCCTAATACACCCGTCTGCACTACAGGGCTTGTCCGGGGCCATAGACACTGACAAGGTCATGCCAGAAGGTTAGTATTTTAAGGAATGTTTTTCTGTTTTGCCTTTTGCCTACAAAATGTAGGTTACAATCCTAGGTGCAAACAGTGCCCTAGCTAGGGGGGAAGAGAGGGGGGGCAACGCTCCTTGGGTGCAGCAGTTCAGGGGGGCACTAAAGGTGTCCCGGAAAACCGGTGGGGGAGTCCATTTTGAATTTTTACCCCGGGTGCCGTAAAGGCTAGCGACTCCTAAGGGTACACAAGGCATGTTTATGTGTTAACTGGCCTTGCTTTTTACATTCCAGCACTTCAAAATACTCAAGCTGCTGTGCAACCCTCCACCTCTTTGGCCACTGCCACCACATCCCACCAGTCATTAACAACATATCCTACACAGGAACATCTGGATCTGGTAAGTGTACTGTGCACTAACTGGTGATGCATGTGAAGGAAGATGACTTGATAAAGTGGCCTGTGAGCGGGGGGCCATGAAACGCATTGGGGGATCGTTACTGGACCTGGGCATTCCTGGGGAACACTTTAGAGTTATACACTCAGGTGATGTGTGTTTCTTCAATTGGTTTGTTGTATTTGATATTTTTAATTGGTTTGTTTCTTCCTTCTTGCCACATTTTGTATGAACAATGTTATATTTGCACAGATTAGCACTTATGCACTTTATGGATGGTTTTTATTAACACTTGGGTTAGATTGGGATGCCCTTGGAAATGTACGGTCTAGTCTTATATGTTTTTTAATCGTTTGTCATGTAGTAATTTTTTGTGGGTAACTATTAATAAATTATTTATGAATTCATGATGTATACTTAGTTTATTCATTGATTCACTGTGGAGGAGGTGCGTTGGTTTGGAGCTATACTTGGTGAATTGCTGGCTTCACCACTATAATATTCTGAAGGAAGATGACTACTTGCCACAACATTTATTTGAGCAACTATCTTACACATTTTTTATTCATGTCCCTACAGACACCACCCATAATGGAAGAAATACACCATATGGAGGAGGAGAACATTACCATGCCCCCACAAATGCCAACCAAGCATCATCATCCGCCACTGCCCCAGCAGCAGCAGACAATAAATTCTCTGCAGCAGAGACAATCACGCCCTCTGCTGCCAGACCAGCATGGACAGCAGCAAGAGACACAAACAACCGTCCCATGTGCTAGCCCTGCTGCAGAGGATTTGCCTACTACATCTGCTCCTGTTGCTAGGCCTAGACCTCCATCATCTGCACGCGCCCAAACCCATGGAAATGGAGGACGCCCTTAGCCACGTCGCCATGTAAACCATGTGAGGAGTGTGCAGATCCTGGAGACAGCATGGAGAAATGACAGCCGCCACTTTAGGTAAGTGAACCAAAGATTCATTGAGCAGCTGTCAGCACACTTGCAAACCTTCATTAACAACTTCAACACCCTGGTGGAAGAACTTAGAACTAGCAACAGGCAGATGTTGGAGCAGTGGCAGATGCTGAATGCCACACATGCAGAGGTGCTGGACATCCTACAAGGTCCACACGATCCTTATTATAGGAATCCACAAGATTAATACTTTTCATTCTATTTGCTCCACATGTTTCCTCTACATCCAAACAATATTTACCTGTCTGGTGATCTGCACCCATATTTGTTAATTTGTGCCTTTGATGGTGGCTTTACAATTTCTCACATACAGCTCATGATAGTGGTCAGAAAACCCACTTTGAAAGGCCATAGTGTGGGGCTCAGTAAACTGGTTGCTCAAGCTCCCATGCAGCAGGTTTAGGCCTAAGGAAATACTGGCTGCCTCAACCTGGGTGGGTGGATTTTTTTTAAAAAGATGATTGTTGTTAAAGGAAATATTTTTTAGAATTTTTATTTTTTTTTATTTTTTTAGTATTAATTAGTATGTATAGATAAGCTAATGAAAGTATAAATCAGATAAATTTGTTACATCACAAATAAATTAAATATCTAAGAACAACAAAAATTAATGCAAACGAACAAAAAAAAAATTTAATAGCCAAAAAAAAACTTAAAAAAAAATGTCCCAACACAAAAAAAGGCAAAAAAAAGCAAAAAAATTAATCAAAAAAATTTGAAATCAGATGGTCCCAGACGGATTGCTCAGAAGCACTCTGGGTGCCCTCATATAACTCATCCGAAATGTCCGTGGTGGCTGGAGAGGGGGATTGGTCAACATACCGGGGGACCTGCTGCATTATCGCAAAATGATGTAGGACACAGCAGGCTATTATGATTTTTATCACCTTGTTGGGGTCATACTGCAGGGCCCCCCCGGTATGGTCCAGGCATCTAAATCTGGTTTTAAGCAGGCCGAAGGCCCTCTCCACCACAGCCCGGGTCTTTCATTGGGCCTGGTTATAGCCCCCCTGGGCCTGAGTCTGAGGGCGCAGGACTGGTGTCATCAACCATGGCAATAGTGGGTCTCCCGAATCCCCTGAAAATAATAAAACACAAAGTTAGTGTCTACTTCTTAGCTACATTGTATATCATGTCATCAGAGGGAAAGAACATCCATATGTTGAGACAGGGTTATCCAAAAAGATTCATAGTCATACAGTGAAAGACTAATGAAATTATTTCTAAAAACTTACCCAGTAGCCATCCACCGGACAAATTGATTGAAATCGACCATACAGGCTCAGGATATAGGTGTCGTGGGTGGGCCAACCACAGCTTGCACGTTTATGGAGTGGCCCATCTCCCGGTTCCTGTAAGAGCAGAAATGCAGGTATTTAGTACACAAAAACAATCAAGAAGTTAAACACAACAAAATAAGGTATCCTTATTGTTAAAGTGTGTCTTTTAAATTTGAAAAAAAAAATACTAACACCAATAAGTAATAGTTGGTCAGTCAGATTCTAATAAGATAGGTCTACATGATAAGGACTAATTAAGGTGTGCATGAAAATGATTAGTTAAGGGCTACATTCAAATGATTTGTTAAGGGCTACATTCTAATGAGTAGTTAAGGGCTACATTTAACCCTTTAGCCGCCAGCCTACCTTGAGATTTTGTCACCCTTTGTTGCCAGACCATTTTGCACTATTTTGCGCTCCATATGTTCAACTGTGATTTT
Source organism: Gastrophryne carolinensis (assembly GCA_027917425.1). Classification (NCBI taxonomy): domain Eukaryota; kingdom Metazoa; phylum Chordata; class Amphibia; order Anura; family Microhylidae; genus Gastrophryne; species Gastrophryne carolinensis. The sequence goes on along the minus strand of CM051240.1, from coordinate 90,774,630 downwards.
TGAAGGGATTTCCCAGTATTTCCCTGGAAAAGTATATATTGTTTTTTTTCAGCACAGTCTGGGCTTTAACATGAAGTGTCTTGTTTGTAAGATTGTCAGTGTTTTTTAAATATTTTTATGGAAAATATGTAAAAAAAACAAAAAAACATTTTTTTACAATTTTTAGTGCGTTTTCTTAATAAAACATGCAAGTTGTTCCAGAAAATCATATTGTGTGTAAAAGCCCTATTCTTCCCAATTGCAACAGTACCACATATGTATTGGTAGACATCCTTTCCTGCCCAGGAGACACGTAAAACTGAAAAGAGCGACTGAGCCAATTTTCAAAAAAAATACAACCATTTTGCTCTCCTTGTGGTTTTTCAACCAAAACACCAATTTTCAATTAAAATACCCCCCACAAACCATATGTTCCCTGAAAGAACACACCTCCAGGATTCTAGGCGTACCAGGCTTGTTGTTGTAGCTGCAGCTTTCTGGGCGCAAGCCTTCCCGAAACTCACAGGTTGTACCCGATTTCCCTAAAAAAAATTGCAAAAATGCAGCATGAAGACCAAACTTTCCTTCAGAAAACATGCGCTAACCAAAAAAAACAAACCAAATTTGAAACGGCAAGGTCCCCTGAACAGAACAATACCCAACATGCATAGCTACCTCCAAGGGTAGGGTTGCCAATTACCCCAAAGCAAAGCGTATGCATAACAGGCATTTCACTTGAAATTTCCTGCTCTGCAGACAAAGTGCTCACCTTGCGCTTTTTCAACTAAAACACCACTTTTCAATTAAAATACCCCCCCACAAACTATATGTTCCCTGAAAGTACACACCTTCAGGGTTCTAGGCGTACCAGGCTTGTTATTGTAACTGCAGCTTTCTGGGCGCAAGCTTTCCCGAAACTCACTGGTTGTACCGGATTTCCCTAAAAAAATAGCAAAAATGCAGCATTAAGACCAATTTTTTCTATAAAAAACATGCGCTAACCAAAAAAAACAAACCAAATCTGAAACGGTAAGGTCCCCTGAACAGAACAATACCCAACATGCATAGCTACCTCCAAGGGTAGGGTTGCCAATTACCCCAAAGCAAAACGTATGCATAACGGGCATTTCACTTAAAAATTTCCTGCTCTGCAGACAAAAGGCTCGATTCAGAGAAACACCAAAAACGTTAGTATTTTTTCCGGTCTGTGTTTTTTGGTGTAAATTTTCCGATTTCGTATGAACATTCGAGCGATTCTATAATGCATTTCAAACCGTGTGTAAGTTTTCCGTCCGTTCGTATGGCAGTTAGTGAATCAGTTGAATGTCAGTTTCCATCCTGACGTTTCATTTCTCAGGTTTCAAAGTCGGTTTTGGATTTTGCCCTTTTTCCTTTTTTGTCCGGACGAAAATCCTTATGATCTTGCGCCTGCACACTACAAACTTAACTCATTAAAGTGCTGCCTACATATTTGGCTCACTCACTTTTTCTACAATGCTTAGCTAAATCACTTTGCACTTTCTTACATCTTCCATGTCTCACCCCTAAAACTGACCCAAACCACTGTGCGCTCAGGCGAATCTTCATTTCTGTTTTTTCTTTATTTCATTCGTTTTGTGGTAACCAACCATTAATGAATGTATTTCTAAAAGTAAATCATACATTTTTTAATTTTTTTTTATTTTGAACTGGCATTTTTTACTTGCGTTTTTTAATTAAAATTTTTGGTTTCAATTGGTACAACTTTAAATTTTTTGTGTTGTTACCCACACCCTGTACATACAGATGGCTCTCCACATTTTTAAAACACCCAGCATCTTCTGCATGTTATGAGCCTTGAAACAGCCAAGATGGCGGGTCAGGTAATATAAGGCAGCCTGCAAACAGAAAGGGCCTTGTGACTGTGTTGCTCTGCATTCTGGGATTTCTGACCTTTCAAGGCCCCCAGCTCTGCTGTCTCTGAGCAAAACACAGCTGTAACCCGCACCCTGCACTTTATCCCACTCTCCTCAGTAAGTGTGATGCATCTGACCAAAGATAAGATAAAATAATTACACAAAGCAAAGGTTGCCAACTACAACAATAAATCCGAAAACAAATTAAGATTCAAGTACTACAACAATCCAAAAAAAAAAATAACAAAGGACATAAGTTTAAAAATAAATCGCAATTATATGGATGTGTGGCAAAATAAAGGTTTACATGCAAAGGACTAATTAAGGTCCACATTAAAATGCTTTTATAAGGCATACATGAAATGTATTGATTCAGGTATGCATTGCTATACAATTTATGGCCTCGGCCATGCTGATACATGCAGTTCATTGGAGCTGAAGGCGCGCAGACTCCTCCACATAGCCACAAAACATGTTCTACAATAGCAAATCCGAGTCCTCAAAGGTGTCGGAAGTGGATTTTCAATTAAACTGATTTTTAGGGTGGGAATCAGCTCTCTGAATCACATGGAAACACATCCAATTAACGGAAGTTTTAGGAACGAACGGAAAAATTACAATTTGGTTGGGAACATTTCCGATTTGGTTGTAAAACTTCCGATTTTGTTAGTAAAATTTCCGATGATCGTAAGAGCATATACGAATTCGTTCGAACGTTCGCACGAGTCGGAAATGGCCAGAAAAAAAGGAAAAAATGACTAACACCCACCCAAACTTCCGATTCCCGATCCGAAATCAATTAACTTTTGCATTTAGAATCGACCCTAAAGTGTGCACTTTGCGCTTTTTCAACTAAAACACCACTTTTCAATTAAAATACACCCCAAAAACCATATGTTCCCTGAAAGTACACACCTCAAGCATTCTAGGCGTACCAGGCTTGTTGTTGTACCTGCAGCTTCCTGGACGCAAGCCTTCCCGAAACTCACTTGTTGTACCGGATTTCCCTAAAAAAATAGCAAAAATGCAGCATGAAGACTAAATTTTTCTATAAAAAACTTGCGCAAACCAAAAAAAACTAACCAAATCTGAAACGGCAAGGTCCCCTGAACAGAACAATACCCAACATGCATAGCTACCTCCAAGGGTAGGGTTGCCAATTACCCCAAAGCAAAGCGTATACATAACAGGCATTTCACTTGAAATTTCCTGCTCTGCAGACAAAGTGCGCACCTTGCGCTTTTTCAACTAAAACACCACTTTTCAATTAAAATACCCCCCACAAACCATATGTTCCCTGAAAGTACACACCTCCAGGGTTCTAGGCATACCAGGCTTGTTGTTGTAGCTGCAGCTTTCTGGGCGCAAGCTTTCCCGAAACTCACTGGTTGTACCGGATTTCCCTAAAAAAATAGCAAAAATGCAGTATTAAGACCAAATTTTTCTATAAAAAACATGCGCTAACCAAAAAAACCAAACCAAATCTGAAACGGCAAGGTCCCCTGAATAGAACAATACCCAACATGCATAGCTACCTCCAAGGGTAGGATTGCCAATTACCCCAAAGCAAAGCGTATGCATAACGAGCATTTCACTTAAAAATTTCCTGCCCCGCAGACAAAGTGCGCACCTTGCGCTTTTTCAACTAAAACACCACTTTTCAATTAAAATACACCCCACAAACCATATGTTCCGTGAAAATATACACCTTGAGCGTTCTAGGCGTACCAGGCTTGTTCCAGTGGCAAAGTTTTCAACACATTAACATTAACAGGTTTCACGTGTTTCCACATTTTACTAAAAAAATCTATATGAAAACAGGAATTAAAAATTAAATCTGAAACAGCAGGGTCCGCCGAACCGGACGATATCCAAAAGTACACCTCAAAGAAAAGCATGCACTATGAAAGTGCACAAAACAGACCTTTACATTTCTTAATGGTACAAACACCTGCAATAAGGTTTAGACTTGTGAGGTGCAGATAGGCTACATTAGCTGTGGCATCAGATTATAAGATCAGTGAACCGGGTCAGGTATTACAATGCTGAAAGGGGGGGGCTCACGTTTTAATCATCATGCGCCACAAGTAACCAGCTGCTCCTCCTCCAGTACATCCCATCGCATCTGTAAACATATCAAAAGAAATGAAAAGGAAAAGAAAACACATAGACAACCAAAAAAGGGGTCCACCTACAGTCTAAACTTAAAGAGAAATTAACCCAGTACTAATTAGTAGTTTAACTGGGTGTGGTATGCTTCAAAGCAATGTTCGAAGCATAAACCAGGTTGGCTGGGGCAAGTCGGGCAGTAGTACCGCACATCCTTTCTAATGCCATGTCTTCTACATACCCTACAAACCTTCTGGGGATACCTTTTACCACCCGTGTCGGGAATGCACTTTATAAAGTGCTTCCCCACTAATCTAGCCTGGTTGTCATTAGCTGTCATTTCTGGGGCCTCCTCGGTATCCCCAAACAACAGAGCAGGGAGTACATTTTTCTTGTCCATATATTTCACGGCCAGGAGCTCATCGCTTCTTAAAGCATAGGACTCTCCACGATTCAGTTTTTTTTGCAGCATTGACCTGGGCAAGCCTTTTCGATTGTGGTTGATGGTGCCGCAGGCCGGTGTGTCCGATTAGTAGAGGGCTCCAAATAAGGGGATGCTGCTGTAGAAGTTGTCCACATATAAGTGGTAACCTCTCCCCAGTCATGAGCTCCCAAACGATTTTTCCACTGATGGTCAAATTAAGGGGACAACCAGGGGGGTCCAGATGTGTGTCCCTTCCTTCATACATCTGGAAAAATTTGGTATAGCCGGTCACACTGTCACATAATTTGTAAAATTTAATCCCATAGCGGGCATGCTTGCTAGGGATATACTGACGAAATACAATGCGCCCTTTAAACAGCAGAAGTGACTCGTCAATACTTAAATTTTGGGAGGGGGCGTACACTTCCGCAAAGCGCTCCGACAGGCTATTAATGAGGGGTCTTAATTTATGCAGCCTGTCGGGACCGGGCTGACCATGGGGAAGAGCAGTGGAATTATCATTGAAGTGCAAAAACCGCAGTAAGATTTCGTAACGATTTCTGGACATTACGGCCGGAAACAATGGGGTTGCCAATAAGGATTGGGTATCCCAGTAGGACTCGATGCTACATTTTTTTACGATACCCATTGCTAGAGTGAGCCCCCCAAATCTTTTTAACTCACTCAAATTTGTTGGTTGCCATGCATGATCTCGGGCGTGCCTCTGTGGGGGATTTTGGGTGAGGACCTGCTCAGCATAGAGATTAGTATAATGGACCATATCCAGTAGGATGGCCTCTGAAACAAATAAATTGAAGTAGTCAATGAGACGGAAGTTTGTGGTGTCAAAATTGACCCCGGGGACTGAATCAAATGGGAGAATTTTGGGGGAATAATTATTAGGAGGCCTCCACGCAGGCTCTCCTTCAGCTACAGCACTCCCACCCTGCCCTACACTTTCCTCCAGTATAGCCTCTTCTTGTGCGGTACCATCCCTTCTAGGATGCCTAGCACTGGTACTACTGCGCGGCCGTACCTCTTCACTAGAGGAGGCACTGTCGGACTCGCTACCTGAGGGCATATACTCTGACCCTGACTCACTAAATTCTTCTGAGTCCGACTCCATCAGATAAGCCACTGCTTCCTGAGCAGTGTACCTGTCACGCTCGGGGTAACTCCAGCCCTCTTAATAAGCTCACAACCCCCAATCTCCACAGCCAGCTTCACCTGTAGGAGCTCCCGCTTGCCGGGACGCAAGATACGCCTACCCGGGATCGGTTGCCCCCAGGACTTAATGGCTCAAAGGATGTAAGCTTATATGTGGGAGGACTGGAGAACCAATAGCAAGAGCGTGAGTGACGGAAGTCCAGAGACAGGCAATAGGTCGATAACGGGAAGGCAGAGATCGTAGCGGCACCAGGGGTCAGGCAAGACGTAGTCGGGGTTCCGGCAGAGGTCAGCAACTGGGGATTAGGATCTAGAAGCGTCAGTTCAGGCAAAGGTCGGCAACAAGGATTCAGGATCGAGAGGCGTCAATACAGGCAGAGGTCGGCAACAAGGATTCAGGATCGAGAGTGGTCGTACAATCAAATCGGCAACAGGCTAGACTTCACAGGAGTAGGTAACACAGGGTTCTGAGCGCTATCACAGGCAATTCACAACTGAGAGGGAATTGCCTTTATAGGGACAGGTCTGAGGGAAGCAGTGTACTGATTGGAGCACATAGGATTCCAAGGGTAATTGGCTGGCAACAAGGGAGGAGGTAAGGCCAAGATATCAATGGGGCTGATTGGCCTGCAGAGCAGTAGAGGGTGAAGCCCTCAATCCCCTAGGACTCATTAACCCTTTAATTGATCCTCCGGCGGGTGCGCGCAGCACAGCGCCGCCGGAGGGCATAACAGACACGTGCTCGCGGCCGCGCGCGAGCACGTCTACTGGAGGAGGAAGCGGGGGGCGTGGCTGAGCTGGGCGCCGCTCGAGCCGACTCTGCTCGAGCCGATGCCGGCCGGCGCGGCCGCCGCACAGTGACAGCTGCAGCTGGCCGCCTGGAGACGTCGCTGGAACGGGGATCAGGTAAGCGGTTCCTGACAGTACCTTCTCCCAGCCATTTTTAAATTTGATAATCCAAAAAAGTTACAAAATCAAAACCCTGTGGGGGATGACTGTACTAACTAAAGTCTACAACTAAAGCCTACATCTAAAGCCTACAACTAAAGCCCACTAGAAATAGCAAAATACAAAAAATTAAACTACACAATAAACAGTCAAGAAACAATTTTAAATATATCAAAAATGTGTATATCTACGATCCGAAGTGGTGAACTCAGCAGGAGCAGTTGAACCGAATGTTATTCTGGGTGGGGGGATGGGGGGATGGGAGGGGGGTTCTGGACGGGGGGGGGACACAGGGACTATTAATTTGAGTCTAGGGGGCTACAGCAGTCCCAGGGACAGCAGGACTGTACACAGGAGAGGTCCTAGTAGGGACAGTCCCAAAAGGGAGGACGAAGGTCCAGCAAAGGTCCAACTGAAGAAGTCTTCGGGCCGAAAACCAACCAACACGCCTGAAGAAAGTTTTGTTAACAGAAGTATAGATTAAGAAGCGTAGGTAAAAAAAACCCTGAATCCCCTCTAACAACTACCTTATGCCCGATCCTGTGCATGCACTGGTCACAATCACACTACGCTATACTTTTAGCCAGCATGTGCCGTTGAATTGGCAGTAAGGTACATGGGTGGCAGGTGCGCGCCAGGCCTGGCTCACCCAGTGAACACCTGTGTGTAGACGGGGGGGAGGGATAGGGGAGCCGCTAATGAGGGGGAATGGAGGAGGCCATGGGGGGGGTGCAGGCTCATGATCACCAATCACATGGCAACCAGAAATCAGCCAGAGCTCCGCTCGACACCCCCCCCCCCCCCATTTCTGCCTCCTCACCCACCACCATCGCCGGCTGCACCCAGGAGAGAGATGGGCCCGGCGCACACCTGCCATGGCCCACCCTGATAAATAATAATTTATATTATTGATTAGCACACATTAGGCCCAAAACACATTTATAACACAGCATAAAATCAAAAAAACAAATACAGTTTAGGTTGCATTGTGGGGGTGGCAGGTGTGCGGCCGGTTTGGCTCGCCCAGTGAACACCCGTGTGTAGATGAGGGGGGGATAGGGGAGCTGCTAATGGGGGGGTGGAGGCAGCCATGGGGGGGGTGCAGGCAGCAGCTCATGATCACCAATCACATGGCAACCAGAAATCAGCCAGAGCTCCGCCCGACATCCCCCCATTTCTGCCTCCTCACCCACCACCATTGCCGGCTGCACCCAGGAGAGAGCTGGGCTGGGCGCACACCTGCCATATCCCACCCCAATAAATAATCATTTATATTATTGATTAGAACACACCAGGGCCAAAACACATTAATAACACAGCATAAAATCATAAATTCATAAAGTATAGCACAGCATAGAATGGAGGCGGCGGCAAGTTGCTCTGCAAAGCAGAACAGCAGTAGTACATCTCATAGTAATGAGATCCATTCACAAAAAACAGCGATCTCAGGTAGAACACCGTTGTTTGTGAATAAATCTCATTACTATGAGATTCAAATGTCAGAAAAAGGTCTCCTACGACCACCCACCCCTCAAAAACATGCCCAGATCCCCCTCCCCACACAGCCACTTAACTCAGATTGCCGGTGCCCACATGATCAGATTGGGGAGATTGGGGGTATAGATGTGGCTAGGGGGACCAGGCAGGGCCGGCGCCAGCACCCGACAAACCCGGTCATGTGCCGAGGGCCCAGGGCAAAGAGGGGGGCCCCCAGAATGGCATGAAAAACTCACCTCACCCCGCTCCTATGGCGCATGTGCGGGCACCCGTCCAATCAGCGCACTCAGAGCCGCTGTGGTATGCACATCCAAGGGACGGACAACCACAGCGGCTCCGAGCACGTTGGTGGCCGCATCTCGCGCTTCCCTCTAACAGGGAGTGCGTCCATGCTGGTCACTCACAAACGGCCGGCACGGGCCCTGCTAGAGAGAAGCGCAAGATGCGCGCCGTTGGAACTGGAGTAAGATAAGGTGAATGGGGCATCCTGGGGGGTTTCACACAGTGGGGCATCCTGATTTCGGATTCCCCACGGGGAGGGATCTGATTGGCCCGGGAATCTTATAGATTTAGATGTTCAACCCCCCTTTACAATACAAACAGTGTCCCATGTGCTGTTCATAGGCTGTGCAGAGCTCCATGTTGCCTGCCCCTGTGTTCTCGGCTCCTTCATATACTATATGTCTGCTAAATGCAGCCTCTCACAGCCCTGTAACAGGAGAGAGGCCGGGTGGCCAGAGTGACCAATGAGAAAACTTCTTCAAAGCCACCTTACAACCTGTGTCTCCAAATCTGATCTGCCACCAAATGATCTGTGTCTCCAAATCTGATCTGCCACCAAAAGATCTGTGTCTCCAAATCTGATCTGCCACCAAAAAATCTGATCTGCTCCCCGACCAGTCTGTGTCCAAATCTGATCTGCTCCCCGACCAATCTGTGTCCAAATCTGATCTGCTCCTGATCTGTCTCCAAATCTGATCTGCTCCCCGACCAGTGTCTCCAAATCTGATCTGCTCCCCGACCAGTGTCTCCAAATCTGATCTGCTCCCCGATCAGTGTCTTCAGATTTTCCAAATCTGATCTGCTCCCCGATCAGTGTCTCCAAATCTGATCTGCTCCCCGACCACTGTGTCTCCAAATCTGATCTGCTCCCCGACCAGTGTGTCTCCAAATCTGATCTGCTCCCTGACCAGGGTCTCCAAATCTGATCTGCTCCCCGACCAGTGTCTCCAAATCTGATCTGCTCCCCGACCAGAGTGTCTCCAAATCTGATCTGCTCGCCGACCAGTGTCTCCAAATCTGATCTGCTCCCTGACCAGTGTCTCCAAATCTGATCTGCTCCCCCACCAGTGTCCCCAAATCTGATTTGCTCCCCGACCAGTGTCCCCAAATCTGATCTGCTCCCCGACCAGTGTTTCCAAATCTGATCTGCTCCCCAACCAGTGTGTCTCCAAATCTGATCTGCTCCCCGACCAATCTGTGTCCAAATCTGATCTGCTCCCCGACCAATCTGTGTACAAATCTGATCTGCTCCTGATCTGTCTCCAAATCTAATCTGCTCCCCGACCAGTGTCCCCAAATCTTATCTGCTCCCCGACCAGTGTCTCCAAATCTGATCTGCTTCCCGACCAGTGTTTCCAAATCTGATCTGCTCCCCGACCAGTGTGTCTCCAAATCTGATCTGCTCTCCGACCAGTGTGTCTCCAAATCTGATCTGCTCCCCGACCAGTGTGTCTCCAAATCTGATCTGCTCCCCGACCAGTGTGTCTCCAAATCTGATCTGCTCCCCAACCAGTGTCTCCAAATCTAATCTGCTCCCTGACCAGTGTCTCCAAATCTGATCTGCTCCCCGACCAGTGTCTCCAAATCTGATCTGCTCCCCGACCAGTGTCCCCAAATCTGATCCGCTCCCCGACCAGTGTCCCCAAATCTGATCTGCTCCCCGACCAGTGTCTCCAAATCTGATCTGCTCCCCGACCAGTGTGTCTCCAAATCTGATCTGCTCCCTGACCAGTGTGTCTCCAAATCTGATCTGCTCCCCGACCAGTGTGTCTCCAAATCTGATCTGCTCCCTGACCAGTGTGTCTCCAAATCTGATCTGCTCCCTGACCAGTGTGTCTCCAAATCTGATCTGCTCCCCGACCAGTGTCTCCAAATCTGCTCTGCTTCCTGACCAATCTGTCTCCAAATCTGATCTGCTCCCCGACCAATCTGTCTCCAAATCTGACCTGCTCCCCGACCAATCTGTCTCCAAATCTGATCTGCTCCCCGACCAATCTGTCTCCAAATCTGATCTGCTCCCCGACCAATCTGTCTCCAAATCTGATCTGCTCCCCAACCAATCTGTCTCCAAATCTGATCTGCTCCCCAACCAATCTGTCTCCAACGTGGCTGACGGTTAACTGCAGGGGAGGCAGCCACGTAAATTTTACGTGGCTGGTGGTTAAAGGGTAAAAGGATTAGTTAAGGGCTACACTCTAATGATTAGTTAAGGTCTGCATGAAAATGAGTAGTTAAGGGCTACATTCTAATGATTGATTTATATATACATTAAGAGATACTGTGAATCAATGAGTTAATACAAGTCATAATGTTGACCTAAACCACATACCTAAATAGATATTCTTCAGCTGCTGGAGGCACCAACGCAACATGGGTACAATCGATCGCACCCATGACGTTGGGCATGCCGGCTATATTAGAAAAACCGTAACCGTATTCCAGGCTATCATGTTGTTTGGGAAATAGATGTATTTTGGACACAGGGTAGCCATGTCATCCAAAAACTTGTTTAGTGTGCGGCTCAGCGTAGGCTGGGACATCCCCACCGAGAGGGCACCCAGCCTCTGGAACGAGCCGTTAGCTAAAAATTGCAGGCAGCTAAGCAATTTGGTCATACCGGCTATTGCATGCCCCTTCCTTGTGGTGCGGGCTAACCATGGCTGCAGCTCACTATACAAGTTATGGAGGGAAACGCGGTTAAGGCGGGTCAGCTCGAACACGTGCTCAGCAAACATCTCAACAGCTAGCTTTCGCCTACAAACTGACCCTGTAAGTTGAGCGGAAGCAAACCCGTTTTATTGGGCAGGTTGTCATCGGCAATAAAGGCTCAGAAGCATGCACCATCTTATACCAATAACGTAAGTTGCCCAACATAATGGAAAATTTCCGATAAACATACGATCATCGAAAGCGCGTATATGCGTTAGCGTAAACGCATATACGCATGAAAACAGTAACATACAATCCGAAACAGCATGCAAAAACTCACAAAAATTACAAAGACATTTCATGTTAAAGCCCAAACTCTGCTGAAAAAAATCCTTTCTGCAAAAATCAAAGTTAAACATATATAGCACAAAATTGTCCAGAAACTTAATGTGACAAAATCTCTAGGTAGGCTGACAGCAAAAGGGTTGAACTCCAGTTTTCACAGTTTTGACTATTTATCCAGTAAAGCAAAATCATTTTCCATGTTGCAGACGCCTTCTGGAATATCCACAATATTACTCCCCTTTGTATAATCAACAAACAGGCAATCTTTACCTACCAAGTTTACCCTATGCCACTTACAAACATAATAAAAAGAATGGGGCCCACAACAGAGCACCACTTGTAGCTTCCTTTTCTTCAGATTGCACACCATTAACAACAATATTCTGATACCTATCCTTCAGTCAGCTATAAATCCACTGGACTATCTAGGGATTAATTCCAAATATCAATAACCTATCTATAAACTCTTCATGTGGTAAAGCATTAAAAAATGTGGTAAATCATGGTTGTCTAGGCTCCTTAGTTTCAATGAAAGCATATTTCAAAGATGAAGTAAAATCAGCATAGACCCTACTACTACTACTTTGTTCATCTTTAAATCATGGTAGTTGATCCATGTAGATGACTTCTGTTAACTTGCCATGTAAAAACACAGTTTATCAAAAGTGTTTCACTTGCATTTTCTTTGTGGTTGCTACTGTCAGCAAAGTCCTAATTATAGTGTGTTTGACTACTGGAGCAAAAGTCTCATCATAGTCCTTTCCATATTTTTGAGAATATCCCTTGCTACGAGTCGGGCTTTGTATCGCTCCACTGGGCCATCTGCACTGTACTTCACTTTAAAAGCCAATTTACAAAATATTCCTTCATAATATTTCCTTCAAGTTGGTAGTTCTGTATGTTCCCATATTTTGGTGTCATGCATGGATTTTATAAATTCCTTTATACATTTACTGGCTACCCCTTCTGAAAGCTGATATATCTCTTCCCCAGTTGCAGGTTCATTAGTACCGGCAGTACTTGCCTTGTATGAGGGATGTACATGTGGTTTACCTTTGTTTTCTCTTGGTGTGCTTCTTATTTCTGTGTCTGTACTTGCTTGTGCCTGCTCTTTGCCACTATTAGGCTCTGTGCTCACTTCAACTGTTTGTTTGGAATTTACAGATGATGGCTAATTCAGTTTTCTCTTCTGTTCTTACTTCCTCTGTTGTCATCACATTAGGGTCGATTCATTTTGGATTGCCATGTTGAGCTTGGGCTTCCCGACTTCACTGACTAACAGGCTTATTTCACTCCTATGCTGAAATGGTTAAAAATGGTCAAAGTTGACAAATCTCAAAATGTTTACTGATAGAAACACCAAAAAGTGGACACTGAGCCCCCCAAATTAAGAGTAATTAAAAAAAAAACATTACTAGCACAATTATGAAGCACTAATATGCAAAACAGGGCAGGGAAGGGTAAAGAGAACATCTGGAACTAAACATCTGGAAAAACAAAGGTGACCTGGAATCAGGATATCCCCAATAAAACATGACATCTAACAATAAGGAGATAATAAACACCTTTAAGTAAACCATAACTATATATTTTTCCCCTTATTTTACAATTTCTCAATTGTGATTTTGTTACTCCAGCTTATGGGTTTTTAGCAAATCTCTATCCTCTATTTTTGAGTATATTGCAATTAAAATTGCAATTAAGAAACAGTAAAGAAAGGGAAGAAACATGGGGGGCGGGGCATTGAGACCATTTAAGGGCTTAGCCAGCCAAATGTGCATGGGGCAAAGCCATTTGTGCTTCAATTTCTGGTGGAAGTCATCTGTAGAGGAATTTTGCGCTAGCCGCGAATGCATGCCATTTGGTGTGAAAGGCCCCTAGCGTGTGCACGAAGCCATAAATCAGACGCCTAGGCGCATGCAAAATCGTTTGCTCTTGGTTTGGGTTTTTTTGCGCACCGACCATGAATTGACCCTAATGTCGCTCAGATCTTCAACAAAAGTTATGCTGTTGCTAATGTAACCTTGTCTGTTTGGGGATTTAAGATTCTGTAACCCTTAACATTGTCACTGTATCCAACAAAGATTCCTTCAAATGCTCTGTTTTCTGGAGTTTAGTGGAATGTAGATGAATGCTTTGCATCCAAAAACTCTTAGGGGCTTTACACTTGGCTTCACATTGTGCCACAGTTTGTATGGAGATTTCTTCACTGTTCTAGAAAAAAAGTCTGTTCTGCAGATAAACGACTGTCATTGCTGCCTCACCCCAGTATTATCGTGGTTGTCCAGAAACTGTCAGCATACATCTGATCATTTCAGTCAGAGTTCAGTTTTTTTCTTTCATCTACCCTATTTTGCTTTGATGTATATGGCACTGCCTTTTAATGCCCTATTCCATTCTGCTTTAAATACTCTTGTACTTTGTGTCCTGTGAATTCACTTCCATTATCAATCCGAAGTGTGAGAGGTTTCCTCTCAAACTTGTTACTTGTCTTTATTACATAGTCCTGTAATTTGTCAAGAACTTCACTCTTGTGTTGCATTAGGTAAGTGACTGTGTATCTTGAATAGTCATCTATGAAAGTCACTATGTACCTGTTACCTCCAGTTGTAGGTGGTTTTAGAGGACCACATATATCACTGTGAACTAGGTCAAGTGGTCTTGAAGCTCTATTCTGACTGACTTGCTTGCTGTGTTACTCTTGTAGCTTTGGATTTAGATTTGGATGCATAATTTACACTTAACAGCAACTAGACAAGGGGATACTGTTAGATCCACCTACAATCGTCTGCTTGCTGTCCAGGATAGAACACTTTTCAACTTGGAATTTTAAAGTGAGTCCTTTGGCTGTCAGACTCTTCCCAGGTAAGAGTGTCAACTATTTCACAGTATCTCCAACAAGCCCGTGCAAGAGCCGTTGGATCAGGGAAAGGTAAACTGTTACCAAATTGAGATGCTCGGGGCATGGAACAAAACCCAGGATAGTCAAAATGAAGACATGCTCGCCCAATGCTTCTGAATAGATGGCAGCAGCCCCACAGTTTGGCAAGCCTTTGATGGATCCCGGAAGTGGTGAGTATTGAGTAGTGAGAGTGCAGGCATTGGGTTTGTTGGACGTCAGGTCAGTCAGCTTACTGTGCAGCAGTAAGGCACGTTAAAGACAAAGGGTTGGTACCCCATGCATAGGGCATATCAGGAGGGAATGTTTTGGGAAACAGCTGGCACCACAGAACTATATACAGGGAACAGGACAAATGCCTCTCTCCCACCCATACCCTCCAGCCCCATTAGGAGACTGTTGTTCAATCTAAAATGCAAACACAAAGTGTGTGCATAGCTATGGGCACTGGAGAACTGTCAGCAAGGCAGTAAGTTTTTCTGCTTCCTGGTCCTCCATTGTGCTCTCTTCTCACATACGCAAATGGGGAGGGGATACCACTCACTGGCTGTAATGAGAGATGCTGCTCACTGACTGTAATGGGGGTGCTGCTCCCTGGCTGTAATGAGGGATGCTGCACACTGCCTGTAATGAGGGATGCCACTCACTGGCTGAAATGAGGGATACCACTCACTGGCTGTAATGAGGGATGCCGCTCACTGCCTGTAATGATTGATGCCGCTTACTGGCTGTAATGAGGGATGCTGCACACTGTCTGCAATGAGGGATACCGCTCACTGGCTGTAATAAGAGATGCCACTCTCTGGCTGTAATGAAGGATGACACCCCCTACCTGTAAGCACTATTACAGGCCACAGTCCACTGTGTCTCGATATTATAAACTGTAATGGGGGTGCTGCTCCCTGGCTGTAATGAGGGATGCTGCACACTGCCTGTAATGAGGGATGCCACTCACTGGCTGAAATGAGGGATACCCCTCACTGGCTGTAAAGAGGGATGCTGCTCACTGCCTGTAATGATTGATGCCGCTTACTGGCTGTAATGAGGGATGCTGCACACTGTCTGCAATGAGGGATACCGCTCACTGGCTGTAATAAGAGATGCCACTCTCTGGCTGTAATGAAGGATGACACCCCCTACCTGTAAGCACTATTACAGGCCACAGTCCACTGTGTCTCGATATTATAGACTGTTGCGCCTTTGCTGTTTTTTCTCTAACTGATATACCCATCAATTCTTTTAATTTATGGAGTTGCACAATAGGGTTGATTCAGAGAGACATTCGTCCGGACTTCCGTAGCTGTCTGTGAAAGTTTTGGTGGATGTTTGTCATTTTTTTGCTTTTTTTCGTTCATTTTTCATTCGTACGAACGTTCGGGAATGCGCTTTCGATGAACGGAAGCAAATCGGAACATTTCCGTTAGTTCGGATCATTTTCCAAACAAAATAGGAAATTTTCCGTTCGTTCAGATAACTTCCGTTGTTGGGATGGGTTTCTGTCTGATTCAGAGAGCTGATTTCAGACGGGACACCACCCTATAAATCCGTTTAATTTCCGATCCACTTACGGGACCTTTGAGGGCTCGGATTGCTATTGTTGAACATGTTTTGCGGCTATGTGGAGGAGTCTGCATGCCTTTAGCACCAAGGCATTGCATGTATCAGCATGGCCGAGGCCATAAATTGTATAGCAATGCATACCTGAATCAATACATTTCATGTATGCCTTATAGATTAATGCCTTATAGATTATGTATTTTAATGCTGACCTAAATTAGTCCTTAGCATGTAAACCTTAATTTCCCACACATCCATATAATTGGTATTTTTTTTTAGTAATTATTTTATATTTGGTTGCAGGAACTCGCCCTTGCTCCTGATGCCCGTTCTTTGCCTGCAGAATGTGGGCCAGGGGTTCTCGAATCGGGCACTATGCAAAACCCGGCCCGTGGCGAGGGCCCTCTGGCTTTTGAAGTCCAGATTTAGGTTTTTGGACCATATGGGGGGGGGGGCACTGCAGTATGACCCCAACAAGGTTATACCAATATTTTAATTTACCTTTTTTTTAACAGGGACCACACGTGCCAGAGTGGCACAACTGAGTGTCAGGGTCCTTCAGTTGGTGGGCAAGATGCAGGAGCTGCGCAACTCGTTGGGGACCACAGATGAATAAAAATGTTCAGTGGCCTGCCATTGCTATGTATTTTGTTTTTTATAGTTGTAAAAATTTGAAATTTTCAAAATGTTTTAAAATTTTATATTTTATGATAGAATTAAAAAAAAAGTTACATTGTCATTTCATTTACAAAATACATTAACACAAAACTAATGGGCCCAGAAATATTTAAAGATGAATATTCACATGACCGAGAAGTGATTTGGGTAAGTTTTAGGGGGCTAAAATGGAAGAAGAACCTAACCGAGAAGTGGTTTGGGTGAGCTTTCAGGGTCCAAAAGGGAAGATGGAGGACAGTGCTAAGTGATTTAGCTAAACATTGTAGTAGAAGTGAGGGTGGAAAATATGTAGGCGACCACTTTAATGAGTTAAGTTTGTAGTGCGCAGGCGCAAGATCATAAGGATTTCCGTCTGGACGATTATTTATTGAAAAAGGGAAACAGAAACTAACGGGTAACGTAAAGGATTCGTTGGAGGATACGATGGGAAAAGGGCAAAAACGAAAGCCTACGTTGTAACATGTGAAAATGAAACGGAAAAGTCTGGATGGAAAATGACATTCTCAAATTTGTAATCTGCCGTATGAATGGACGGAAACTTTACAGAAGGTTTTCAATGCATGCATAGAATCGCTCGTACGCTCATACGAGAACGGAAACATTTCCCAAAAAAAAAACAGATCGGAACTAAAACAGAAGTTTTTTTTGTCTCTCTGATTCGAGCCTAATGTTACATTGTATATCAGCATCTCATTATTGTTTTATACCTACATATACTTCTTATAGATTTGCAACTTTGGCCACTGGATGGAGCTTCAAACTCACAGTCCAGATGAATAAACATATTTGCACAATTATCACAGTTAACCCCTTGTACTGTATGCTGCAGTATTTAGTGCAGTCCATAGGGTTTTCCTCACATATCTGTACTTGGGATCTCCTCAGAGAGAACAATGGGATTATAGAAAAATTTTTTAACTTATAGTGACCGTTATCATATTTGCACCCAGCCTTCTCTCATTTAAAGTGGACCAAAACACACTGAACTTGTGAAATACATTTGTCCATAGTTCTTGCCGATACTCTCTTCTTAGGGTGTAGAACTAGAAATGGATATTTTGGCTTATCAAATCGCCCTGGAACACCTTTTCTCAGTAGGATTGCAGGTGATCAGTCATTGCATAAGTGTGGCAATGACGTCATTGCCACACACAGCAGTGGCAATGAATGGAGGAGGCGGAGCTTTACAGCTAAAACAGGCGCCAATATCTGGGATTACAGTGAAACAGGAACAATAAAAATAGCCAAAAGTTACTATTCGGTGGGGGAGCAATTCAGGGGATGCTAGTTTAAAATGTGGGTTTTGGTCCGCTTTAACTTATTATGGTGTTCTGGCTGTCCTGGATATGAAAGCTATAATCCCACCCCTGGCCTTCAAGGTGTCACTGCAGGTTCTCCTCTCTTCTCCACTGTGACACAGACAGGTAACACTCACTGACTGAATGTATTCTCAACATGCAATTTTCACCCATCTCTTCCTCTTAACTCCTACTTCCTGCTTGCTCTGTTCAGCTTTCTATTCTGTCAATATTGATGAGTGGCAAAGAAATCTTGATGAAGGGGACATCAGGAACCCCCGCTTCCTACCGGCTGTTTGTGCCCAATAGGTCTGGTGCAGGAAAAGGCATCAGCCAGAGGGATGCTGTCATGGCCCATGCATGTACCATGAGGTTGATGAGTTTCTTGGTGAGCTCATGAATTTCACACATTGGGGCATCCAAAATAGGTATACCCCCAAAAGAGGGATACCACTGACCCTAGAGTATTACAGACAATGGTTGCCCCTCTTTAATGAACTATGAAAACAAGCATGTAGCAAAATCATATAAATTAAGTAAGTAAGCTGCCAGAGCGGAACAAGGGACCATAACAAGGGCAATAGATGAGGAGCTTAGTCAATATGGGTAAACAATATTAATTTATTTTTTCTTTTACAGGTTTGTGGCACCCTATTGTACTTCTTTTGTAAAGTATGGCATTTAGCAACATTAATACCCCATACTGATAAACAGGCAGATACCTTCTCGCAAGCTAAGGTAGATTAAGTGATTAAAGTGATGAGGCTAGTCTTTTTTTTGAGTGACAATTGTTTACAGAAAAAACTACATCACATTCATGCTTACTCACTATAATTTACACACTCTTACCTTAATGGAGTACTTAAAAGCCAAAAGAATACCTAGAGGTCCACAGTTAAACATACAGCCTTTATTTTGTAAGGAAGACGATATGTTTTGAGATAAGTTGTTCCAAAATGTAAATGACCTTATGGCACTGACTCTTTAGGGGATCCAGGATCAGATTAAAGACATAGGGTTTCCAGTATCCAGTGGCATACTCCCTTTAGGAAATATGCAGCCAACCTTTCTGTAGCTGAGAAAAAGCACTGAGTGACTCATAAACCGATGAGTTCATTATCATAAAATCTGCTGAGAAAGGTGGCACCACTGGGATACTGGACACTACATGATGATTCAGTAATAATGGAGCAGTTAAATGATGACAATGTATATGGGACTCTCACTATGGAGCTTCTACCGCTTATTAGAAATGACTCAGTAGTTAAGCAAGCTTTTGAGGATGGGCTCATAGACAAAAAAAAAAAAAAAAAAACTTGAATTCCTTATATCAGTTTCCAATCACCCCTGTATTCTATATTTTGCCAAAATGACACAAATATCCCACTAGACCCCCTGAGCGGCCAATTGTAGCAGGCACAAACCAAAGTCATGGCCATTAAATCATTTATTCCAAAATGCTGGTGATTATTTGAAATAAAACGTGTCATTTAGGCTCATTACCATCA
Organism: Gastrophryne carolinensis; assembly: GCA_027917425.1. Classification (NCBI taxonomy): domain Eukaryota; kingdom Metazoa; phylum Chordata; class Amphibia; order Anura; family Microhylidae; genus Gastrophryne; species Gastrophryne carolinensis. The sequence goes on along the minus strand of CM051240.1, from coordinate 90,755,395 downwards.
AATGGTAGGCTGTGTAGCATGGATGTCAATAGCCTGTACACTTCCATTCCCCATAGACATGGACTTAAGGCCATCCGACAGTCATATCTACAATGGAACTTACTGAACTCTTACAAACATTTGTAATGTCTTTATTTGAGAGTTTATTTCTGGTATAACAATATTTAGTTCTTGTAAAAACAGGGCACAGCCATGGGGTCCAATATGGCACCAGCTTATGCAAACCTCTACATGGCACAATTCGAAGAATTACATGGCAAGGTACAGAACCAGAATGAATACATTTCAAGACTTTTCTAAATGAATCCCTACCTACAATATCTCTTACATTAGAGACTGACCCATTTAAGGTACATTTCCTAGATGTTATTATCTGCAATGTCAACATATCTTTAAAAATGATCTTTATCAGAAACCCACAGACAGAAATTATTTTCTGTCCCCACAGAGCTTCCATCCTGAAAATGAAACACAGCCTCCCATATAGCCAGTTTATCATGGGATTGTTGAAGATGATGAGACCTTTAATAGACGTGTTGAAGCGATGACAACAGATTTCATACAGCGAGGCTACTCCCCATACTTTGTCAGTGGGGCCAGGACTAAGGCTCTTGGTACGTCCATAAATGACCTACTGCTATTTATACCTAAAGACAAGAATTGATGTATTGCATGTGTTCAAACCTACAGTACAAGGAGCAGTTTTGTTTCCCATTAAAAATATTCCTAAAACATTGGAATGTACTCTCTCAATGCCATTTTTGTACAATAGCCAGTATTTGCGCTTAGGAGATCCAAAAACATTAGAGATTCATTGATTAAATCTGTTGTCTCATCCACAGCTGAAACTACCGAAACATGGCTACAGGGTTTCCTAAACCAGCTGGTATGTTTTCATGTGGACTTTGTACATTGTAATGTAGTTATGTCACAAAAAGTACATATTTCACTCATCCCAGGACTGGTACACAATACCCTATTTAACATTTTTAACTGCTCTATGAAAGTGGTACCACTATTTACTCAAGTGCCAGTGTGGGAAGGGATATGTTGGTCAAACCACAGGGAGATAAGGCAGAGGATTTCTGAGCTTTAGGAGAGGCGATTTGACCTCTCCGGTGGCCAGACGTGCCACCAAATCCTTAATTGAGATTTACAGTGACTGAGCAAATCACACCCCAAGTGAAGACTTAAGAGCAATTCTCACACTTAAAGAAACCTTTTGGATTTATACCTTGCAGACTTTGTTCCCAGATGGAATGAATGAGGACTGTGATCTTATTGGTTGGACATAATCACATAGATTAGATATTGTTTAATATCTTATCTTTTGCTGCCTAATATATCTAACATTCTGTTGCTCCATAGTAAATTGTCTGGTAAATGCTAGTCATTAAGTTCTACAATTTAGATTTAATTTTCCCCTTTATTTATGGTTGCATATATTCATGAAGTTGCAGTAATGTCTCTTTAAAACTAGATGGTGCTATTATCAATAGTGTTCTTTCACTATATTCATTTACTTACGTTTTTATAGAAAATGTATCAACTTCTCTTCAATAATAAAATAATAAGATTCCCCGCTTCAGAAACAAAGATTGGTGAAAGATTGGGGAATCTCCCAATAGATTTTAAGGCGCGAAGGTGCCATAAGACGTATAGCCACATTTCCTGCATTACTGCCAAAGCTCTGACACAGGGGTGGAGCCCCGAAACACATGTCAACCACGGGTGCCCTGCTAACGCAGTTGGTAATAATAGCATGCTCTCAGCTTTCTGTGGCTGTCATTATGTGATTAGGCACATCTTTGCATATATCAATATAGCAGATTGCACTTCACTATGAAATTTTTCTTTTGAATCAATTATCTCTAACAAAGCCTCTGTATGCATTGCATTATATCACTGATATGGTATTCTATATAATAGAATTAGTGAAAAGAGCCTCAATGCACACACTATATACATAGAGGTATATTGTATTCATTTTTGACATGATTTTTGGATGCTATATATGATCTGTTTATACATTTTTGATTTTTGGAAATATTTAATACATTCCCCGAAAGGGATATTTAAGCATATTTGGTGTGCGTGTCTTTCTATATATTTTGGTTCTGTTTCTGGTGGGCATTAGAACTCACCATTGGACAATGCACCCCTGCATATTTTGCAAAAATGTAACTTTTGGTGTGCCAAACTATTGATTAGTTTAAACAAAATTACAAAAAATAATATTGCCAAAGACAAAACAAGAGGTCATCTAAACCAAAGTTTCCGTTCACCTCCACATTTATATAGACCGTGACCAGCATGTTTTCCTTGTCAAATTTAGCCATTTTTTAGTATGTCACTTAAAAACATCCAGACTTAGTGACCGATTTTCTGTTATGGCATACAGAAAGTATGAGATATTGACCAAGAAAAAATCACAGGTAATCCTTATCTACGATAATACAGTGAACATTTTTAATAGGGAGTTGTCTTTAGTCTATTGTGTGCATTTAGGGCTAATCTTAGTATCAGCCTAAATTTGGTCAAAAGCTGCAGAATTATTGTTTTTATGTTTGATCCTTGGGGAAGCAGTATAAAAGACTGAGGGGGGTAAGCTGCATTAAAGCTCAACTTATTTACCCCTGGAAGCAGGTATCATGAAAAAAGGAAGAAAATGGCTTGCAATGCATTGCATATCCTTCTCTCTAACCGCGTTAAGCACTTCTATTGATGTCGACAAATGAGTTAACCGTAGTCTCTCTATATTTGGCTGCGTTATTCTTTTCAAAGTATTTATGTCCTAACAATTGTCTGCTGCTGGAATGGATAATAAAACACTGGCCTAAACACTAGCTCTATAAAATCACAATAATATGGTAGTCTAATGATCAAACATTTGATAAGAATGAGAATGCTGTGTGGGCAGCTAATGCAATTCATTAAGAGCTCCAAAATTGAATTTAGTACCAGCACAGTTGGTATAATAAATTTGTCTTCCTTTTGAAACTCTTGGCTTCTGTACAAGCAGTTTTGCTTGATGGACAAGCTAACAACTTCATATAGAGCATTGATACAATAGATTGCAGGCAAGCTGGTATTTTCCTTTTGTAACGAGTTGGACAATTTGCATCTCCAACACTTTGGTTTCTGCTTTATGGAAACAAACAAAAAACAATATGGGTAGTTTTAGAAGGCACATCATTGCAGAGATGGAGAGACATTACACTAAAAGCCTTGATAGCTTGTGATGCACTTTACCGTCATTGTACACCAGACATTTTTCTGACTGTAATAGTGAAGCTATTTTTTGGGTTTCTCCCAAGTCTTCTGTTTTCTAAACAGTAAAAAAATCTAACAAAAAAATCATGCTTTGTAAAAACCTTTATTTCTCTATTGTTTTTCAATAACCTTCCAAACTACCACCCCCATCCTGTACTACAATCACAGATATATATCATATTCACAGTCAATAATACAGTTTTGGAAGCATGCTGAAAGCATGTAATAATAGGCCTGACATCTTGAGTTTAAGTTGAAGTGCCTCCCCCACCCCAACTGTGAACTTATCTTGTCCCCTTCACGCGGCTGTCTTTCCTCCCCAGTTCACTTTGGGTTTTCCCATGAACCTACTGGTCAGGTACCATGTAGTATGCCTGAAACACACCATGTACTGACACAATAGTACAGATTTCAATAATCTAAATCAGACTTTTTGTGTAGTGAATATAAGAAAAAACATTATTCATTTATAGATATAGCAATCATAAAGGCATGAGATACATCTAGCTCAGAACACAGAAGCCATTGAAAAGCATTGACAATTTCAAGATAGCATTGTTTACCTTATAATTGGACTTTATCTGCATATAACCTATATATAACCTAAAACGCAATGTATATAACAATAATAAATAAATAGAGAAGATAACAAAACTTTCACGTATACAACAAACTGATTACTTTAATTCAGTTCTTATATTCTACCCTCAGCTACTGCACACAGAACTGAAATCCTAAACAAAATGACTAAAATGGCCCAGGAAATCCCCTACAGTAGTAATAAGCATTTGGCTTTGGTTGCAAACAACTAAAAACTGATATCTTTATAAGACCAGATCTTGACTACGCTTCTAAAAATGCGTTACACATTTGACCAAATTTACTGTATAGTAGAAATGAAGGCCAAGTATGCAAGCTTGCTTCTAGTGATCAAAGGATAATGATAACGGACAGGCTGATTCATTACTAGCGCCAGGTAACAGCAGATGAGCGTCTGTACTGTGGCACTAAGAGCGACCGCTAGTGGTCGCTCTGATCTGCCGTCAGTCGCTATTACAAAGCGCCTCAGTTGCTATAGTAACCTGGTCGCCATTGATAAATCTGATGGTACTGTTAAGTCGCTCAACCAAATCTAATAGTGTCTGGGCGCTTTTATGCTGCTCTAACACTAAAATTTGATTTAATGTTATATTGTCAATGATACCATTGGCAATATAAGTTAAATTTGTTTTTTTTTGTTTTTTTTTTTTTTAATTATGTGTGTGTTGAGTGAATCTTACATTTTTTTAAGTAAAAACCAGACACAAATGTATAATCAAAAATACAAATATTTTAATAATTAAAAAAAAAATGCCCAACATAGGCATAAACTAACTAGGCCCCTAATTCCCCCCACCCTATGGCTTTTTCTTCTTCCCCAGCAGCATTTGTCTGTTTCTTCGGACATACTGCCCCAGTCTGTGATGCTTGTGTGTGCAAGCAGTAGGGAAGAAATTACAAAATTAAGTTCCACAGTTCAAAATAGACAGTAAATATCGATGAAATGGGAAAACGTAGTTATTGTAAATAATATGAAAGCACACTATTTAACCCTTAAACAAGAGGCAAGTTAGGCTAAATAATAGATGCCATAATAATGTAACCTGGCCCACCATTCTATATTATCCACCCTAGTCTCACATCAGAAACTACCTTAACTAACCAAATAAGGCCTACTTGACCAGCAAAAGACTGTACTTCATGTCTTGGTCAATTACACCTGTCGCTTTATTATATAAAATCCTTCACCATCAAATTTAATGAATGGGGAGTTATAATAGTAGCAGGATTAGAAACCCATCACATAATCACCGGCTGCCTTTATCATGTATTGGCAAGTAACATTAGCAGGGCCACCAAACTAGGATGCATACATGCAATTATGAATGATGGTTGCAAATAGAGCATCTCCATGTCTGATAGTAAACAGTAGACTGTCACTAACATGTGTACATGGTCATGGACACAGACATATGCATGTAATCAATGTTTGAATTAGAATTTAGGGTACTCACCATCGCAGGTGTGGCTCGGGCCCATGCTGATGGAGGTTTCCGGATCTGTGTGGAAACATCTGTTAGGAGAAAAAACAAAACAGAAACAATCGTAAGAACTATGTATTTGATGTTGTTACTAGGCCTCAACATGTATTAGTTTATATGATAACATATAAATACTTGGCCATGTGTTTGTTAAAACGAAACTCCTTTGGCTAACACATGGTCTAGCCACATTAGATTTTGATTTAGGGGTACACCAGTAGAGCGGCTGCTGTGAAATAGGCCACATGGCCCCTTCACAACCATAAAAGGTTTTTTTGGGCTTAAAACTGCTATATACATAAAACAATATTTGCATATACATTATTTTAATTATTAAAACAACTCTTACCACGACTATGCCCAAGTGCCTCATCTGCAGCATAGCTGGAGGAGGTGCCAGCTCAATGATGCCCTGAAAAACAGGTATACAAAGAAAGGAAAATTTTAGTAACAACAAGGTACCAATGTAAATAAAAAGCCACACCAATAAGTTCACTCACCAGGAGATGAGCTGCTGCTGGTATCCCAGGGAGGGCTATGAGGTGGAGGCGTGGAGCCTCCTCTCCTCACAATGGGCCCAGCAGATCCCAAACTCAATGGGCCACCCTCTTCCCTCTCACTCCCTGACGCGGTGGCATCCCTTGCCTCCTCCCCACTGGGACTTGAGAGTTGGCACGGGGGGTTTGATTGTGAAGAGCAGAGGCTCCATACTGCCCTCACCCCAGCAGCACTCTCCACTGGGGCGTCATCCCCTTCCTCCCCTGGGTCCTCTATATGGGAGATGCGAGAGGGACCCTCCCCTCCCGCAGACTCATCCGACCCCATCACACATCTGCGGGGGAAGAGACCCTTCCCGTGTTTACCCAGGGGAGCACGCTTATCTGTAGAGAGGAAACAAAAATAACAAAAATTGGTTAGATATAAACAGATTACTGTGCACACGTGAAAATAAATGTATTTGTGTTGGACTTACCAGATGCGTAGGCATCATAGAACCGGTAGACGCCCTTATTGAAGTCGGACCATTTCTGGATGATTGATCGTGTGGTCAATTCGGTTTTGAAGCACCGGGACACGGTGTCACGCACCTCCACCAGGGCATAGTCTTACTCCTGAATGCAAATATCCTAGAAAAAAAGAAAGAAAGAAAGAAATAGTGCAAAGCATATCAAAGTCAAAATATAGCCGTTTTTAATAGTGATTCGTCGCGAAAAAATTCGGGTCGAAACGATTTTTGTCGGAAAATTCGTCGAATCAGTCGAATCAAATTTTTCAAAAGTTTGCTCATCTCTAGTTTTATGGTTTGTACAGGCCAATTTTTTTGTTAACTAATATTTTTTTCCATTTTTATTAATATGTTTAATAATAGTTTTATTCATTTTTAAATAATTTTTAAATATTTTTTTATTTTTTTATTTTTTTACATTGTTTAGGGCATTTTTGTTTGCTTACATTTGAAGCAATATCCATATACATTCCAATAGATCAAAATTGTAAAATATAATATATTTTTAAAAAATATATTTCTGAGCTTCCTAGAGCCTCAGTAGGGTTGTAAACCATTCTGCCTTGCTGAAACATGCATAGGATGCGTGCTGGGTTAGTGAAATAATACTGTAAATAATTATGACATGCAGATCAGAGGCATCGCCATTAGAATCGCAGAGCGGCACAATTGCAGAGAGTTGAGGTGGCATCACTATGAGGGGCCCCTATATTACCTGAAAAACACACCCTGGAGCTGGCAGCAGCAGGAGCCCAAATATTGTCTGAAAGACATCCTGGAGTTGCCAGCAGGAGCCCAAAAATTGGCTGAATGAAACCCTGGAGTTGCAAGCAGCAGCAGCAGCAGGAGCCCAAACATAGCTTGAAAGAGACACTGGAGTTGGCAGCAGGAGCCCAAAAATTGGATGAATCACACCCTGGAGTTGCAAGCAGCAGCAGCAACAGCCCAAACATAGCTTGAAGGAGACACTGAAGTTGGCGTCAGGAGCCCAAAAATTGGATGAATCACACCCTGGAGTTGCAAGCAGCAGCAGGAGCCCAAACATAGCTTAAAAGACACACTGGAGTTGGCTGCAGGAGGCCAAAAATTGGATTAATCACACCCTGGAGTTGCAAGCAGTAGCAGCAGCAGCAGCATCCCAAACATAGCTTGAAAGAGACACTGGAGTTGGCAGCAGGAGCCCAAAAATTGGATGAATCACACCCCGGAGTTGCAAGCAGCAGCAGCAGGAACCCAAACATTGGCTGAAAGAGACACTGGAGTTGGCAGCAGGAGCCCAAAAATTGGATGAATCACACCCTGGAGTTGCAAGCAGCAGCAGCAGCCAGAGAACAAACATTGGCTGAAAGAGACACTGGAGTTGGCAGCAGGAGCCCAAAAATTGGATGAATCACACCCTGGAGTTGCAAGCAGCAGGAGCCCAAACATTACTTTAAAGAGACACTGGAGTTGGCTTCAGGAGCCCAAAAATTGGATGAATCACACCCTGGAGTTGCAAGCAGCAGCCCAAACATAGCTTGAAAGAGACACTGGAGTTGGCTTCAGGAGCCCCAAAATTGTATGAATCACACCCCGGAGTTGCAAGCAGCAGCAGGAGCCCAAACATAGCTTGAACAAGACACTGGAGTTGGCAGCAGGAGCCCAAAAATTGGATGAATCACACCCTGGAGTTGCAAGCCGCAGCAGGAGCCCAAACATGACTTTAAAGAGACACTGGAGTTGGCAGCAGGAGCCCAAAACTTGGATGAATCACACCCTGGAGTCGCAAGCAGCAGCAGGAGCCCAAACATTACGTTAAAGAGACACCGGAGTTGGCTTCAGGAGGCCAAAAATTGGATGAATCACACCCTGGAGTGGCAAGCAGCAGCAGCAGCAGCCCAAACATAGCTTGAAAGAGACACTGGAGTTGGCAGCAGGAACCCGAAAATTGAATGAATCACACCCTGGAGTTGCAAGCAGCAGCAGCAGCAGCAGCAGGAGCCTGAGCATAGTTTGAAGGAAACACTGGAGTTGGCAGCAGGAGCCCAAAAATTGGATGAATCACACCCTGGAGTTGCAAGCAGCAGCAGCAGCAGCCCAAACATAGCTCGAAAGAAACACAGGATTTGGCAGCAGGAACCCAAAAACTGGATGAATCACACCTTAGAGTTGCAAGCAGCAGCAGGAGCCCAAACATTACTTTAAAGAGACACTGGAGTTGGCAGCAGGAGCCCAAACATTGGATGAATCACACCCTGGAGTCGCAAGCAGCAGCAGGAGCCCAAACATTACTTTAAAGAGACACTGGAGTTGGCTTCAGGAGCCCAAAAAATGGATGAATCACACCCTGGAGTTGCAAGCAGCAGCAGCCCAAACATGGCTTGAAAGAGACACTGGAGTTGGCAGCAGGAACCCAAAAATTGGATGAATCACACCCTGGAGTTGCAAGCAGCAGCAGCAGCAACAGCCCAAACATAGCTTGAAGGAGACACTGGAGTTGGCTTCAGGAGACCAAAAATTGGATGAATCACACCCTGGAGTTGCAAGCAGCAGTAGGAGCCCAAACATAGCTTGAAAGACACACTGGAGTTGGCAGCAGGAGGCCAAAAATTGGATTAATCACACCCTGGAGTTGCAAGCAGAAACCCAAACATAGCTTAAAAGAGACACTGGAGTTGGCAGCAGGAGCCTAAAAATTGGATGAATCACACCCTGGAGTTGCAAGCAGTAGCAGCAGCAGCAGCATCCCAAACATAGCTTGAAAGAGACACTGGGGTTGGCAGCAGGAGCCCAAAAATTGGATGAATCACACCCTGGAGTTGCAAGCAGCAGCAGGAGCCCAAACATTACTTTAAAGAGACACTGGAGTTGGCAGCAGGAGCCCAAAACTTGGATGAATCACACCCTGGAGTCGCAAGCAGCAGCAGGAGCCCAAACATTACTTTAAAGAGACACTGGAGTTGGCTTCAGGAGCCCAAAAATTGGATGAATCACACCCTGGAGTTGCAAGCAGCAGCAGCAGCAGCTCAAACATAGCTTGAAAGAAACACTGGAGTTGGCAGCAGGAACCCAAAAATTGGATAAATCACACCTTAGAGTTGCAAGTAGCAGCAGGAGCCCAAACATTACTTTAAAGAGACACTGGAGTTGGCAGCATGAGCCCAAAAATTGGATGAATCACACCCTGGATTCGCAAGCAGCAGCAGGAGCCCAAATATTACTTTAAAGAGACACTGGAGTTGGCAGCAGGAACCCAAAAATTGGATGAATCACACCCTGGAGTTGCAAGCAGCAGCAGCAGAAGCCCAAACATAGCTTAAAGAGACACTGGAGTTGGCAGCAGGAGCCCAAAAATTGGATGAATCACACCCTGGAGTTGCAAGCAGCAGGAGCCCAAACATAGCTTAAAGGAGACACTGGAGTTGCAAGCAGCATCAGCAGCAGCGACAGTGAAAGAATGAGCTTATTTGCTCTAGGGCGATCTCTCTGGATCCCCTTTTTTGAGGCACGCTGTCTGACAATTGAAATAATTCTAATTTGTGACATAAGATATCTCAGAGAATTTGAACCCGAGTTTTGATAAGAACGACATACACACAGACCCAGTACAAATTCTAATTTACTTCCGCTTTAGGGTGGACTTATATAGCAAAAAACCACAGACACAGTATGCACTTGTTCCACATTTGCGACATATATGACGAAACCACAGAGAAGTGCAAACTGACAGTTTCCACAGAGGAAAGGTCAGCACGTAGGCAGTTTCCAGAGAAATTTCCCCATTTAGCTATTTTTGTGGTTTGTCAGTTACATTTCTCTAGCAACACTTCTGCAATAACATTCCAAATGAAGCTTGCAAATATATTACATATATATTCCTTTTATGTGAAACTTTTTATATAACTCTATCTGGCAGCCATTTTGTTCGCAGAATCTGAGGCCTAGCCTCTGCCAACAAACCCTTCTTTGAGTCTCAGAACTTATTACAAGTTCTCAGACTCACCAACCATGGCATCATCATATGTCTCAGATGCTACCCTGCGAACTATATAATCATAGTGCGCCCTGCGAACTATATAATCATAGTGCGCTTCATTCTCTGCCAAGTAAGCAGCGTAAGCTCCCTGTTGCTTATTAGTTTTTATAGCAATGACACACATAATGATCTTAAATGTAACAATAGCAATGATCACCAGCATAACAATAATACAGAACTGTGTGAGAAAACCTTTCCAGCTGGAAAATAAATCTTTAAACCAACTGGACCATTAGCATCATTTAGGAGGCACAAGGATATACATCGCACAGATCAAAAGTGTAAATCATGCTGGGCTCTGAGGTATTGAACCAGAATGTTACTTCACCTTTTCCGTTTTTACTCACATGTTTGGAGATGAGTTTATCTCCCGTAGCCCTTTTCTTTACAACAGGGGGCATGGGAGTTTCAGGCTGCGGACGCGGGGTATAAGGGCACTCGGTCTCAAACCCAAAGGTTCACATACCTGCTGAAGTGGACCTATGGCGGGGCGATCATAAACACAGCTACACACAACCCATATTACTGACACTATCAGAAAAGACAGAATCATTGCAGTGCAAAAATGATTGGAGCCATAGAACCAGCGGGCAAGCCAGTGCTGGCCTTTTTTCGGACCCATTGTTCCTAGCTGGGGGTCTGCAACCAGCTTCTTCTTGTCCCCTTGGTGGGATGTCTGGCTGTGGCCCCCTTGGTGGGGCGTCCGACCCTTTAACTTGCAGTACTTCATCCTCGTCCAGTATCTGAAGTGTAGGGACTCTCTTCCCCCGCGTGGCGTGAATCCAATTCTGATTTCCTTCCACAAGCACGGCCGTCCGAGCGACTGCTATCACCTTCATCGGCTTCTCGAAAGGGAACTCGATCTTCGGTTGATTACCGTGCTTTTTCACTAACACCGGGTCTCCAATCTTTATGTCATGAAACGAGTCCTGTAAAAGAGAAGGAAACTTCTGACAAACAAGTGTTTCACTAGCAGTGAGCTTCTCCACCAGAGCCCTGGTGTATTCCTCCTGCCTGCACTTCCCTTCTTCGCTAGTCTCTCTAATGGTCCTGTGCCCTGGCAAGGGAAATGGTCTACCCATTAATATTTCATAAGGAGAAAGCTTAGTTACTTTATTAGGTGTCATCCTTATGTCAGCTAAAACTGCGGGTAGCTTGTGTTTCCAGTTTTTAAAAGTTCCTTCAGTAGCTTTTCTAAGTTTATCTTTTATTGTTCTATTCATGCGCTCCACTATCCCTGAACTTTGAGGATTTTATGGGATGTGAAACTGCCATTCAATGTTTAAATGTTCTACTAAATCTTGACATATTTTGGCTTTAAAGGCTGTGCCGTTATCGCTGCGTATGCGCGAAAAGCATCCAAAGCGCGGTATTATTTCTTGTGTCAAAATTTTCACTACGGTCTTAGCATTTTAATTTCTCTACATAAGCTTTCACTTGTTTCTCACATTGTAAAATGAAAAAACTTTGTTTCACCGCCATGTAAGTGTGCTGTGCACTTTTGTGTCCTATGCCGTGTGCTTGAGAAATAAATAGGGGGGCACTATTGGGTTGATTCAAAGAAACATGTAACAGCTTGGATTTGGGTCACGATCATCCTATTTTTCACGTCCGCTCGTGCGTTCGTATGAACTTGCGAGTGATTCTATAAGCAAATACGTTTCTATCCTAAAATATACGTCCGTTCGTATGGCAGTTCGGGAATCAGACCTATGTCAGTTTCCATCCTGATTTTTCCGTTTCATTTCTCAGGTTGCAACATTGGTTTTGCCCTTTTTCCTTTTTTGTCTGGACGTAAATCCTTCTGATCTTGCGGCTCCGCACTACAAACTTACCTCATTAAAGTGCATTCTAAATATTTGTTCTTTTATTTTTCTTTATTTCATTCATTTTGTAGTAACCAACCATTAATGAATGCATTTGCATAAGTAAATCTTACTTTGTTTAATTTTTACTTAACTTGCATTTTTTACTTGTGGATTTAATTTTAATATTTTGGCTTCAAATGGTACAACTTTAAATTTTGGGTGTGGTTACCCACACCCTCTACATACAGATTGCTCTCAAATATTAAAAAACACCCAGCAACTTCTGCATGTTATGAGCCTCGAAACAGCCAAGATGGCGGCTCAGGTATTATCGGGCAGCCTGCAAACAGAAAGGGCCTTGTGACTGTCCGTGCCCCCAGCTCTGGGGGCAAAATACAGCAGTAACCCACATCCTGCACTTTATCCCGCTCTCCTCTCCTCAGTAAGTGTGATGCATCTGACCAAAGATGTGCTTAAATAATTAAACAAAGCAAAGGTAAACAACTACACCAATAAATGCTATCTAAAAATATTATTCTAGTACATCAATTTTAAAATAAATAACAAAGGACATAAGTTTCTTTAATTAACGCAAATATATTGCAAAATAAAGGTTTACATGCAAAGGACTAATTAAGGTCCACATTAAAATGATTTTATAAGGCATACATGAAATGTATTAAATCAGGCATGCATTGCCATACAATTAATGGCCTCGGCCATGCTGATACATGCAGTTCATTGGAGCACAAGACGCGCAGACTCCTCCACATAGCCAAAAAACCTGTTCACGAACAGCAATCCGGCTGCTAAAAGGTGTCGGCTGTGGCTTTCTTTTAAAACGCGTTTAGAGGTTTATCTGAATCACACCTAAACACATCCAATTATCCTAAGTTTTACGTTTTGATCGTAAGTTTTAGGATTTGATCCTAAGTTTTACGTTTTGATCCTAAAATTTAGGAACGAACTTCCGCTGATCGTAAGAGCATATACGCATTCGTACGTAGGCTCGTGCGAGTCGGAAATGGCCAAAAAAACAGGAAAAAATGACTAACACCCACCCAAACTTACGATTTTCGATACGAAATCAATTAACTTTTCCTCTTTGAATCGAGGGGTATGTATGGGTATGCATGGTTTACCCTCGATGCACCAAATCCCAGCTATTGATTTCTGTGCCCCTGCCTGTGCCCAATCCCCCACTTCAGAAACAGATGTCTGCTCCTGCAGACATCCTATTGTAAAATCAATAGCATCTAGCGTTAGCATAGGAAGGGTTAATGGAGTATGAGCATTAAGACCCAGATGGCTTCCTGTCAGAGTTTGCTGTCTGGCTGCTTCTCTCGCCACCCTATCTGCTAAAGCATTTCCTCTCGCAATTTCCGTTTGACTTCCTGTGTGTGACCTGCAATGTATGACAGCGAGTCGCTTTGGTAACATGATGGCTGCTAAAAGATTTTTCACTAGCATTGCATGTGAAATAGGTTTCCCATCCGCGGAGATGAATCCACGTTTTTCCCATATCCTTCCAAAGTCGTGGCAAACTGAGAAACCATAACGACTGTCTGTTACTATGCTGACCGATTGACCCTTGAAAAGCTTGCAGGCACGTGTAAGCGCAATTATCTCGGCTGCTTGAGCAGACTTAAAAGGAATTCTTTTGGCTTCAATTATATTTTCTGGGAGTTGGACGACCGCGTACCCCGTTTGAAACACATCATCTCTGGGCCGGGAACACGAGCCATCAACGAAGACAAGCTCTGAACCTGCGATTGGCTCAGACTCCAGGTCTGGGCGTGGTGCAGTCTCTTGTTGGATTACTTCACTACAGTCATGGCGTGGAGGAATTTTGTCAGCCTCACATTTTAAACCTAATAATGCATTTAATATCGGGGCAGGTCCCTCGGTATTTGGGGCATATTTGATCTCTAGATGGGGATTTGACAAAAGGATTACTTCATATCCGCTAAATCGCTGTGCTGTCATATGTTGGGTATGTAAATTGTTCATTAAATTTTTTACATTATGTCCTGCATGCAGTATTGTGTGGTGTTCCAGCGTGACTGAAGTGGCCTGCCCTAACGCCATTGCACAAGATGCCACATCGTAAACAGCATTCCTTAGACTTGAACCGAGAGAAGTTTAGAGAAGTATGCCACGGGTCTTAATTTAACCCCATGGCTTTGGGCTAAAACCGAGCTGTATCCCTTACAAAAGTCACGGACATACAGGTGGGACACCTTCACATAGCTTGGTAAACCTAGCCCGGGAGGATATCAGTGCCTCCTTTAACCTTTTAAAAGCATTTAACATTTCATCTGACCATTCTATGGTGTCAGGTTGATCAGCACGTGTTTGGTAACTCTCAGTATCTTGTCATAATAACGGCAATAGCTAATCATTCCAAGAAAGCTTAGCATGTTTTTTTATTCTGTGGAGGCCCCAATTCCACGATTGCCGCTACACGTTTGGGATTTAACTCTCTTTTTCCCTGTGACAACACGAATCCCAAATATTCAACACGTTGCTGACACCATTGTAATTTCTTAACAGAAATCTTTATCCCATGCTGACAGAGACATTTCAATAGGAGGATTCCATCCTCTCGGGCTGCGGTTATTGATTGACTGGCCAATCACAGTAGGTCAGAACAATCGAGTTACAGTTCGGTTTATATGCTTTTAGCACTTCTCTCAAAACAATGGGAAAAAAACTGGCGAATTCAAAAATCCGCTCGCTAAACGGGTAAAAGTTAGGGATTCTCTGCGGTATTGGAATGCATAGAGCGGGCGTGTCTCGGGATGCACTGGGATCCCAAAAAAGGCGTTTTTTATATTGCAGACGCTAAATATTTTGGCGTCTTCGGGAATGGCGGTTAGAAGTGACACCACGTCGGGCACAATGGGAGCCAGCGGTACTACAGGCTATTTATAGCACGCAGGTCTTGAACGGATCTGTAAGTCCCATCAGGTTTCTTAATTAGGTGAATTGGGGAATTTATACGGTGATACCGCTTTTTCTAATATGCCCTGTTGTAGAAAATTGTCTATTAAAGGTCTTATACCCTCTTCCCTTTCTTTGTTCAAGGGGTATTGTTTAATATAGACTGGCTGTGATCCCTTCTTTAAGACGGCTCGATTAAGGAGTGACATTTGTAAAGCCCACATCGTAGTCCCCAGTAGCCCATACCTCCGGAGGGACCAATTTGAGGCAGGGGTCATCTGGGAGGATGACGGGGAAGTAGGAGTCTGCATGGCAGTTTCTCCTCTTGTTCACAGGTGTGAGCCTATAAGTGTCACTATCAACTCAGACCCCCCCTTCAGAATTTACCCTGAGGGAAATAGCCATTTTCGCCATTAAGTCCCTGCCTAACAGGTTAACAGGACAGCTGGTCCTGATTTTAAAGACATGGTTGATCGGGGGGCTCTGATGGAGGTCCGTCACCGTGAGCGGTGATGTTTCAAATGTTTGTGTTAATATCCCATTAATACCCATGGAGGGGCCGGCCTCTTCCCTTGGTCCTGTGTATGCATTTCTCCCCAATACCCTACATGTAACTCCAGAATCCACTAAAAATGTTAACTTCTTTTTCCTAATCATCAAATCAATGCATGGTTGTTGTGAGAAATGCTGTGAGACTACTGGGAAGGTGGGATTTGCCCCTGGGCACCTTCATTGGGGTCCTACATTTTGCCAGTCAACATTGAGGCGAGGGGTATTGTGTTGTACATTGGCGGGAGCAGCCTGCGGAGGTCTGTTTGAAACCTGCTTGTGTGTATCAGGGTATGGGCAATCGGCTCTCCAATGATCCATTGCACCACAATTAAAACAGCCAGCATTCCTAGCCTGCTGTTTGGGGGATCCCTGTCGGTCTCCCCATTGCTGTTTGAGATTTCCTCTATTTCCCCTGCCTCGTCCTCTACCCCTAGGGGCTGCACGGGCTGACCTGCGTTTCTCTTCCCAGTATTGCTGCTGTCCCCATGGGTCCCCATAGGGATATGGAACTGGCTCTGGTATGCTGAGCTGTGCTGCGTGTGTCACTGACGGTCTTATTACTTCAAAGCATCCTGCTGCATCTTTACTTATTAACCTTCTACCAAACTCTTCTATTGGCATCTCAGTCCATCCATCTATTTGCTGCTTAATTTGTGAACCTAAACTTGGTAGGCAGTTGGAGATAAATGTACTGATACACAGGGCGGGTATCCCTGGGCCATCTCCCATCTGACTTTCTAATCGCCAAACCTGTAGAAATCTCTTCCAAAACTCAGTCAATGATTCACCTTTTTTCTGCTTACATGCAAGAGAGGGTGCCATATCGGCTCTGGGCTTAAACACCTGGTTCAAGTGATGTTCTAATGCTTCCCACATGTCAGTTTCATTCCCTTCTTGGTACAGGGGTATTTCACCTGGCCTTGTATGTGCGGGTGTGTCCTTTTCCATGTGTGGTATCCCAACCCAGCTAAGTGGACTATTCTCCCCCACTACCATCTCTAAAACCATCTTAATTTCTTCGGGCATATAATTTTTTCCTTTAATTGCCCTCCAAAGGTAAGCAATTGTACCTTTGGAAGATTTGGAGGGGTGTGGACAGTGTTTGGCCATGTGATCTAATTCTTTCATATCAGGAGGGGTGATGACCAGAATGTCTCCTGCTGCTATGAAAGGATTGTATGTACTGACCATGGTCATGGAGCTTGTTGATGCAGTGGCCGCTGCTGCTGCTGTTACTCCGGGGGTCTCTATGGAATCTATGTCTCCTGCTGGTTTTTTAAGTGTGTTATCCAGCGTTCGTTTAGACTGGTTCCTGGTCTGTTTTGGGGACTCCCCTATGTTAACGTTAAGTATGATTTGTTTGTCCTCACACAGGCGTGTTTGCTTGGTTGGTTTAATTTGTTCATCAGTAATATTAACTGTGAAAGATTCTGTGTTTAATTCCTCTTCATGTACCTTATCCTCTTCCTCCCCTAGCGTCTTTCTGGTTGCTGTTCATCAGCATGTGACCACTGGTTCTCATTCGGAGGAAGGATATTTTGTGACATTTTCTTTCTTTTTTTTTTTCTAGTTTCTCTTTTTTTTTTTTTTTTTCTCTTTCCCTTTTTCTCTTCATTTCTTCCACATCTATTCTCTCCTCTTTTTGTTTCCTATTGTATTTAGTTTGTTCCACTGCCGCCATTGTTATCACGGCTGCCGTGGGACTCAAATCATTTCCTTGGAATGGCATTAGGGAGGGATATTGAGTGGTAGTTACAGTTTTTTACTTTTACCTGTTTAGGTCTGAGCTCCTTCGTATCATATGGTGGGGGTGGAGCGCTAGGTTTAATGTCGGGGTTGGAATGATTTCTAATTTCATAATTCAATTTCTCACTTTTATGTCTGTTCTCTAATTCCTTTTTACTAACTTTTTTCCTGAGACTCATTAATCCATTTCTCCTATACCACCCTGGCGCTATTTCTAACCATTTTATTCCACACTCTCTCATATAGGACTTATCCCAATTAGGATCCCCTGGATAATAGGGCAACGCCTTTTTATCTCCAAGGCACATTCCCATTATCATTTCCATATAATAGGGGTCACTACCTCCTGTTCTAGGGAAGGGATGGGGCTACCCATAGCCTCCCTTAACCTGCCATATTTTCCACAAACGGTAAGGTATAATACGCCCCTCCCGTTAATCTCTCTACATAGTGAATACAATCTTCACCAACATGGGGGATCTTGCTTTCATCTGACCCATCTTATACTTCTAAAGTCAATTGCCTGAATCCTGCTCACCTTCAGGACTGTCCGACAATACAAACAGATAAACTTATAACTCTATGAACAACAACACCAAGACAGACTAATCACACATTAGAAGTATCCAAGTGCAGACACGTCCTATGAATTTCTATAGCGCTTTTCTTCTATATCTCAGGCGACAACCCGTGTCCCTGTACAACTCGCCTAATTGCGAGAGGCAACTAAAGGGCCAACACTTTTAACCTTCCCTCGGGGTTTAGTAAATAAAATTACTTACCCCCTTCAAGGTGTGTTGCCCGCATCAAACTCCACCACTGAAAGAATGAGCTTATTTGCTCTAGGGCGATCTCTCTGGATCCCCTTTTTTGAGGCACGCTGTCTGACAATTGAAATAATTCTAATTTGTGACATGAGATATCTCAGAGAATTTGAACCCGGGTTTTGATAAGAACGACATACACACAGACCCAGTACAAATTCTAATTTACTTCCGCTTTAGGGTGGACTTATATAGCAAAAAACCACAGACACAGTATGCACTTGTTCCACATTTGCGACATATATGACGAAACCACAGAGAAGTGCAAACTGACAGTTTCCACAGAGGAAAGGTCAGCACGTAGGCAGTTACCGAGAAATTTCCCCATTTAGCTATTTTTGTGGTTTGTCAGTTACATTTCTCTAGCAACACTTCTGCAATAACATTCCAAATGAAGCTTGCAAATATATTACATATATATTCCTTTTATGTGAAACTTTGCATATAACTCTATCTGGCAGCCATTTTGTTCGCTTCAGCCATTTTGTTAGCAGAATCTGAGGCCTAGCCTCTGCCAACGAACAGCCCAAACATAGCTTGAAGGAGACACTGGAGTTGGCTTCAGGAGACCAAAAATTGGATGAATCATACCCTGGAGTTGCAAGCAGCAGCAGCAGCAGCCCAAACATTACTTTAAAGAGACACTGGAGTTGGCAGCATGAGCCCAAAAATTGGATGAATCACACCCTGGAGTCGCAAGCAGCAGCAGCAGAAGCCCAAACATAGCTTAAAGGAGACACTGGAGTTGGCAGCCGGAGCCCAAAAATTGGATGAATCACACCCTGGAGTTGCAAGCAGCAGGAGCCCAAACATAGCTTAAAGGAGACACTGGAGTTGCAAGCAGCAGCAGCAACAGCCCAAACATAGCTTGAAGGAGACACTGGAGTTGGCTTCAGGAGACCAAAAATTGGATGAATCACACCCTGGAGTTGCAAGCAGCAGCAGCAGCAGCCCAAACATTACTTTAAAGAGACACTGGAGTTGGCAGCAGGAGCCCAAAAATTGGATGAATCATACCCTGGAGTTGCAAGCAGCAGCAGCAGCAGCCCAAACATAGCTTAACCCTTTAAGTGCCAGCCTACCTGGAGTTTTTGTCACACTCTGTTGCCAGACCATTTTGCACTATTTTGCGCTCCCCATGTTCAAATGTGATTTTTGAAGGGATTTCCAGGGATTTCCCAGGAAAATGATATATTGTTTTTTTCAGCAGAGTCTGGGCTTTAACATGAAATGTCTTGTTTGTCATTTGTTAGGTGTATTCTTAATATTTTTGGGTGAAATATGTGCAAAAAATTTACATATTGTAGTTTTTTTTGTAATAAAAAATGTAATGAAATCTTATTGCGTGTGAAATCCCAATTTCTCCCGGTTACAGCGGTACCACATATGTATAGGTAGACACCCTTTCCTGCCCAGGAGACTCCCCCAAACTGAAACAGCGCTTTAGGGGATTTTCAGATAAAATACAACTATGCTACGCAATATGCGCACCTTGCAGTTTTTCCAGAAAAACAACCCTTTACATTTGAAATACCCCCAACAAACTATATATTCTCTGGAAGTACACACCTCAGGCTTTCTAGGCGTACCAGGCTTGTTGATGTGGCCATAGTTTTCTGGAAGTAATCCCTCAATGGATTCTTTGGTTGCAAAGAGTTTCCCTAAAAAAAGGATAAAAAAGCAGAATCAAAGCCACATTTTCCTAAAAAAACTATATACAAACAAGAAAAAACAAGTTTAATCTGAAAACGCAACATCCCCCGAACAGAACAATACCCAACATGCATAGCTACTGTCAAGGGAAGAGTTGCCAAACACCCCAAAGTAAAGCATGTGCGTAACGGTAATTTTACTTGAAAATTTCAGCTCTGCAGACAAAGTGCGCACCTTGCGATTTTTCAACCAAAACAACCCTTGACATTTGGAATATCCCCCATAAACCATATATTCCCTGAAAGTACACACGTTAAGCTTTCTAAGGGTACCCAGCTTGTTCTAGTGGGCTCATCTTTCTGGAATTATTACCTCAAAGAATTCTTTGGTTGCGCAGGGTTTACCTAAAAAATGTATAAAAAAGCTGAATAAAAAACACCTTTTCCTAAAATATAAATATGCAAACCAGAAAAAACAAGCTAAGTCTGAAAGCGCAAGGTCCCCCGAACAGAACAATACCCAACATGCAGAGGCACTATTAACCCTTTTAATTGCCAGCCTACTTGAGATTTTGTCACCCTCTGTTGACAGGTCATTTTTCCCCATTTTGCGTCATGTTTTGCGCCATTTTTGCTGGAACTTTCAGGAAAATTATATATATATTTTTTTGCAGCAGAGTTTAGGCTTTAACATGAAATGTCTTGTTTGTAAATTTTTTTTTTTACAATATTATTAAGTAAAAAAAAAAAAAAAAAAATAAAAATTTTTTTTAGAAAATTGACTCCTTTATTTTAAATAAAAAATGTATTTTATTAAGGAAAATCATATTGCATGTGAAAGCCCCATTTCTACCGATTAGAACGGTACCACATATTTATCGGTAGCCCCCTGTTCCTGCCCAGGAGACCCCTCTAACTGAAACAAGTATTTTATAACATTCACAAAAAAAATACAAATACCATCCACACTACAAAGGGTTAAATCGAGAAAAAAAATGACATAGGGTCCCCCCCTCCCGGGGGAGGGAGACCCCATTTTTTTTTTATTTTTAAGGGTTAAAAACCCTTAAAAATCAAAAAAAAAATTGACGTGGGGTCCCCCTTACCCAAAGTAACCAGCCCGGGACCAGCTATGGGGGCTTGTAGGCACAGAGTGGGGGGGCCAGCTTTTGTGGCCCCCCCACCCTGCAGCCTACGAGCCCACATAGCCTATGTGGGCCCGGGCTCTTCTGCCCCCCCCTGGCCTTTGGGGAGGCAGGTAATGGGGGTGCCAGGGGTTAATGGCAAGCCACCCGCTTGCGCAGGTGACTTGCCAGACCCCCGAGCCCTGTTAACTGGTATAAGGGGTCACATGGACCCCTTACCAGTTCACAAAGGGTTAACAGTATAAAAAAATAAACACAGACACAGGTTTTTTAATAGTTTATTAGAAAAAAAAAAATTTAACTTTACTCACCTCCGATGTTCAGATGCAGTGTCCCGCGGCGATCTGATGCAGGTGACAGCTGGGCAGAGAAGGGGGGAGGCAGGCGATCGGAGGATCGCCTACCTCCCTCCTTCTCCGCCCAGCCGTCACCGGCATCTGAGAGGAGAACTGCCGGGTGCCCCGATGACACCCGGCGGTGACGTCATTAGCCCCGCCCCCGACGGGGCGGGGCTAAAATCCAAGATGGCGGCCGCCATCGGAAGATGCGACGGAGGGAGGGCTGTTATGCCCCCCTCCAGAAGACAGAAGACCCGGGGGGGTAATCGGAGCCCCCCCCCCCATGAAGAGGAGAGGCGGCGGGAGTCGGCGGGAGCGGAGGTGAGTAACTGTCATTTTTTTTTTTTTTTTTAACAGGCAATCCGGCGGCTGCTGAAACGGGGGGGGGCACCCTATTCCGGGCCCTCCCCTGCAGCCGGAGAAGCCCCGATCGGCGATCGGAGCCCCGCTGGCTGAAGAGGAGACCCGGCCGGACAAAACAAGGGGTCAGGTAAGTGACTTTTTTTTAAACTTTTTTTTGTGGGATTGGGGAATGCCAGGCACGTAAAATTTACGTGGCTGGCACTTAGTGACGGAGAGGCAACCACGTAAATTTTACGTGGCTGGCATTTAAAGGGTTAAAGGAGACACTGGAGATGGCAGCAGGAGCCCAAAAATTGGATGAATCACACCCTGGAGTTGCAAGCAGCAGGAGCCCAAACATAGCTTAAAGGAGACACTGGAGTTTCAAGCAGCAGCAGCAACAGCCCAAACGTAGCTTGAAGGAGACACTGGAGTTGGCTTCAGGAGACCAAAAATTGGATGAATCACACCCTGGAGTTGCAAGCAGCAGCAGGAGCCCAAACATAGCTTGAAAGTCACACTGGAGTTGGCTGCAGGAGGCCAAAAATTGGATTAATCACACCCTGGAGTTGCAAGCAGCATCCCAAACATAGCTTAAAAGAGACACTGGAGTTGACAGCAGGAGCCCAAAAATTGGATGAATCACACCCTGGAGTTGCAAGCAGTAGCAGCAGCAGCAGCATCCCAAACATGGCTTGAAAGAGACACTGGGGTTGGCAGCAGGAGCCCAAAATTGGATGAATCACACCCTGGAGTTGCAAGCAGCAGCAGGGGCCCAAACATTACTTTAAGGAGACACTGGAGTTGGCAGCAGGAACCCAAAACTTGGATGAATCACACCCCGGAGTTGCAAGCAGCAGCAGGAGCCCAAACATTACTTTAAAGAGACACTGGAGTTGGCTTCAGGAGCCCAAAAATTGGATGAATCACACCCTGGAGTTTCAAGCAGCAGCAGCAGG
The DNA here is from genome assembly GCA_027917425.1 of Gastrophryne carolinensis. Taxonomy (NCBI): domain Eukaryota; kingdom Metazoa; phylum Chordata; class Amphibia; order Anura; family Microhylidae; genus Gastrophryne; species Gastrophryne carolinensis. The sequence goes on along the minus strand of CM051240.1, from coordinate 90,732,711 downwards.
AGCCCGAGCATAGTTTGAAGGAAACACTGGAGTTGGCAGCAGGAGCCCAAAAATTGAAAGAATCACACCTTAGAGTTGCAAGCAGCAGCAGGAGCCCAAACATTACTTTAAAGAGACACTGGAGTTGGCAGCATGAGCCCAAAAATTGGATGATCACACCCTGGAGTCGCAAGCAGCAGCAGGAGCCCAAATATTACTTTAAAGAGACACTGGAGTTGGCTTCAGCAGCCCAAAAATTGGATGAATCACACCCTGAAGTTGCAAGCAGCAGCAGCCCAAACATGGCTTGAAAGAGACACTGGAGTTGGCAGCAGGAACCCAAAAATTGGATGAATCACACCCTGAAGTTGCAAGCAGCAGCAGCACAAACATGGCTTGAAAGAGACACTGGAGTTGGCAGCAGGAACCCAAAAATTGGATGAATCACACCCTGGAGTTGGAAGCAGCAGCAGAAGCGCAAACATAGCTTAAAGGAGACACTGGAGTTGGCAGCAGGAGCCCAAAAATTGGATGTATCACACCCTGGAGTTGCAAGCAGCAGGAGCCCAAACATAGCTTAAAGGAGACACTGGACTTGGCAGCATGAGCCCAAAAACTGGATGAATCACACCCTGGAGTTGCAAGCAGCAGCAGCAGGAGCACAAACATTGGCTGAAAGAGACACTGGAGTTGGCAGCAGGAGCCCAAAAATTGGATGAATCACATCCTGGAGTTGCAAGCAGCAGGAGCCCAAACATTACTTTAACGAGACACTGGAGTTGGCTTCAGGAGCCCAAAAATTGGATGAATCACATCCTGGAGCTGCAAGCAGCAGCAGCAGCCCAAACATAGCTTGAAAGAGACACTGGAGTTGGCAGCAGGAGCCCAAAAATTGGATGAATCACACCCTGGAATTGCAAGCAGCAGCAGGAGCCCAAACATTACTTTAAAGAGACACTGGAGTTGGCTTCAGGAGCCCAAAAATTGGATGAATCACACCCTGGAGTTGCAAGCAGCAGCAGCCCAAACATAGCTTGAAAGAGACACTGGAGTTGGCAGCAGGAGCCCAAAAATTGGATGAATCACACCCTGGAGTCGCAAGCAGCAGCAGGAGCCCAAACATTACTTTAAAGGGACACTAGAGTTGGCTTCAGGAGCCCAAAAATTGGATGAATCACACCCTGGAGTTGCAAACAGCAGCAGGAGCCCAAACATTGATTTAAAGAGACACTGGAGTTGGCAGCAGGAGCCCAAAAATTGGATGAATCACACCCTGGAGTTGCAAGCAGCAGCAGCCCAAACATGGCTTGAAAGAGACACTGGAGTTGGCAGCAGGAGCCCAAAAATGGGATGAAACACACCCTGGAGTTGCAAGCAGCAGCAGGAGCCCAAACATTGATTTAAAGAGACACTGGAGTTGGCAGCAGGAGCCCAAAAATTGGATGAATCACACCCTGGAGTTACCAGCAGCAGCAGCAGCAGCCCAAACATTGCTTTAAAGACACACTGGAGTTGGCAGCAGGAGCCCAAACATTGGATGAATCACACCCTGGAGTCGCAAGCAGCAGCAGGAGCCAAAACATTACTTTAAAGAGACACCGGAGTTGGCTTCAGGAGCCCAAAAATTGGATGAATCGCAAACAGCAGCAGAAGCCAAAACATTACATTAAAGAGACACCGGAGTTGGCTTCAGGAGCCCAAAAATTGGATGAATCACACCCTGGAGTTGTAAGCAGCAGCAGCCCAAGCATAGCTTGAAAGAGACACTGGAGTTGGCAGCTGGAACCCAAAAATTGGATGAATCACACCCTGGAGTTGCAAGCAGTAGCAGCAGGAGCCCAAACATAGCTTAAAGGAGACACTGGAGTTGGCAGCAGGAGCTCAAAAATTGGATGAATCACACCATGGAGTTGCAAGCAGCAGCAGCAGCAGCAGCCCAAACATAGCTTGAAAGAGACACTGGAATTGGCCGCAGGAGCCCAAAAATTGGATGAATCACACCCTGGAGTTGCAAGCAGCAGCAGCAGGAGCACAAACATTGGCTGAAAGAGATACTGGAGTTGGCAGAAGGAGCCCAAAAATTGGATGAATCACACCCTGGAATTGCAAGCAGCAGCAGGAGCCCAAACATTGCTTTAAAGAGACACTGGAGTTGGCTTTAGGAGCCCAAAAATTGGATGAATCACACCCTGGAGTTGCACGCAGCAGCAGCAGCCAAGACATAGCTTGAAAGAGACAATGGAGTTGGCAGCAGGAGCCCAAACTTTGGATGAATCACACCCTGCAGTCGCAAGCAGCAGCAGGAGCCCAAACATTACTTTAAAGAGACACTGGAGTTGGCTTCAGAAGCCCAAAAATTGGATGAATCACACCCTGGAGTTGCAAGCAGCAGCAGGAGCCCAAACATTGATTTAAAGAGACACTGGAGTTGGCTTCAGGAGCCCAAAAATTGGATGAATCACACCCTGGAGTTGCAAGCAGCAGCAGCCAAGACATTGCTTGCAGCAGCAGCAGCAGCAGCCCAAACATTGCTTTAAAGACACACTGGAGTTGGCAGCAGGAGCCCAAACATTGGATGAATCACACCCTGGAGTCGCAAGCAGCAGCAGGAGCCAAAACATTACTTTAAAGAGACACCGGAGTTGGCTTCAGGAGCCCAAAAATTGGATGAATCGCAAACAGCAGCAGAAGCCAAAACATTACTTTAAAGAGACACCGGAGTTGGCTTCAGGAGCCCAAAAATTGGATGAATCACACCCTGGAGTTGCAAGCAGCAGCAGCCCAAGCATAGCTTGAAAGAGACACTGGAGTTGGCAGCTGGAACCCAAAAATTGGATGAATCACACCCTGGAGTTGCAAGCAGCAGCAGCAGGAGCCCAAACATAGCTTAAAGGAGACACTGGAGTTGGCAGCAGGAGCCCAAAAATTGGATGAATCACACCATGGAGTTGCAAGAAGCAGCAGCAGCAGGAGCCCAAACATAGCTTGAAAGAGACACTGGAATTGGCCGCAGGAGCCCAAAAATTGGATGAATCACACCCTGGAGTTGCAAGCAGCAGAAGCAGGAGCCCAAACATTGGCTGGAAGAGACACTGGAGTTGGCAGCAGGAGCCCAAAAATTGGATGAATCACACCCTGGAGTTGCAAGCAGCAGCAGGAGCCCAAACATAGCTTAAAGGAGACACTGGAGTTGGCAGCATGAGCCCAAAAATTGGATGAATCACACCCTGGAGTTGCAAGCAGCAGCAGCAGGAGCACAAACATTGGCTGAAAGAGATACTGGAGTTGGCAGAAGGAGCCCAAAAATTGGATGAATCACACCCTGGAATTGCAAGCAGCAGCAGGAGCCCAAACATTGCTTTAAAGAGACACTGGAGTTGGCTTTAGGAGCCCAAAAATTGGATGAATCACACCCTGGAGTTGCACGCAGCAGCAGCAGCCAAGACATAGCTTGAAAGAGACAATGGAGTTGGCAGCAGGAGCCCAAACTTTGGATGAATCACACCCTGCAGTCGCAAGCAGCAGCAGGAGCCCAAACATTACTTTAAAGAGACACTGGAGTTGGCTTCAGAAGCCCAAAAATTGGATGAATCACACCCTGGAGTTGCAAGCAGCAGCAGGAGCCCAAACATTGATTTAAAGAGACACTGGAGTTGGCTTCAGGAGCCCAAAAATTGGATGAATCACACCCTGGAGTTGCAAGCAGCAGCAGCAGCAGCAGCCCAAGCATAGCTTGAAAGAGACACTGGAGTTGGCAGCAGGAACCCAAAAATTGGAGGAATCACACCATGGAGTTGCAAGCAGCAGCAGCAGGAGCCCAAACATAGCTTAAAGGAGACACTGGAGTTGGCAGCAGGAGCCCAAAAATTGGATGAATCACACCATGGAGTTGCAAGCAGCAGCAGCAGCCCAAGCATAGCTTGAAAGAGACACTGGAATTGGCTGCAGGAGCCCAAAAATTGGATGAATCACACCATGGAGTTGCAAGCAGCAGCAGGAGCCCAAACATAGCTTAAAGGAGACACTGGAGTTGGCAGCAGGAGCCCAAAAATTGGATGAATCACACCCTGTAGTTGCAAGCGGCAGGAGCCCAGACATAGCTTAAAGGAGACACTGGAGTTGGCAGCATGAGCCCAAAAATTGGATGAATCACACCCTGGAGTTGCAAGCAGCAGCAGCAGGAGCACAAACATTGGCTGAAAGAGATACTGGAGTTGGCAGAAGGAGCCCAAAAATTGGATGAATCACACCCTGGAGTTGCAAGCAGCAGCAGGAGCCCAAACATTGCTTTAAAGAGACACTGGAGTTGGCTTCAGGAGCCCAAAAATTGGATGAATCACACCCTGGAGTTGCAAGCAGCAGCAGCAGCCAAGACATAGCTTGAAAGAGACACTGGAGTTGGCAGCAGGAGCCCAAACTTTGGATGAATCACACCCTGCAGTCGCAAGCAGCAGCAGGAGCCCAAACATTACTTTAAAGAGACACTGGAGTTGGCTTCAGAAGCCCAAAAATTGGATGAATCACACCCTGGAGTTGCAAGCAGCAGAAGGAGCCCAAACATTGATTTAGAGAGACACTGGAGTTGGCAGCAGGAGCCCAAACATAACTTTAAAGAGACACTAGAGTTGGCTTCAGGAGCCCAAAAATGGGATGAAACACACCCTGGAGTTGCAAGCAGGAGCCCAAACATTGATTTAAAGAGACACTGGAGTTGGCAGCAGGAGCCCAAAAATTGGAAGAATCACACCATGGAGATGTCAGCAGCAGCAGCAGCCCAAACATTGCTTTAAAGAGACACTGAAGTTGGCTTCAGGAGCACAAAAATTGGATGAATCACACCCTGGAGTTGCAAACAGCAGCAGGAGCCAAAACATTACTTTAAAGAGACACTGGAGTTGGCTTCAGGAGTCCAAAAATTGGATGAATCACACCCTGGAGTTGCAAGCAGCAGCAGCCCAAGCATAGCTTGAAAGAGACACTGGAGTTGGCAGCAGGAACCCAGAAAATGGATGAATCACACCCTGGAGTTGCAAGCAGCAGCAGCAGGAGCCCAAACATAGCTTAAAGGAGACACTGGAGTTGACAGCAGGAGCACAAAAATTGGATGAATCACACCATGGAGTTGCAAGCAGCAGCAGCAGCAGCAGCCCAAACATAGCTTGAAAGAGACACTGGAATGGGCTGCAGGAGCCCAAAAATTGGATGAATCACACCCTGAAGTTGCAAGCAGCAGAAGCCGGAGCCAAAACATTGGCTGGAAGAGACACTGGAGTTGGCAGCAGGAGCCCAAAAATTGGATGAATCACACCCTGGAGTTGCAAGCAGCAGCAGGAGCCCAAACATAGCTTAAAGGAGACACTCGAGTTGGCAGCAGGAGCCCAAAAATTGGATGAATCACACCCTGGAGTTGCAAGCGGAAGGAGCCCAAACATAGCTTAAAGGAGACACTGGAGTTGGCAGCATGAGCCCAAAAATTGGATGAATCACACCCTGGAGTTGCAAGCAGCAGCAGCAGGAGCACAAACATTGGCTGAAAGAGATACTGGAGTTGGCAGAAGGAGCCCAAAAATTAGATGAATCACACCCTGGACTTGCAAGCAGCAGCAGGAGCCCAAACATTGCTTTAAAGAGACACTGGAGTTGGCTTCAGGAGCCCAAAAATTGGATGAATCACACCCTGGAGTTGCAAGCAGCAGCAGCAGCAGCAGCCAAGACTTAGCTTGAAAGAGACACTGGAGTTGGCAGCAGGAGCCCAAACTTTGGATGAATCTCACCCTGGAGTCGCAAGCAGCAGCAGGAGCCCAAACATTACTTTAAAGAGACACTGGAGTTGGCTTCAGAAGACCAAAAATTGGATGAATCACACCCTGGAGTTGCAAGCAGCAGCAGGAGCCCAAACATTGATTTAAAGAGACACTGGAGTTGGCAGCAGGAGCCCAAAAATTGGATGAATCACACCCTGAATTTGCCAGCAGCAGCAGCAGCCCAAACATTGCTTTAAAGAGACACTGGAGTTGGGTTCAGGAGCCCAAAAATTGGATGAATCACACCCTGGAGTTGCAAGCAGCAGCAGGAGCCCAAACATAGCTTAAAGGAGACACTCGAGTTGGCAGCAGGAGCCCAAAAATTGGATGAATCACACCCTGGAGTTGCAAGCGGAAGGAGCCCAAACATAGCTTAAAGGAGACACTGGAGTTGGCAGCATGAGCCCAAAAATTGGATGAATCACACCCTGGAGTTGCAAGCAGCAGCAGCAGGAGCACAAACATTGGCTGAAAGAGATACTGGAGTTGGCAGAAGGAGCCCAAAAATTAGATGAATCACACCCTGGACTTGCAAGCAGCAGCAGGAGCCCAAACATTGCTTTAAAGAGACACTGGAGTTGGCTTCAGGAGCCCAAAAATTGGATGAATCACACCCTGGAGTTGCAAGCAGCAGCAGCAGCAGCCAAGACTTAGCTTGAAAGAGACACTGGAGTTGGCAGCAGGAGCCCAAACATTGGATGAATCACACCATGGAGTTGCAAGCAGCAGCAGGAGACAAAACATTACTTTAAAGAGACACTGGAGTTGGCATCAGGAGCCCAAAAATTGGATGAATCACACCCTGGAGTTGCAAGCAGCAGCCCAAACATTACTTTAAAGAGACACTGGAGTTGGCTTCAGGAGCCCAAAAATTGGATGAATCACACCCTGGAGTTGCAAGCAGCAGCAGGAGCCCAAACATTGCTTTAAAGAGACACTGGAGTTGGCAGCAGGAGCCCAAACATTGGATGAATCACACCATGGAGTCGCAAGCAGCAGCAGGAGCCCAAACATTACTTTAAAGAGAAATTGGAGTTGGCTTCAGGAGCCCAAAAATTGGATGAATCACACCCTGGAGTTGCAAGCAGCAGCAGCAGCCCAAACATAGCTTGAAAGAGACACTGGAGTTGGCAGCAGGAGCCCAAAAATTGGATGAATCACACCCTGGAGTTGCAAGCAGCAGCAGCCGCAGCCCAAACATAACTTAAAAGAGACACTGGAGTTGGCAGCAGGTGCCCAAGCATTGGATGAATCACACCCTGGAGTCTCAAGCAGCAGCAGGAGCCCAAACATTACTTTATAGAGACACTGGAGTTGGCTTCAGAAGCCCAAAAATTGGATGAAACACACCCTGGAGTTGCAAGCAGCAGCAGGAGCCCAAACATTGATTTAGAGAGACACTGGAGTTGGCAGCAGGAGCCCAAACATAACTTTAAAGAGACACTAGAGTTGGCTTCAGGAGCCCAAAAATGGTATGAAACACACCCTGGAGTTGCAAGCAGCAGCAGGAGCCCAAACATTGATTTAAAGAGACACTGGAGTTGGCAGCAGGAGCCCAAAAATTGGATGAATCACACCCTGGAGTTGTCAGCAGCAGCAGCCCAAACATAGCTTTAAAGAGACACTGAAGTTGGCTTCAGGAGCCCAAAAATTGGATGAATCACACCCTGGAGTTGCAAACAGCAGTAGGAGCCAAAACATTACTTTAAAGAGACACTGGAGTTGGCTTTAGGAGCCCAAAAATTGGATGAATCACACCCTGGAGTTGCAAGCAGCAGCAGCCCAAGCATAGCTTGAAAGAGACACTGGAGTTAGCAGCAGGAACCCAAAAATTGGATGAATCACACCCTGGAGTTGCAAGCAGCAGCAGCAGGAGCCCAAACATAGCTTAAAGGAGACACTGGAGTTGACAGCAGGAGCCCAAAAATTGGATGAATCACACCATGGAGTTGCAAGCAGCAGCAGCAGCCCAAACATAGCTTGAAAGAGACACTGGAATTGGCTGCAGGAGCCCATAAATTGGATGAATCACACCCTGAAGTTGCAAGCAGCAGAAGCCGGAGCCAAAACATTGGCTGGAAGAGACACTGGAGTTGGCAGCAGGAGCCCAAAAATTGGATGAATCACACCCTGGAGTTGCAAGCATCAGCAGGAGCCCAAACATAGCATAAAGGAGACACTGGAGTTGGCAGCAGGAGCCCAAAAATTGGATGAATCACACCCTGGAGTTGCAAGCGGCAGGAGCCCAAACATAGCTTAACCCTTTTGGTGCCAAGCACGTAACACCTACGTGCTGGCTTGGCTGGGCCTTAAGTGCCAAGCCCGTAGGTGTTACGTGCTTGACTTTCCTCGCTTCTAGTTTAAAAAATAAAAATCAAAAATACTCACCTGACCCCTTGTTGGATCCGGCCGGGTCTCCTCTTTAATTTGGTGCCATCCGATCCCCCGTGGGGGGTCGGATGGCTCCAGGAGAGCCCCCGGAATAGGCCGCCCCCCCCCCGCTTCTGCAGCAGCAGCTGCTAACTGTAAAAAAAAAAAAAAAATAAAAATGACATTCACTTACCTGTGTGTGCGCTGGCTCCCGCTGTCCCTCCTCTTCACCTGGGGGGCCTCCGATCCCCCCCCAGGACTTACCGTTCTTCAGGAGAGAGCCTGGGAGGCTCTCTCCTCTCTTCTTCAAGATGGCGGCCGCCATCTTGCCTCTAAGCCCCGCCCCCTTGGGGGCGGGGCTTATGACGTCATCCCGGTCCCGATCACCGGCTTCAGCTTTCTCAGCTTCTCAGATGCCGGTGATCGGTGCCCTGGAAGGAGGTGACAGGAGATCCTCTGATCTCCTGCCTTCTCCTTCTCTGGATGCCGATCACCGGCATCTGTCAGCTGAGCGGCGAGGGACAAGAGCTTGCAATCGAAGGTAAGTACAGTAAAAAAAAATTTTTTTTTTTTCTAATAAAATACTTTTTATTATTGTGTGGTGTTTTTTTTTCACATTAACCCTTTGTGAGCTGGTAAGGGGTCCATGAGACCCCTTATACCAGTTCACAAGGCTGGGGGGGTGGCAAGTCACCTGCCCTAGCGGGTGGCTTGCCATTAACCCCCGCACCCCCATTACCTGCCTCCCCAAAGGCCAGGGGGGGGCAGAAGAGCCCGGGCCCACATAGGCTATGTGGGCTCGTAGGCTGCAGGGTGGGGGGGCCACCAAAGCTGGCCCCCCCACTCTGTGCCTACAAGCCCCCATAGCTGGTCCCGGGCTGGTTACTTTGGGTAAGGGGGACCCCACGTCATTTTTTTTTTTGGATTTTTAAGGGTTTTTAACCCTTAAAAATCCAAAAAAAAATGGGGTCTCCCTCCCCGGGAAGGGGGACCCTATGTCATTTTTTTTTTTGAATTAACCATTTGTCATCCAGCAGCTATAAAAGGCTTCTGGGCAGGAAAGGGTGTCTACCTATACATATGTGGTATCGCTGTAACCGGGAGAAATTGGGGTTTCTCACGCAATAAGATTTTATTGACAAACTTACATTTTTTATTACAAAAAACTCGACAAATTGTAAAAAAATATATTTTTTTTAATTTTTTTCACACATTTCACCCAAAAATGTTGAGAATACACCTAAAAAATACAAACAAGACATTTCATGTTAAAGCCCAGACTCTGTTGAAAAAAACAATATATAATTATCCTGGGAAATCCCTGGAAATCCTTTCAAAAATGACAGTTGAACATGTGTAGCGCGAAACAGTCAAACTCAGTCTGGCAACAGGGAGTGGCAAATGCTGCAGGTAGGCTGGCAGCGAAAGGGTTAAAGGAGATACTGGAGTTGGCAGCATGAGCCCAAAAATTGGATGAATCACACCCTGGAGTTGCAAGCAGCAGCAGCAGGAGCACAAACATTGGCTGAAAGAGATACTGGAGTTGGCAGAAGGAGCCCAAAAATTAGATGAATCACACCCTGGAATTGCAAGCAGCAGCAGGAGCCCAAACATTGCTTTAAAGAGACACTGGAGTTTGCTTCAGGAGCCCAAAAATTGGATGAATCACACCCTGGAGTTGCAAGCAGCAGCAGCAGCAGCCAAGACTTAGCTTGAAAGAGACACTGGAGTTGGCAGCAGGAGCCCAAACTTTGGATGAATCTCACCCTGGAGTCGCAAGCAGCAGCAGGAGCCCAAACATTACTTTAAAGAGACACTGGAGTTGGCTTCAGAAGCCCAAAAATTGGATGAATCACACCCTGGAGTTGCAAGCAGCAGCAGGAGCTCAAACATTGATTTAAAGAGACACTGGAGTTGGCAGCAGGAGCCCAAAAATTGGATGAATCACACCCTGGATTTGCCAGCAGCAGTAGCAGCCCAAACATTGCTTTAAAGAGACACTGGAGTTGGGTTCAGGAGCCCAAAAATTGGATGAATCACACCCTGGAGTTGCAAGCAGCAGCAGCCCAAACATAGCTTGAAAGAGACACTGGAGTTTGCAGCAGGAGCCCAAAAATTGGATGAATCACACCCTGGAGTTGCAAGCAGCAGCAGCCGCAGCCCAAACATAGCTTAAAAGAGACACTGGAGTTGGCAGCAGGAGCCCAAACATTGGATGAATCACACCCTGGAGTCACAAGCAGCAGCAGGAGCCCAAACATTACTTTAAAGAGACACTGGAGTTGGCTTCAGGAGCCCAAAAATTGGCTGAATGACACCCTGGAGTTGCAAGCAGCAGCAGGAGCCCAAACATTGATTTAAAGAGACACTGAAGTTGGCAGCAGGAGCCCAAAAATTGGATGAATCACACCCTGGAGTTGTCAGCAGCAGCAGCAGCAGCCCAAACATTGCTTTAAAGAGACACTGAAGTTGGCTTCAGGAGCCCAAAAATTGGATGAATCACACCCTGGAGTTGCAAACAGCAGCAGGAGCCAAAACATTACTTTAAAGAGACACTGGAGTTGGCTTCAGGAGCCCAAAAATTGGATGAATCACACCCTGGAGTTGCAAGCAGCAGCAGCCCAAGCATATCTTGAAAGAGACACTGGAGTTGGCAGCAGGAACCCAAAAATTGGATGAATCACACCCTGGAGTTGCAAGCAGCAGCAGCAGGAGCCCAAACATAGCTTAAAGGAGACACTGGAGTTGACAGCAGGAGCCCAAAAATTGGATGAATCACACCATGGAGTTGCAAGCAGCAGCAGCAGCCCAAACATAGCTTGAAAGAGACACTGGAATTGGCTGCAGGAGCCCAAAAATTGGATGAATCACACCCTGAAGTTGCAAGCAGCAGAAGCCGGAGCCAAAACATTGGCTGGAAGAGACACTGGAGTTGGCAGCAGGAGCCCAAAAATTTGATGAATCACACCCTGGAGTTGCAAGCAGCAGCAGGAGCCCAAACATAGCTTAAAGGAGACACTGGAGTTGGCAGCAGGAGCCCAAAAATTGGATGAATCACACCCTGGAGTTGCAAGCGGCAGGAGCCCAAACATAGCTTAAAGGAGACACTGGAGTTGGCAGCATGAGCCCAAAAATTGGATCACACCCTGGAGTTGCAAGCAGCAGCAGCAGGAGCACAAACATTGGCTGAAAGAGATACTGGGGTTGGCAGAAGGAGCTCAAAAATTAGATGAATCACACCCTGGAATTGCAAGCAGCAGGAGCCCAAACATTGCTTTAAAGAGACACTGGAGTTGGCTTCAGGAGCCCAAAAATTGGATGAATCACACCCTGGAGTTGCAAGCAGCAGCAGCAGCAGCCAAGACTTAGCTTGAAAGAGACACTGGAGTTGGCAGCAGGAGCCCAAACTTTGGATGAATCTCACCCTGGAGTCGCAAGCAGCAGCAGGAGCCCAAACATTACTTTAAAGAGACACTGGAGTTGGCTTCAGAAGCCCAAAAATTGGATGAATCACACCCTGGAGTTGCAAGCAGCAGCAGGAGCCCAAACATTGATTTAAAGAGACACTGGAGTTGGCAGCAGGAGCCCAAAAATTGGATGAATCACACCCTGGATTTGCCAGCAGCAGCAGCAGCCCAAACATTGCTTTAAAGAGATACTGGAGTTGGGTTCAGGGGCCCAAAAATTGGATGAATCACACCCTGGAGTTGCAAGCAGCAGCAGCCCAAACATAGCTTGAAAGAGACACTGGAGTTGGCAGCAGGAGCCCAAAAATTGGATGAATCACACCCTGGAGTTGCAAGCAGCAGCAGCCGCAGCCCAAACATAGCTTAAATGAGACACTGGAGTTGGCAGCAGGAGCCCAAACATTGGATGAATCATACCCTGGAGTCACAAGCAGCAGCAGGAGCCCAAACATTACTTTAAAGAGACACTGGAGTTGGCTTCAGGAGCCCAAAAATTGGCTGAATGACACCCTGGAGTTGCAAGCAGCAGCAGGAGCCCAAACATTGATTTAAAGAGACACTGAAGTTGGCAGCAGGAGCCCAAAAATTGGATGAATCACACCCTGGAGTTGCCAGCAGCAGCAGCCCAAATATTGCTTTAAAGAGACACTGGAGTTGGCTTCAGGAGCCCAAAAATTGGATGAATCACACCCTGGAGTTGCAAGCAGCAGCAGGAGCCAAAACATTACTTTAAAGAGACATTGGAATTGGCTTCAGGATCCCATAAATTGGATGAATCACACCCTGGAGTTGCAAGCAGCAGCAGCAGCAGCAGCCCAAACATAGCTTGAAAGAGACACTGGAGTTGGCAGCAGGAGCCCAAAAATTGGATGAATCACACCCTGGAGATGCAAGCAGCAGCAGCAGGAGCCCAAACATAGCTTAAAGGAGACACTGGAGTTGGCAGCAGGAGCCCAAAAATTGGATGAATCACACCCTGGTTTTGCAAGCAGCAGCCCAAACATAGCTTGAAAGAGACACTGGAGTTGGCAGCATAAGCCCAAAAATTGGATGAATCACACCCTGGAGTTGCAAGCAGCAGCAGCAGGAGCACAAACATTTCTTTAAAGAGACACTGGAGTTGGCAGCAGGAGCCTAAAAATTGGATGAATCACACCCTTGAGTGGCAAGCAGCAGCAGAAGCCCAAACATTGATTTAAAGAGACACTGGAGTTGGCTTCAGGAGCCCAAAAATTGGATGAATCACACCCTGGAGTTGCAAGCAGCAGCAGGAGCCAAAACATTACTTTAAAGAGACACTGGAGTTGGCATCAGGAGTCCAAAAATTGGATGAATCACACCCTGGAGTTGCAAGCAGCAGCCCAAACATAGCTTGAAAGAGACACTGGAGTTGGCTTCAGGAGCCCAAAAATTGGATGAATCACACCCTGGAGTTGCAAGCAGCTGCAGGAGCCCAAACATTGCTTTAAAGAGACACTGGAGTTGGCAGCAGGAGCCCAAACATTGGATGAATCACACCATGGAGTCGCAAGCAGCAGCAGGAGCCCAAACATTACTTTAAAGAGAAACTGGAGTTGGCTTCAGAAGCCCAAAAATTGGATGAATCACACCCTGGAGTTGCAAGCAGCAGCAGGAGCCCAAACATTGATTTAAAGAGACACTGGAGTTGGCAGCAGGAGCCCAAAAATTGGATGAATCACACCCTGGATTTGCCAGCAGCAGCAGCAGCAGCCCAAACATAGCTTTAAAGAGACACTGGAGTTGGGTTCAGGAGCCCAAATATTGGATGAATCACACCCTGGAGTTGCAAGCAGCAGCAGCAGCCCATACATAGCTTAAAAGAGACACTGGAGTGGGCAGCAGGAGCCCAAAAATTGGATGAATCACACCCTGGAGTTGCAAGCAGCAGCAGCCGCAGCCCAAGACATAGCTTAAAAGAGACACTGGAGTTGGCAGCAGGTGCCCAAGCATTGGATGAATCACACCCTGGAGTCTCAAGCAGCAGCAGGAGCCCAAACATTACTTTAAAGAGACACTGGAGTTGGCTTCAGAAGCCCAAAAATTGGATGAATCACACCCTGGAGTTGCAAGCAGCAGCAGGAGCCCAAACATTGATTTAGAGAGACACTGGAGTTGGCAGTAGGAGCCCAAACATAACTTTAAAGAGACACTAGAGTTGGCTTCAGGAGCCCAAAAATGGGATGAAACACACCCTGGAGTTGCAAGCAGCAGCAGGAGCCCAAACATTGATTTAAAGAGACACTGGAGTTGGCAGCAGGAGCCAAAAAATTGGATGAATCACACCCTGGAGTTGTCAGCAGCAGCAGCAGCCCAAACATAGCTTTAAAGAGACACTGAAGTTGGCTTCAGGAGCCCAAAAATTGGATGAATCACACCCTGGAGTTGCAAACAGCAGCAGGAGCCAAAACATTGCTTTAAAGAGACACTGGAGTTGGCTTCAGGAGCCCAAAAATTGGATGAATCACACCCTGGAGTTGCAAGCAGCAGCAGCCCAAGCATAGCTTGAAAGAGACACTGGAGTTATCAGCAGGAACCCAAAAATTGGATGAATCACACCCTGGAGTTGCAAGCAGCAGCAGGAGCCCAAACATAGCTTAAAGGAGACACTGGAGTTGACAGCAGGAGCCCAAAAATTGGATGAATCACACCATGGAGTTGCAAGCAGCAGCAGCAGCCCAAACATAGCTTGAAAGAGACACTGGAATTGGCTGCAGGAGCCCAGAAATTGGATGAATCACACCCTGAAGTTGCAAGCAGCAGAAGCCGGAGCCAAAACATTGGCTGGAAGAGACACTGGAGTTGGCAGCAGGAGCCCAAAAATTTGATGAATCACACCCTGGAGTTGCAAGCAGCAGCAGGAGCCCAAACATAGCATAAAGGAGACACTGGAGTTGGCAGCAGGAGCCCAAAAATTGGATGAATCACACCCTGGAGTTGCAAGCGGCAGGAGCCCAAACATAGCTTAAAGGAGACACTGGAGTTGGCAGCATGAGCCCAAAAATTGGATGAATCACACCCTGGAGTTGCAAGCAGCAGCAGCAGGAGCACAAACATTGGCTGAAAGAGATACTGGAGTTGGCAGAAGGAGCCCAAAAATTAGATGAATCACACCCTGGAATTGCAAGCAGCAGCAGGAGCCCAAACATTGCTTTAAAGAGACACTGGAGTTGGCTTCAGGAGCCCAAAAATTGGATGAATCACACCCTGGAGTTGCAAGCAGCAGCAGCAGCAGCCAAGACTTAGCTTGAAAGAGACACTGGAGTTGGCAGCAGGAGCCAAAACTTTGGATGAATCTCACCCTGGAGTCGCAAGCAGCAGCAGGAGCCCAAACATTACTTTAAAGAGACACTGGAGTTGGCTTCAGAAGCCCAAAAATTGGATGAATCACACCCTGGAGTTGCAAGCAGCAGCAGGAGCCCAAACATTGATTTAAAGAGACACTGGAGTTGGCAGCAGGAGCCCAAAAATTGGATGAATCACACCCTGGATTTGCCAGCAGCAGCAGCAGCCCAAACATTGCTTTAAAGAGACACTGGAGTTGGGTTCAGGAGCCCAAAAATTGGATGAATCACACCCTGGAGTTGCAAGCAGCAGCAGCCCAAACATAGCTTGAAAGAGACACTGGAGTTTGCAGCAGGAGCCCAAAAATTGGATGAATCACACCCTGGAGATGCAAGCAGCAGCAGCCGCAGCCCAAACATAGCTTAAAAGAGACACTGGAGTTGGCAGCAGGAGCCCAAACATTGGATGAATCACACCCTGGAGTCACAAGCAGCAGCAGGAGCCCAAACATTACTTTAAAGAGACACTGGAGTTGGCTTCAGGAGCCCCAGTATTGGCTGAATGACACCCTGGAGTTGCAAGCAGCAGCAGGAGCCCAAACATTGATTTAAAGAGACACTGAAGTTGGCAGCAGGAGCCCAAAAATTGGATGAATCACACCCTGGAGTTGCCAGCAGCAGCAGCCCAAATATTGCTTTAAAGAGACACTGGAGTTGGCTTCAGGAGCCCAAAAATTGGATGAATCACACCCTGGAGTTGCAAGCAGCAGCAGGAGCCCAAACATTACTTTAAAGAGACATTGGAATTGGCTTCAGGAGCCCAACAATTGGATGAATTACACCCTGGAGTTGCAAGCAGCAGCAGCAGCAGCAGCCCAAACATAGCTTGAAAGAGACACTGGAGTTGGCAGCAGGAGCCCAAAAATTGGATGAATCACACCCTGGAGTTGCAAGCAGCAGCAGCAGGAGCCCAAACATAGCTTAAAGGAGACACTGGAGTTGACAGCAGGAGCCCAAAAATTGGATGAATCACACCCTGGTTTTGCAAGCAGCAGCCCAAACATAGCTTGAAAGAGACACTGGAGTTGGCAGCATAAGCCCAAAAATTGGATGAATCACACCCTGGAGTTGCAAGCAGCAGCAGCGGGAGCACAAACATTTCTTTAAAGAAACACTGGAGTTGGCAGCAGGAGCCCAAAAATTGGATGAATCACACCCTTGAGTTGCAAGCAGCAGCAGAAGCCCAAACATTGCTTTAAAGAGACACTGGAGTTGGCTTCAGGAGCCCAAAAATTGGATGAATCACACCCTGGAGTTGCAAGCAGCAGCAGGAGACAAAACATTACTTTAAAGAGACACTGGAGTTGGCATCAGGAGCCCAAAAATTGGATGAATCACACCCTGGAGTTGCAAGCAGCAGCCCAAACATAGCTTGAAAGAGACACTGGAGTTGGAAGCAGGAGCCCAAAAATTGGATGAATCACACCATGGAGTCGCAAGCAGCAGCAGGAGCCCAAACATTACTTTAAAGAGAAACTGGAGTTGGCTTCAGAAGCCCTAAAATTGGATGAATCACACCCTGGAGTTGCAAGCAGCAGCAGGATCCCAAACATTGATTTAAAGAGACACTGGAGTTGGCAGCAGGAGCACAAAAATTGGATGAATCACACCCTGGATTTGCCAGCAGCAGCAGCAGCCCAAACATAGCTTTAAAGAGACACTGGAGTTGGGTTCAGGAGCCCAAATATTGGATGAATCACACCCTGGAGCTGCAAGCAGCAGCAGCAGCCCAAACATAGCTTGAAAGAGACACTGGAGTTGGCAGCAGGAGCCCAAAAATTGGATGAATCACACCCTGGAGTTGCAAGCAGCAGCAGGAGCCCAAACATTACTTTAAAGAGACACTGGAGTTGGCTTCAGGAGCCCAAAAATTGGATGAATTACACCCTGGAGTTGCAAGCAGCAGCAGGAGCCCGAACATTGATTTAAAGAGACACTGAAGTTGGCAGCAGGAGCCCAAAAATTGGATGAATCACACCCTGGAATTGCCAGCAGCAGCAGCCCAAACATTGCTTTAAAGAGACACTGGAGTTGGCTTCAGGAGCCCAAAAATTGGATGAATCACACCCTGGAGTTGCAAGCAGCAGCAGGAGCCCGAACATTGCTTTAAAGAGACACTGGAGTTGGCAGCAGGAGCCCAAACATTGGATGAATCACACCATGGAGTCGCAAGCAGCAGCAGGAGCCCAAACATTACTTTAAAGAGACACTGGAGTTGGCTTCAGGAGCCCAAAAATTGGATGAATTACACCCTGGAGTTGCAAGCAGCAGCAGGAGCCCAAACATTGATTTAAAGAGACACTGAAGTTGGCAGCAGGAGCCCAAAAAGTGGATGAATCACACCCTGGAGTTGCCAGCAGCAGCAGCCCAAACATTGCTTTAAAGAGACACTGGAGTTGGTTTCAGGAGCCCAAAAATTGGATGAATCACACCCTGAAGTTGCAAGCAGCAGCAGGAGCCAAAACATTACTTTAAAGAGACATTGGAATTGGCTTCAGGAGCCCAAAAATTGGATGAATCACACCCTGGAGTTGCAAGCAGCAGCAGCAGCAGCAGCCCAAACATAGCTTGAAAGAGACACTGGAGTTGGCAGCAGGAGCCCAAAAATTGGATGAATCACACCCTGGAGTTGCAAGCAGCAGCAGCAGGAGCACAAACATTTCTTTAAAGAGACACTGGAGTTGGCAGCAGGAGCCCAAAAATTGGATGAATCACACCCTTGAGTTGCAAGCAGCAGCAGGAGCCCAAACATTGCTTTAAAGAGACACTGGAGTTGGCTTCAGGAGCCCAAAAATTGGATGAATCACACCCTGGAGTTGCAAGCAGCAGCAGGAGCCAAAACATTACTTTAAAGAGACACTGGAGTTGGCATCAGGAGCCCAAAAATTGGATGAATCACACCCTGGAGTTGCAAGCAGCAGCCCAAACATAGCTTGAAAGAGACATAGTAACATAGTAACATAGTATGTAAGGCTGAATAAAGACTTTAGTCCATCCAGTTCAGCCTGTTTAACTCCTTCCAGTGGTCTAGTAGCCATAGCCGGAAATGTTATTACATGCCAGGAAGGCATCAAGGCCACTTTTGAACATTTTTAATGTATCCCTCATTACTACCTCCTCTGGCAGCGAGTTCCATAGTCTCACTGCTCTTACAGAGAAGAATCCCCTCCTATGTCGGTGCAGAAAGCACCTTTCCTCTAACCTTAGTGGATGCCTCCGGGTTATGGTTACACTCCGGGGTATAAATAGATTGTGGGACAGATCCTTGTATTGACCCCGAATATATTTATACATAGTTATTAGATCACCCCTCAATCGTCTTTTTTCTAGACTAAATAAACCTAACTTGGACAATCTTTCCGGGTACTCTAGCCCCCGCACTCCTTTTATTAACTTTGTTGCCCTTCTTTGAACGCGCTCCAGTTCTGATATGTCCTTTTTAAGCACAGGTGCCCAGAACTGGACACAGTATTCCATATGGGGTCTGACCAGTGACTTGTACAGGGGTAAAATGATGTTCTGGTCATGAGCACCTATGCCCCTCCTGATGCACCCCATGATCCTATTTGCCTTGGCAGCAGCTGCCTGGCATTGATTACTACAGTTGAGCTTATTGTCAACTAAAACCCCTAGGTCCTTTTCCATTGTTGTTTTACCAAGTGTTTCTTTATTTAGTGTGTAATCATGACACAGATTTCTCCTTCCCATGTGCATAACCTTACATTTATCTGTGTTAAACTTCATTTGCCATTTAACTGCCCATGCTTCCAATTTATCTAAATCTGTTTGTAGTTGCCTGTTGTCCTCCTTTGTTTTAATTACTTTACTCAGCTTAGTATCATCTGCAAAGATTGAGACTTTACTGTTTAATCCATACCCAATGTCATTTATATATATTGTAGGGATCTTCCCGGGGGATGGTGTGTTTGGACACAGTTCACGGCAGACTCAGACGTTATAAAAGCAGATCTTGGCGTTTATTCATGGCATAAACAGTCCAGTAAACAAAACATACAGCAACCACGTGCTTCTTTTGTGTCCAATCAAAATAAAAGACCTAGCCAGTCTGGGCGCTTACTAACAAGTTCTTCTCACCTATCTGGCAGTTTCAAAACACAGCGTTAGCCTGGATATCGCAGGGTGAGATTTTAGCTCCAGCAGTGGCTGCGTTCGCAGCTTCCTTCAAACACACACACAGGCTGTTCATTCCTGGCTGAGAGCAATAGCCTGCAGTCTCTGCAGAGCTTTTACCTCCCAGGCTAATTAGGATCAGAGCTCACCTGATTCAAAACCCAAACTGGATCGGGGAGGTGTGGAATGACAGGTCCCTCTACCAAACCTACCTGCCATTCCATATAAATCCAGGCCCGGCAAAATTAAACAACACCTCAGCAGCATATCACTGCTGGGAAACAAATCAATCCTGGACTTACCATCTCACCCAGCGTAGTAACCTAGGTGAAATGTACACCCCCTCGATCACTTCTCCAGTGACATGTCTACATATCCCCCCCCTCTTCTTCAGACCGGAGGGCTGAGCATTTTGTCCCCACAGACAATGTACCCTCGACAATGCGTCAGCATTTGCCTGTAATTTCCCTGGCCTGTGTTCCACAGTGAAGTTAAAGTTTTGTAGGGACAGAAACCATCTAGTCACTCTTGCGTTTCTCTCCTTGTTTAACTTCATCCATGTTAGGGGGGCATGGTCTGTCACTAACTTGAATTTCCTGCCTAGCAAGTAATATTTTAGGGATTCGAGGGCCCACTTCACTGCCAAACATTCTCGCTCCACAATGGCATAATTTTTCTCGGCCGGGGTTAGCTTCCTACTCAAGTACATCACTGGATGCTCCTCACCATTTACTACTTGTGAGAGTACTGCACCTAAGCCTGTGTTAGAAGCATCTGTCTGGACCAGAAATTCTCGCCTGAAATCGGGGGTAACTAACACAGGTTGTTGGCACAAGGCAGATTTAAGGCTTTGGAAAGCCTTCTCGGCCTCTGGAGTCCACGTGATCATTGCTCTCTTTCCGCCCTTTGTCAAGTCAGTTAGGGGAGCAGCAACTGAGGCAAAGTTCGGCACAAATCTACGGTAATAGCCCGTAATACCAAGGAAAGCTCTGACCTGTTTCTTTGTCAGGGGTCTAGGCCAATTCTGTATTGCCTCAATTTTATTTAGCTGTGGCTTAATCAACCCTCTTCCAATAATGTAGCCCAGATACTTGGCCTCTTCTAGGGCTATTGCACACTTCTCGGCATTTATGGTCAACCCTGCATCACTTATGGTATCCAATACGGCCTGTACCTTACAGAGGTGACTTTCCCAATCAGGGCTAAAAATGACCACATCATCGAGGTAGGCAGCTGAGTAATCACCATGTGGTCGCAAAATCAAGTCCATCAACCTCTGGAAAGTCGCAGGAGCTCCATGTAACCCGAACGGCATCACTACATACTGGAATAGCCCATCAGGGGTGGAGAATGCAGTTTTCTCTTTAGCCTCATCAGTAAGTGGAATCTGCCAGTAGCCCTTTGTGAGATCGAGGGTGGTTATGTACCTGGCATTACCCAACTTCTCAATCAACTCATCTACCCTGGGCATAGGATAGGCATCGAATTTTGAGATCTCATTCAACTTTCTGAAATCGTTACAGAACCTCCAAGTTCCATTAGGCTTTGGGATTAATACAATCGGGCTGGACCATTCACTCTGTGACACCTCAATTACTCCCAGATCAAGCATACGTTTTACCTCGGCAGATACGGCTTCCCTACGGGCTTCCGGGATCCTATAGGGCTTGAGGTTTACTCTGCTTCTAGGCTCAGTTTCAATGTGATGATAGATGAGGTGTGTACGCCCTGGGAGGTCAGAAAACTTGTCTTTGTTTTTCTGTAAAAATTCCTGAGCCTCCTGTTTCTGTGACACTGATAGGGTATCACCAACCTTGACTGGAGGGATTGGTTGTGACAAATTATTAACAGTATTTGTCGCCCCCAAGGATTCCCTGTCTTTCCAGGGCTTAATCAAGTTTACGTGGTAAACTTGGAAAGGCTTCCTTCTACCTGGTTGGTGCACCTTGTAGTTCACCTCACTGACTTTTTCCACAATCTCATAGGGACCTTGCCACTTCGCCAGGAATTTACTCTCAACAGTGGGAACTAGTATAAGGACCCTATCGCCTGGGTTAAATGTCCGGATTCTTGCAGACCGGTTGTAAATTCTACTTTGGGCCTCTTGCGCCCTCTGGAGGTGTTCCCTTACTAGGGGCATTACAGCGGCTATACGGTCCTGCATTTGTGCTACATGCTCAATAACGCTCTTGTATGGGGTGGACTCACTCTCCCATGTCTCTTTTGCAATGTCCAGTAGACCCCTAGGGTGACGACCATAGACCAACTCGAATGGTGAGAACCCTGTGGACGCTTGGGGCACTTCCCTAATAGCAAACATGAGGTAGGGTAACAAATGATCCCAGTCACGGCCATCTTTTTCCACCACTTTTTTCAGCATATGTTTCAAAGTTTTGTTAAATCTCTCCACCAATCCGTCCGTCTGGGGGTGGTATACAGAGGTACGGATGGGTGAGATTTTAAATAGTTTGCATAACTCCTTCATCACCTTTGACATAAAGGGTGTACCTTGGTCAGTCAGGATTTCTTTGGGGATTCCAGTCCTAGAGAACATATAAAACAACTCACGTGCGATTGTTTTAGATGCGGTGTTTCTTAAGGGCACAGCTTCAGGATAGCGGGTCGCATAATCCATGACCACCAGAATATACTGGTGTCCTCTAGCGGATTTTACAATGGGACCCACTAAATCCATGGCTATACGCTCAAAAGGCACCTCTATAATAGGGAGCGAAACCAAAGGACTGCTAAAATGTGACACTGGGGCACTAAGCTGACATGTGGGGCACGACTCGCAGTGCTTTTTAATATCACCATATATCGCCGGCCAGTAGAACCTCTGGAGAACCCTCTCCTGCGTTTTGTCAGTCCCCAAGTGTCCCCCAAGAACATGGTTATGTGCCATGTCCAGCACCTGACGCCGGTACGGCTTAGGCACCAGAAGCTGTTCCACAATCTCGTCCTTAATCTTAGTGACTCTATAGAAAAGATCATTAGTCACAGAAAAATGTGGAAATCTTTTCTCAGCATCTGGTTCCTGAGGTACCCCATTCATGACAGCAACCTGCTCTCTCGCATTTTTGAGAGTGGGGTCCTGTAACTGTGCAGTCCCAAAATTATCCCTAGACACCTCTAAGTCTGGTATATTTTGCTCAGTGGGAGGAGCCTCCTCCTCTCCAGCCAGGACCTGCAAAGGAAAACAATCATTTTCATCCTGCACACTTTTATCACTTAGAGGGGGTAATGCAACAACCTTAGGAGTATCCTCACTCCTTTCGGGGGATTTTCTTTTTCCCCAGAGAGCCCAGAATAATGGAAAATCGCGCCCCAATATTACGTTATGCATGAGGTTTTTAACCACACCCACTTCATATTGTACGGTGCCTTGTTCAGTCCCGACTTCAGCCAGCACTATAGGGTACACTTTTGTATCCCCATGTATACAAACAACACTCATATGCTTTTTACACTCAAAGTCCCCAGCCACCAGGCTGGCATGCACCAAGGTTACGAGGCTTCCTGAGTCCAGCAACGCCTTAACAGGAAAATCATTAATTGTAACGTTGCAGATTTGCGGTTCAGTCTCTAGTCCAGGAACTGCAACACAAGATGGTTCCGCAAATAGCGACTGACGTCGATTAACCTCACATTCCATGGGCTCAGTGGTAAGAGGGCAATGGGCAGACACGTGTCCCATCTCATGGCATCTCCAGCACTGGATAGAGCCTGGTCTCCTTGGCAAGGAGTCCTTTTTAGGGCCACTTAGCCACCCGGGACCATCCCCAGTCTTTTGCCCCTGAGACACCACTTGAGCCCTTTTTCCTCCCTCAGCACCCCTCCACACTCCCCCAATAGATGGAAGTCTCTTACCAGCTGATGGTACAGATCTGGCACTCCGGGGAGGTGAGGAGGCTGCAGAAACATCACGGAGGTAGTCCTCAGTCGCCTGGAACCTCTCCACAAGGTTGACAAGTTCGTTTGCATTCTTAGGGTCACCTTGTCCCACCCAGCGTTGCAGGTCAGCAGGAAGTGCTCGGAGGTAGCGATCCATCACAACCCTCTCTAGGATCTGTGCCGGAGTAGAAGTGTCTGGCTCCAACCACTTTCTCGCCAAATGGATCAGGTCATACATCTGGGACCTCGCCGATTTGTCCAAACTGTAGCTCCAGTTGCGTACCCTCCTGGCACGGACCGCAGTAGTAACGCCTAGCCGGGCAAGTATCTCCGCTTTTAGCCGAGTATAGTCCTTAACCTCTTGCTCACTGAGGTCATAGTAGGCCTTTTGAGGTTCTCCTGTTAAATAGGGCGCAATTACCTCTGCCCACTCAGCGACGGGTAACTTCTCTCGCTCAGCCACACGCTCAAACCCAGTTAGGAAGGCCTCAACATCGTCCTCAGCAGTCATCTTTTGCAGCGCTCGCTGCACAGCTCTTCTCACATCAAAAGTCTCTGGAGCGGCTCGCACCACTGTTTGGGGGTTAGCAACCACAGGCGCCTCCTGTTTTGCTATCAGGTATTCAATAAGTTGTTGTTGGGCAGCCATGGTCTGTTCATGTCGTCTATTGGCCTCTATCTGAGCCTGTTGTTGTTGCAAACTTACTTGCATAAACTGTGTCACGCTCCGGGTACTACAGCAACCCACTTGGATAACTCCAGCCCTCCCAGTAAGACCTCAACCCCCAATCTCCGCAGCCAGCTTCACCTTTAGGGGCCCCCGCTTGCCGGGACGCAGAGAACGCCTGCCCGGGATCGGTTGCCCCCAGGACTTCAATGGCTCAAAGATTGGAGTCTTACTGTTCAGAGGCCTGGAGAACCCGCGGCTGGAAGTGGCGCCAAGCAGCCCTATAGCTGAGCGTGTAACGGAAGTCCAACAGGCTAGGGGTCAGCAACAGAAGTTCCGAGATGGCAGCGGTACAAAGGATTGGACAAGACGTGGTCGAGGATCAAGCAGAGGTCGGCAACAGGAGATCAGATCGGGGGGGTGGTCAAAACAGGCGAAGGTCGGCAACAGGAGATCAATTCAGCGGTGGTCAAAACAGGCGAAGGTCGGCAACGGGAGATCAAATCAGCGGTGGTCAAAACAGGCGAAGGTCGGCAACGGGAGATCAAAGTATTCTTTAGAGACAAGCAACTAAACTGGGTACAAGGCACTATCACAGGCAATTCCCAACTGAGGGGGAATTGCTTATATAGGGAAAGACAGAGAGGAAGATGAGGGTGATTGGTGCACTATGATGACAGGTCTGATTGGGAGAGCCTGCGTGTAATTAACATTTATAGGGCTCATTGGCCCAGACAAGGGGGGAGGCGTAAGCCTCATGAAACCTAGGGCTCATTGGCCCTTTAATCTGAACCAGGGGGCGTGCCAGTGCCCCCTGGCTAATCTACAGCCTCCGGCGGGCGCGCTGAGCACAGCGCCGCCGGAGGGAAAACAGACCTCGGGCACGCGCGCGCGCCCGGGAACAGATGACGCGCGCGCGAGGGGGGAGAGAGGCCGTGCTCAGCGCCGCCCGAGCAGACGCCGCACGGCGCGGCCGCCGGGCCGGAGCTGCTGGGGCCGGCCGGCCGCCAACGCTGGACCGGGGCCCAGGTAAGTGCCGATTGCTGACAAACTGCTTCAGCATCTCCTCCATGTTGCCCGCCTGTTCTTGGAGTGTAGTTGCAGCTTTCACCCAAGACATAAGCAGCTGTAGCCAAGTCTGTCCACACCGTTGCCCCTAGCAACCGTAATGCCCGCTCCGCCACCAATTGTAGGGATCTTCCCGGGGGATGGTGTGTTTGGACACAGTTCACGGCAGATTCAGACGTTATAAAAGCAGATCTTGGCGTTTATTCATGGCATAAACAGTCCAGTAAACAAAACATACAGCAACCACGTGCTTCTTTTGTGTCCAATCAAAATAAAAGACCTAGCCCGTCTGGGCGCTTACTAACAAGTTCTTCTCACCTATCTGGCAGTTTCAAAACACAGCGTTAGCCTGGATATCGCAGGGTGAGATTTTAGCTCCAGCAGTGGCTGCGTTCGCAGCTTCCTTCAAACACACACACAGGCTGTTCATTCCTGGCTGAGAGCAATAGCCTGCAGTCTCTGCAGAGCTTTTACCTCCCAGGCTAATTAGGATCAGAGCTCACCTGATTCAAAACCCAAACTGGATCGGGGAGGTGTGGAATGACAGGTCCCTCTACCAAACCTACCTGCCATTCCATATAAATCCAGGCCCGGCAAAATTAAACAACACCTCAGCAGCATATCACTGCTGGGAAACAAATCAATCCTGGACTTACCATCTCACCCAGCGTAGTAACCTAGGTGAAATGTACACCCCCTCGATCACTTCTCCAGTGACATGTCTACAATATATTGAAGAGAATTGGTCCCAGAACTGACCCTTGTGGTACTCCCCTAGTAACAGTGACCCAATCTGAGTGTGTACCATTGATAACCACCCTCTGCTTCCGATCATTAAGCCACTGGAGTTGGCAGCAGGAGCCCAAAAATTGGCTGAATCACACCCTGGAGTTGCAAGCAGCAGCAGCAGCAGCAGCCCAAACATAGCTTGAAAGAGACGCTGGAGTTGGCAGTAGGAACCCAAAAATTGGATAAATCACACCCTGGAGTTGCAAGCAGCAGCAGCAGCCCAAACATAGCTTTAAAGAGACACTGGAGTTGGGTTCAGGAGCCCAAATATTGGATGAATCACACCCTGGAGTTGCAAGCAGCAGCAGCAGCCCAAACATAGCTTGAAAGAGACACTGGAGTTGGCAGCAGGAGCCCAAAAATTGGATGAATCACACCCTGGAGTTGCAAGCAGCAGCAGCCGCAGCTCAAACATAGCTTAAAAGAGAAACTGGAGTTGGAAGCAGGAGCCCAAGCATTGGATGAATCACACCCTGGAGTCTCAAGCAGCAGCAGGAGCC
Source organism: Gastrophryne carolinensis (assembly GCA_027917425.1). Lineage (NCBI taxonomy): Eukaryota > Metazoa > Chordata > Amphibia > Anura > Microhylidae > Gastrophryne > Gastrophryne carolinensis. The sequence goes on along the minus strand of CM051240.1, from coordinate 90,706,680 downwards.
CAAACATTACTTTAAAGAGACACTGGAGTTGGCTTCAGGAGCCCAAAAATTGGATGAATTACACCCTGGAGTTGCAAGCAGCAGCAGGAGCCCGAACATTGATTTAAAGAGACACTGAAGTTGGCAGCAGGAGCCCAAAAATTGGATGAATCACACCCTGGAATTGCCAGCAGCAGCAGCCCAAACATTGCTTTAAAGAGACACTGGAGTTGGCTTCAGGAGCCCAAAAATTGGATGAATCACACCCTGGAGTTGCAAGCAGCAGCAGGAGCCCAAACATTGCTTTAAAGAGACACTGGAGTTGGCAGCAGGAGCCCAAACATTGGATGAATCACACCATGGAGTCGCAAGCAGCAGCAGGAGCCCAAACATTACTTTAAAGAGACACTGGAGTTGGCTTCAGGAGCCCAAAAATTGGATGAATTACACCCTGGAGTTGCAAGCAGCAGCAGGAGCCCAAACATTGATTTAAAGAGACACTGAAGTTGGCAGCAGGAGCCCAAAAATTGGATGAATCACACCCTGGAGTTGCCAGCAGCAGCAGCCCAAACATTGCTTTAAAGAGACACTGGAGTTGGCTTCAGGAGCCCAAAAATTGGATGAATCACACCCTGGAGTTGCAAGCAGCAGCAGGAGCCAAAACATTACTTTAAAGAGACATTGGAATTGGCTTCAGGAGCCCAAAAATTGGATGAATTACACCCTGGAGTTGCAAGCAGCAGCAGCAGCAGCCCAAACATAGCTTGAAAGAGACACTGGAGTTGGCAGCAGGAACCCAAAAATTGGATGAATCACACCCTGGAGTTGCAAGCAGCAGCAGCAGGAGCACAAACATTTCTTTAAAGAGACACTGGAGTTGGCAGCAGGAGCCCAAAAATTGGATGAATCACACCCTTGAGTTGCAAGCAGCAGCAGGAGCCCAAACATTGCTTTAAAGAGACACTGGAGTTGGCTTCAGGAGCCCAAAAATTGGATGAATCACACCCTGGAGTTGCAAGCAGCAGCAGGAGCCAAAACATTACTTTAACCCTTTAAATGCCAGCCACGTAAAATTTACGTGGTTGCCTCTCCGCCACTTAAGTGCCAGCCACGTGAATTTTACGTACCTGGCATTCCCCAATCACACAAAAAAAAGTTAAAAAAAAAGTCACTTACCTGACCCCTTGTTTGGTCCGGCCGGGTCTCCTCTTCAGCCAGCGGGGCTCCGTTCGCCGATCGGGGCTTCTCCGGCTGCAGGGGAGGGCCCGGAATAGGGTGCCCCCCCCCCGTTTCAGCAGCCGCCGGGATTGCCTGTTAAAAAAAAAAAAAAAAAAATGACAGTTACTCACCTCCGCTCCCGCCGCCTCTCCTCTTCATGGGGGGGGGCTCCGATTACCGATCGCCTGCCTCCCCCCTTCTCTGCCCAGCTGTCACCTGCATCAGATCGCCGGGGGACACTGCATCTGAACATCGGAGGTGAGTAAAGTTAATTTTTTTTTTTGTTTTCGAATAAACTATTACAAAAACCTGTGTCTGTGTTTATTTTTTTATACTGTTAACCCATTGTGAACTGGTAAGGGGTCCATGTGACCCCTTATACCAGTTCACAGGGCTCGGGGGTCTGGCAAGTCACCTGCGCAAGCGGGTGGCTTGCCATTAACCCCTGGCACCCCCATTACCTGCCTCCCCAAAGGCCAGGGGGGGCAGAAGAGCCCGGGCCCACATAGGCTATGTGGGCTCGTAGGCTGCAGGGTGGGGGGGCCACAAAAGCTGGCCCCCCCACTCTGTGCCTACAAGCCCCCATAGCTGGTCCCGGGCTGGTTACCTTGGGTAAGGGGGACCCCACGTCAATTTTTTTTTTTAAGGGTTTTTAACCCTTAAAAATAAAAAAAATGGGGTCCGCCCCCCCTGGGAGGGGGGACCCTATGTCATTTTTTTTTTTATTAACCCTTTGTGTTCTGTCATCCAGCAGCTATAAAAGGCTTCTAGCAAGTGAGCAGAAGCCAGTGATCGCCGATGGACAGAGTGCTCCAGGATGGATGGGAGGTGAGTACAGTGTAAAAAAAAAATAAAAATTAATAAAATATTTTTTTCTCTGCTTGTGTCTGTGTGATTATTTACTTTTAACCCCTTGTGAACTGGTAAGGGGTCCATGACCCCTATACCAGTTCACAAGGCTGGGGGGATGGCAAGCCACCTGCGCTAGCGGGTGGCTTGCCATTAACCCCTGGCACCCCCATTACCTGCCTCCCCAAAGGCCAGGGGGGGCAGAAGAGCCCGGGCCCACATAGGCTATGTGGGCTCGTAGGCTGCAGGGTGGGGGGGCCACAAAAGCTAGCCCCCCCACTCTGTGCCTACAAGCCCCCATAGCTGGTCCCGGGCTGGTTACTTTGGGTAAGGGGGACCCCACATCAATTTATTTTTTTATTTTTAAGGGTTTTTAACCCTTAAAAATAAAAAAAAAATGGGGTCTCCCTCCCCTGGGAGGGGGGACCCTATGTCATTTTTTTTCTCGATTTAACCCTTTGTAGTGTGGATGGTATTTGTATTTTTTTTGTGAATGTTATAAAATACTTGTTTCAGTTAGAGGGGTCTCCTGGGCAGGAACAGGGGGCTACCGATAAATATGTGTTCTCATCGGTAGAAATGGGGCTTTCACATGCAATATGATTTTCCTTAATAAAATACATTTTTTATTTAAAATAAAGGAGTAAATTTTCTAAAATTAAAAAATTTATAAAAAAGCTGAATAAAAAACACCTTTTCCTAAAATATAAATATGCAAACCAGAAAAATCAAGCTAAGTCTGAAAGCGCAAGGTCCCCCGAACAGAACAATACCCAACATGCATAGGTACTATTAACCCTTTTAATTGCCAGCCTACTTGAGATTTTGTCACCCTCTGTTGACAGGCCATTTTTCCCCATTTTGCGTCATGTTTTGCACCATGTTTTGCGCCATTTTTGCTGGAACTTTCAGGAAAATTATATATATATTTTTTGCAGCAGAGTTTAGGCTTTAACATGAAATGTCTTGTTTGTAAATTTTTCTTTTTTTTTTACAATATTATTAAGTAAAAAAAAAAATAAATAAAACATTTTTTTCCTGGGAAATCCCTGGAAATCCCTTCAAAAATCACATTTGAACATGGGGAGCGCAAAATAGTGCAAAATGGTCTGGCAAAAGAGTGTGACAAAAACTCCAGGTAGGCTGGCACTTAAAGGGTTAAAGAGACACTGGAGTTGGCATCAGGAGCCCAAAAATTGGATGAATCACACCCTGGAGTTGCAAGCAGCAGCCCAAACATAGCTTGAAAGAGACATAGTAACATAGTAACATAGTATGTAAGGCTGAATAAAGACTTTAGTCCATCCAGTTCAGCCTGTTTAACTCCTTCCAGTGGTCTAGTAGCCATAGCCGGAAATGTTATTACATGCCAGGAAGGCATCAAGGCCACTTTTGAACATTTTTAATGTATCCCTCATTACTACCTCCTCTGGCAGCGAGTTCCATAGTCTCACTGCTCTTACAGAGAAGAATCCCCTCCTATGTCGGTGCAGAAAGCACCTTTCCTCTAACCTTAGTGGATGCCCCCGGGTTATGGTTACACTCCGGGGTATAAATAGATTGTGGGACAGATCCTTGTATTGACCCCGAATATATTTATACATAGTTATTAGATCACCCCTCAATCGTCTTTTTTCTAGACTAAATAAACCTAACTTGGACAATCTTTCCGGGTACTCTAGCCCCCGCACTCCTTTTATTAACTTTGTTGCCCTTCTTTGAACGCGCTCCAGTTCTGATATGTCCTTTTTAAGCACAGGTGCCCAGAACTGGACACAGTATTCCATATGGGGTCTGACCAGTGACTTGTACAGGGGTAAAATGATGTTCTGGTCATGAGCACCTATGCCCCTCCTGATGCACCCCATGATCCTATTTGCCTTGGCAGCAGCTGCCTGGCATTGATTACTACAGTTGAGCTTATTGTCAACTAAAACCCCTAGGTCCTTTTCCATTGTTGTTTTACCAAGTGTTTCTTTATTTAGTGTGTAATCATGACACAGATTTCTCCTTCCCATGTGCATAACCTTACATTTATCTGTGTTAAACTTCATTTGCCATTTAACTGCCCATGCTTCCAATTTATCTAAATCTGTTTGTAGTTGCCTGATGTCCTCCTTTGTTTTAATTACTTTACTCAGCTTAGTATCATCTGCAAAGATTGAGACTTTACTGTTTAATCCATACCCAATGTCATTTATATATATATTGAAGAGAATTGGTCCCAGAACTGACCCTTGTGGTACTCCACTAGTAACAGTGACCCAATCTGAGTGTGTACCATTGATAACCACCCTCTGCTTCCGATCATTAAGCCACTGGAGTTGGCAGCAGGAGCCCAAAAATTGGCTGAATCACACCCTGGAGTTGCAAGCAGCAGCAGCAGCAGCAGCAGCCCAAACATAGCTTGAAAGAGACGCTGGAGTTGGCAGTAGGAACCCAAAAATTGGATAAATCACACCCTGGAGTTGCAAGCAGCAGCAGCAGCAGCCCAAAGATAGCTTTAAAGAGACACTGGAGTTGGCAGCAGGAGCCCAAAAATTGGATGAATCACACCCTGGAGTTGCAAGCAGCAGCAGGAGCACAAACATTTCTTGAAAGAGACACTGGAGTTGGCAGCAGTAGCCCAAAAATTGGATGAATCACACCCTGGAGTTGCAAGCAGCAGCAGCAGCAGCTGCAGGAGCCCAAACATTGCTTTAAAGAGACACTGGAGTTGGCAGCAGCCACAGCAGGAGCCCAAAAATTGACTGACACACCGTGGAGTTGGCAGCAGCAGCAGGAACTAAGAAATTGGCTGGAAGGCACCCTGAAGTTGGCAGCAGCAGGAGCACAAACATTAGCTGGAAGACAAACCCTGGAGTTGGCAGCAGCATAAGCAGGAGCCCAAACATTGCTTGAAAGACACCCTGGAGTTGGCAGCAGCAGCAGCAGGAGGCCAAAAATTGGCTGAAAGGCACACCCTGAAGCTGACATCAGCAGGAGCCCAAAAATTGGCTGGAAGGCACACCCTGAAATTAGCAACATCAGGAGCCCAAAGAATTAGCCTAATGACATAAATATGTTTTGCACCATTTGTAAAGTGTAAAACGTGGCACCATGCTGAATCTAGTCGCATGCATCAGCCATTGGTGGGTGGAAATCCTGGCTGATCCATCCCTGATTCATTTTGGCAAAGGTGAGTCTCTCCACATTTTTAGTTGACAGAAGAGTTCTCCTCGCCGTAACTATGGCCGCCGCACTAAAAACCCGCTCAGATGGCACGCTACTGGCCGGGCAGGACAGCTTTTCCAGGGCAAACTCTGCTAGTTGCGGCCACAAGCCAAGTTTGGCTGCCCAGAAGTCCAGCGGATCCTCAAGGCGTGTTGGCATGGTCATGTCAAGGTATGACATTACCTGCTGGTTGAAGTCCTGCTCCAGGTCTTCCTGCTGCTCATTATGCAGGTGTAGAAAGCTACTCATTAGCGACTGAAGACTGAGGCTGCTGCTCCTGCCAACCCCCCAGCAGCCATTTCAGTGGAAGGTGAGCGCAGAGGTCCCACCGAGTCAGACCTGTGAGAGTATGGACCATGGCGCAGATAGGCATCGGCCAACTGACTACGTAGAATGTCTTTGTAGTAGTTTGTCCTCCCTCTCGGCGGGTTTAAAAAATGCCCCCATTTTGTGCCGGAAGCGAGGGTGCAATAAGGTGGACAGCCAGAATTCATCCCGGTGACAAATGGAAACAATTCTGGGGACACTACGCAAGCACGTGAGCATGCTTCCTGCCATTTGCGCAAGTGACTCGGAGGGACTACCTGTCTCCATCTCCACTGCATACTGCCACGGTGTGTCCAGGTCCTCTGTCTCGCCTTCCTCAAAACCCTCTAGCTCCCCTGGCTGCTCCTGCTCCTCCTCTCCTGTCCGCTGACTAGATAAACCAGCCATTTCGCCAAGCCTAAACTGTGCTTCACTGGGCCACTCCTCCTCCTCTTCCTCCTCCTCCTCCAGTTCAGCTCCAATGGGGTTCATGTGGCCCTAAGATGTAGACGCCATGTCTCCATTGCCCTGACCAGCCATGGTTTCCAACATGTGCTGTAGTACATGAAGCAGTGGAATCACGTCGTTCATCCCGTAATTCTGCGACTGACAAATATAGTGGCTTCCTCAAAGGGCCTGAGCAAATGGAAGGTGTCACGTATGACCTGCCACTGGTTGACATTGAAGTTACACAGGGGAGTCCCCCTATCCGCTTGGATCATCAGGAAATCTGTGATGGCTTTTCTCTGTTCATATAATCAGTCCAACATGTGAAGGGTGGAATTCCAACGGGTGAAAACATCGCAAATCAGACTATGTTGGGGGCTACCGTTCTGACGCTGTAGCTCAAGAAGGGTGTGTTTGGCGGTGTATGAGTGGCTGAAGTGCATGCAAAGTTTCCTTGAAGTTGTTAGGATGTCTTGCCTTCTGCCGTCAACCTTCTATGTTTCTATGTTTCTTGCAGATGGGGGGAACACTTCAGAAACCGCCTTGACAATCAGATTGAAGACTTGAGCCATGCAGGGGGCATGGGTCAGGCTTCCTTGGCGCAGCGCAGACAAAATGTTCTTCCCATTGTCGGTAACCATGATTCCCATTTTAAGTTTTCTTGGAGTAAGCCATGTTTGGATTTCCTGATGAATAAATTTAAGCAGTTCCTCCCCTGTGTGACTCCGTTCGCCAAGACAAACCATGTGAAGCACAGCGTGACACCTCCGTGCCCTGCACACATGGTAGACTGGAGGGGCACTGAGACTAGAGCCTGCAGTGGAGGGTGAGGAGATGGTGGAGGATGAGGAGGCCGAGTCGCACGGTGTCACAGGCCCAACGGGAAGGGAGCGCGGAGGCCGAAGCGGCATGACCTGTCCAGGTTGCTGCTGCTGCGGCAAAGGGACCACATTCACCCAGTGGGCCGTAAACGACGTGTACTGTCCCTGACCGTAGTTACAGCTCCAGACGTCGGCGCTGCCATGCACTTTGCTACACACGGACAATCTCAGGGACCGGCCCACCTTCTGTTCAACAAGTGTGCAGCGCTGGTACTGCCTTCTTGGCAAAGAAATTACGGCTTGGGACTCTCCACCTCGGCTTGGCACAAGCCATCAGTTCTCTGAAAGGTGCAGAGTCCACCACCTGAAAAGGGAGCGACTGCAGCACCAGCAACTTGGACAGGAGCACATTCAGCTTCTGCGCCGTAGGATCAGTGGGCGCATACTGCTGTCTCTTGGACATGGCTTCGCTGATGGATTGCTGGCGGGATGCATGACTGGGAGGAGGAGTGGCAGGAGTGACAGAGGATGGGTATGACGCACAGCTGCCTTTGGCTGAGGTGCTGGAGCCTTGGCTGGCAGAAATTGGGAGCGGCGTGCCACTTGGTGAGGAAGCAGGCTGGACCACCTCTTCGGAGCCTCGGTTCTCCCAGGCCGCTTTATGGTGATGCATCATATGTTGACGCAGGGCCGTGGTGCCAACATTTGGGCCCTGGCCAGGCTTCACCTTCTGCCTACATATCTTGCATGTTGCTATGTTACCCTCCTGAGGATGCTTCAGGAAAAACTGTCACACTGCCGAGTAGCTACTTTTTCCACCAACAGGAACTGATTCACTGCTACTGTCACCAACTCCAGGAACCCCTGCTCCACTACCTCCCGATAAGGTAGCCTGCCGCGCAGCAGGTGCTCTACCCCGGCCCCGTTTGGCTCCAGGCTTTACAATTGTGCCCCCATGCTGACTGCCAACCATGCTGCTAACACCTTGCTGCCTCAGCTGCTGACTCCGGGGCAACCTGCACCCCTCTTCTCCTGATGATGACGATGAAGCCCCTTCATCACCCGGCTCCCTGCGATCGGCTTCATCATCATCATCACCGAGTTGTGGCTGCACGTCACTGATGTTCTCGGTTTCCTCAACAGTGTCTGGCGCAGGAGCTGGAACGCTTGCAACACCCACGACACTCTCCACATCACTATTTGTTTGCCTAGCTAAAGAAGCCACCTCCATTTCTTGGCTGGGCAGTAGCTGCTGACTGTCCTCTATCTGATCGTCCTCCTCACTAAAGAGTGGAGCTGAACCCAAAGCATAGGATACGTCCCTGGGGGAGGGAACGGCGTACGACAGAGGCAATGGGAGGACAGGGACTGCTCTCGGGGCATGCCAACTCAGGGTTGTGTCAGAGGAACCTACCGACCCTAGTCTGGGGGTGTCAGATGTAACTTGTGATGATGTTGATGAGCACGTTAACCAATCTACCACGGCAGATGCGTTACTGGTGGAGACACGACCGCTAGCAGATACTGGCAGATCAGGTCTCTCAGCGGGACTCCTGCTGCCACTCGCTCCTAAGCCTCGATTCAGAGACACATTCGTCCGGACTTCCGTAGCTGTCTGTGAAATTTTTGGTGGGAGTTTGTAATTTTTTTGCTTTTTTTTTTTGCTTCGCACGAACGTTCAGGAAAATGTGTATATGCTCTTTCGATGAACGGAAGCAAATCGGAACATTTCCAAACAAAATTGGAAATTTTCCGTTCGTTCAGATAACTTCCATTGTTGGGATGGTTTCTGTCTGATTCAGAGAGCTGATTTCCGACGGACCACCACCCTATAAATCCGTTTCATTTCCGATCCACTTACGGGACCTTTGAGGGCTCGGATTGCTATTGTTGAACATGTTTTGCGGCTATGTGGAGGAGTCTGCGCGCCTTTAGCACCAAGGCATTGCATGTATCAGCATGGCCGAGGCCATAAATTGTATAGCAATGCATACCTGAATCAATACATTTCATGTATGCCTTATAGATGCATTTTAATGCTGACCTAAATTAGTCCTTAGCATGTAAACATTTATTTTTCCACACATCCATATAATTGCTATATTTTTTTAGACTTATGTCCTTTGTGAATTATATTTGGATTGTTGAACTTGAATCTTAATATGTTGTAGGAGTTATTGTTTTAGTTGGTTACCTTTGCTTTGTGTAATTATTTTATATTTGGTTGCAGAAACTGCAAGATGTGCCACTCGCCCTTGCTCCTGATGCCCGTTCTTTGCCTGCAGAATGCGGGCCAGGGGTTCTCTAATCGGGCACTATGCAAAACCCGGGCCATGGTGGCAAGGGCCCTCTGACTTTTGAAGTCCAGATTTAGGTGTTTGGACCATACGGGGGGGGGGGGGGGCACTGCAGTATGACCCCAACAAGGTTATACCTATATTTTAAATTACGTTTTTTAACAGGGACCAGACGTGCCAGAGTGGCACAACTGAGTGTCAGGGTCCTTCAGTTGGTGGGCGAGATGCAGGAGCTGCGCAACTCGTTGGGGACCACAGATGAAAAATAATGTTCAGTGGCCTGCCATTGCTATGTATTTTGTTTTTTATAGTTGTAAAAATGTAAAATTTACAAAATGTTGATACATTTTATATTGTATGATGGCATCCCATAAAAAAAGGTTACAATGTCATTTCATTTACAAAATACATTAACACAAAACTAATGGGCCCAGAAATATTTAAACATGACCGAGAAGTGGTTTGGGTGAGCTTTAAGGTTCCAAAAGGGAAGATGGAGGATAGTGCTAAGTGATTTAGCTAAACATTGTAGTAGAAGTGAGGGTGGCAAATATGTAGGCAAGCACTTTAATGAGTTAAGTTTGTAGTGCGCAGGCGCAAGATCGTAAGGATTCCGTCTGGACGATTATTTTTTGTAAAATGGAAACAGAATCTATCAGGAAACGTAAAGGATTCGTTGGAGGATACGATGAGAAAAGGGCAAAAACAAAAGCCTACGTTGTAACATGTGGAAATGAAACGGAAAAGTCTGGATGGAAAATGACATTCTCGTAATTCGTAATCTGCCGTACGAACGGACGGAAACTTTACAGAAGGTTTTCAATGCATGCATAGAATCGCTCGTACGCTCATATGAGAACGGAAACATTTCACACAAAAAAACAGATCGGCACGAAAATGGAAGTTTTTTTGTGTCTCTCTGAATCGAGGCTCTAGTCTGCTGCGACCTCTGCCTGCTGAATCTTGGCCTCTGCCACTCCTCTTTGAACATCCTTGCACTTGTCTGCCTGACATTTTTATGTATTTGAAATGAGCAATAGGTACGATAAAAAATGTGTTTACTTTAAAAAGAAGAAGCTAAATAAAGTGAGGGACTGCTTCTCTGCACCAGATACTATGAAAATTGGCAATATGAGATACCCTGCGGCCTAGTGTTTTGGCAGCAGACCAAAAACCAATTCAAAATGCAATACTTTGATTCAGCTGAGGAAGGATCAGCAAGCGTATTTAGTATAACAGATAGGCTGCCTAATGCAGGTTTGGGATGCCCTGCGGCCTGGTGTTTTTTTGGTTAAAGGCAGACCAAAAACCAATTCAAAATGCAATACTTTGATTCAGCTGAGGAAGGATCAGCAAGCATATTTAGTATAACAGATAGGCTGATTAATGCAGGTTTGAGATGCCCTGCGGCCTGGTGTTTTTTTTTGTTAAAGGCAGACCAAAAACCAATTCAAAATGCAATACTTTGATTCAGCTGAGGAAGGATCAACAAGCATATTTAGTATAACAGATAGGCTGCCTAATGCAGGTTTGGGATGCCCTGCGGCCTTGTGTTTTTTTTGTTAAAGGCAAACCAAAAACCAATTCGAAATGCAATACTTTGATTCAGCTGAGGAAGGATCAGCAAGCGTATTTAGTATAACAGATAGGCTGCCTAATGCAGGTTTGGGATGCCCTGCGGCCTGGTGTTTTTTTTGTTAAAGGCAGACCAAAAACCAATTCAAAATGCAATACTTTGATTCAGCTGAGGAAGGATCAACAAGCGTATTTAGTATAACAGATAGGCTGCCTAATGCAGGTTTGGGATGCCCTGCGGCCTTGTGTTTTTTTTGTTAAAGGCAAACCAAAAACCAATTCAAAAAGCAAAACTTTGATTCAGCTGAGGAAGGATCAGCAAGCGTATTTAGTATAACAGATAGGCTGCCTAATGCAGGTTTGGGATGCCCTGCGGCCTGGTGTTTTTTTTTTGTTAAAGGCAGACCAAAAACCAATTCAAAATGCAATACTTTGATTCAGCTGAGGAAGGATCAACAAGCGTATTTAGTATAATAGATAAGCTGCCTAATGCAGGTTTGGGATGTCCTGCGGCCTGGTGTTTTTTTTGTTAAAGGCAGACCAAAAACCTATTCAAAATGCAAAACTTTGATTTAGCTGAGGAAGGATCAACAAGCGTATTTAGTAAAACAGATAGGCTGCCTAATGCCGGTTTGGGATGCCCTGCGGCCTGGTGTTTTTTTTGTTAAAGGCAGACCAAAAACCAATTCAAAATGAAATACTTTGATTCAGCTGAGGAAGGATGAACAAGCGTATTTAGTATAACAGATAGGCTGCTAAGTGCAGGTTTGGGATGCCCTGCGGCCTGGTGTTTTTTTTGTTAAAGGCAGACCAAAAACCAATTCAAAATGAAATACTTTGATTAAGCTGAGGAAGATCAACAAGCGTATTTAGTATAACAGATAGCCTGCTAAGTTCAGGTTTGGGATGCCCTGCGGCCTTTTTTTTTATGTTGAAGGCAGACCAAAAAACAATTCAAAATGAAATACTTTGATTAATCTGAGGAAGGATGAATAAGCATATTTAGTATAACAGATAGGCTGCTAAGTGCAGGTTTGGGATGCCCTGCGGCCTGGTGTTTTTTTTTTGTAAAGGCAGACCAAAAACCAATTCAAAATGAAATACTTTGATTAAGCTGAGGAGGATCAACAAGCGTATTTTGTATAACAGATAGGCTGCTAAGTGCAGGTTTGGGATGCCCTGCGGCCTGTTTTTTTTTTTTTTTGTTAAAGGCAGACCAAAAACCAATTCAAAATGAAATACTTTGATTATTCTGAGGAAGCATGAACAAGCGTATTTAGTATAACAGATAGGCTGCTAAGTGCAGGTTTGAGATGCCCTGCGGCCCGGTGTTTTTTTTTGTTAAAGGCAGACCATAAACCAATTCAAAATGAAATACTTTCATTAAGCTGAGGAGGATCAACAAGCGTATTTAGTACAACAGATAGGCTGCTAAGTGCAGGTTTGGGATGCCCTGCGGCCTGGTTTTTTTTTTGTTAAAGGCAGACCAAAAACCAATTCAAAATGAAATACTTTGATTAATCTGATGAAGGATGAACAAGCGTATTTAGTATAACAGATAGGCTGCTAAGTGCAGGTTTGGGATGCCCTGCGGCCTGGTGTTTTTTTGTTAAAGGCAGACCAAAAAAAAAATTCAAAATGAAATACTTTAATTAATCTGAAGAAGGATGAACAAGCGTATTTAGTATAACAGATAGGCTGCTAAGTGCAGGTTTGGGATGCCCTGCAGCCTGGTGTTTTTTTTTGTTAAAGGCAGACCAAAAAACAATTCAAAATGAAATACTTTGATTAAGCTGAGGAGGATCAACAAGCGTATTTAGTATAACAGATAGGCTGCTAAGTGCAGGTTTGGGATGCCCTGCGGCCTGTTTTTTTTTTGTTAAAGGCAGACCAAAAACCAATTCAAAATGAAATACTTTGATTAATCTGAGGAAGGATGAACAAGCGTATTTAGTATAACAGATAGGCTGCTAAGTGCAGGTTTGGGATGCCCTGCGGCCTGGTGTTTTTTTTTGTTAAAGGCAGACCATAAACCAATTCAAAATGAAATACTTTGATTAAGCTGAGGAGGATCAACAAGCACATTTTGTACAACAGATAGGCTGCTAATTGAAGGTTTGGGATGCCCTTTGGCCTGTTTTTTTTTGTTAAAGGCAGGGCAAAAACCACTTCAAAATGAAATACTTTGATTAATCTGATGAAGGATGAACAAGCGTATTTAGTATAACAGATAGGCTGCTAAGTGCAGGTTTGGGATGTCCTGCGGCCTGGTTTTTTTTTTTTGTTAAAGGCAGACCAAAAACCAATTCAAAATGAAATACTTTGATTAAGCTGAGGAGGATCAACAAGCGTATTTAGTACAACAGATAGGCTGCTAAGTGCAGGTTTGGGATGCCCTGCGGCCTGTTTTTTTTTGTTAAAGGCAGATCAAAAACCAATTCAAACTGAAATACTTTGATTAAGCTGAGGAGGATCAACAAGCGTATTTAGTACAACAGATAGGCTGCCTAATGCAGGTTTGGGATGCCCTGCGGCCTGTTTTTTTTTTTTTTTGTTAAAGGCAGACCAAAAACCAATTCAAAATGAAATACTTTGATTAATCTGAGAAAGGATGAACAAGCATATTTAGTATAACAGATAGGCTGCTAAGTACAGGTTTGGGATGCCCTGCGGCCTGGTGTTTTTTTTTGTTAATGGCAGACCAAAAACCAATTCAAAATGAAATACTTTGATTAATCTGAGGAAGGATGAACAAGCGTATTTAGTAAAACAGATAGGCTGCTAAGTTCAGGTTTGGGATGCCCTGCGGCCTGTTTTTTTTTTTGTTAAAGGCAGACCAAAAACCAATTCAAAATGAAATACTTTGATTAATCTGAGGAAGAATGAACAAGCGTATTTAGTATAACAGATAGGCTGCTAAGTTCAGGTTTGGGATACCCTGCGGCCTGTTTTTTTTTTTTTTTGTTAAAGGCAGACCAAAAACCAATTCAAAATGAAATACTTTGATTAATCTGAGGAAGGATGAACAAGCGTATTTAGTACAACAGATAGGCTGCTAAGTGCAGGTTTGGGATGCCCTGCGGCCTGTTTTTTTTTTTGTTAAAGGCAGATCAAAAACCAATTCAAAATGAAATACTTTGATTAATCTGAGGAAGCATGAACAAGCGTATTTAGTATAACAGATAGGCGGCTATGTACAGGTTTGGGATGCCCTGCGGCCTGGTGTTTTTTTTTGTTAAAGGCAGACCAAAAACCAATTCAAAATGAAATACTTTGATTAATCTGAGGAACGATGAACAAGCGTATTTAGTATAACAGATAGGCTGCTAAGATCAGGTTTGGGATACCCTGCGGCCTTTTTTTTTTTTTTTGTTAAAGGTAGACCAAAAACCAATTCAAAATGAAATACTTTGATTAATCTGAGGAAGGATGAACAAGCGTATTTAGTATAACAGATAGGCTGCTAAGTGCAGGTTTGGGATGCCCTGCGGCCTGTTTTTTTTTTGTTAAAGGCAGACCAAAAACCAATTCAAAATGAAATACTTTGATTAAGCTGAGGAGGATCAACAAGCATATTTAGTACAACAGATAGGCTGCTAAGTGCAGGTTTGGGATGCCCTGCGGCCTGTTTTTTTTTTGTTAAAGGCAGACCAAAAACCAATTCAAAATGAAATACTTTGATTAAGCTGAGGAGGATCAACAAGCATATTTAGTACAACAGATAGGCTGCTAAGTGCAGGTTTGGGATGCCCTGCGGCCTGTTTTTTTTTTTGTTAAAGGCAGATCAAAAACCAATTTAAAATGAAATACTTTGATTAAGCTGAGGAGGATCAACAAGCGTATTTAGTACAACAGATAGGCTGCCTAATGCAGGTTTGGGATGCCCTGCGTCCTGGGTTTTTTTTTTGTTAAAGGCAGACCAAAAACCAATTCAAAATGAAATACTTTGATTAATCTGAGGAAGGATGAACAAGCGTAATTAGTATAACAGATAGGCTGCTAAGTACAGGTTTGGGATGCCCTGCGGCCTGGTGTTTTTTTTTTGTTAAAGGCAGACCAAAAACCAATTAAAAATGAAATACTTTGATTAATCTAAGGAAGGATGAACAAGCATATTTAGTATAACAGATAGGCTGCTAAGTGCAGATTTGGGATACCCAGGTGGACTGGTGTTTTTTTTTGTTAAAGGCAGGGCAAAAACCACTTCAAAATGAAATACTTTGATTAATCTGATGAAGGATGAACAAGCGTATTTAGTATAACAGATAGGCTGCTAAGTGCAGGTTTGGGATGCCCTGCAGCCTGGTGTTTTTCTTTTGTTAAAGGCAGACCAAAAACCAATTCAAAATGAAATACTTTGATTAATCTGAGGAAGGATGAACAAGCGTATTTAGTATAACAGATAGGCTGCTAAGTGCAGGTTTGGGATGCCCTGCGGCCTAGTGTTTTTTTTTGTTAAAGGCAGACCAAAAACCAATTCAAAATGAAATACTTTGATTAAGCTGAGGAGGATCAACAAGCGTATTTAGTATAACAGATAGGTTGCTAAGTGCAGGTTTGGGATGCCCTGCGGCCTGTTTTTTTTTGGTTAAAGGAAGACCAAAAACCAATTCAAAATGAAATACTTTGATTAAGTTGAGGAAGGATGAACAAGCGTATTTAGTATAACAAATAGGCTGCTAAGTGCAGGTTTGGGATGCCCTGCGGCCTGGTGTTTTTTTGTTAAAGGCAGACCAAAAACCAATTCAAAATGAAATACTTTGATTAATCTGAGGAAGGATGAACAAGCGTATTTAGTATAACAGATAGGTTGCTAAGTGCAGGTTTGGGATGCCCTGCGGCCTGTTTTTTTTTTGTTAAAGGCAGACCAAAAACCAATTCAAAATGAAATACTTTGATTAATCTGAGGAAGGATGAACAAGCGTATTTAGTATAACAGATAGGCTGCTAAATGCAAGTTTGGGATGCCCTGCGGCCTGGTGTTTTTTTGTTAAAGGCAGACCAAAAACCAATTCAAAATGAAATGCTTTGATTAATCTGAGGAAGGATGAACAATCATATTTAGTATAACAGATAGGCTGCTAAGTGCAGGTTTGGGATACCCAGGTGGGCTTGTGTTTTTTTTGTTAAAGGCAGACCAAAAAATATTTAAACTAATCCAGTTATATTATGATAAATGCTTGTGTGTAACAGATAGGGTTAAATAAGCCACTGCATAGATTGTATGCACAGTGGCAAGGCAGATTTACAGCACAAAGAACTGAAATTGAATTGAAAACTGATCTGGCTAATGAAAAAGAAAAAAAAATTCACTGTCACTTCTAAGCTGTCCCTGGCTGGATGGTTCCGGTTTTTCCCTATCTTTCCCTGGCTCTGTCTACCTCTCTGTCTGCCTCTCTGACTCTCCCTGCCTGTCTGTAAGTCTCTCCCTGTCTGCAGCAACCTCCGTTCTGTCTGCAATGCAAAGCTGAAATGCGCAAAAGGAAAATGGCCGCGCCGGTTTATATAGCACAGTGACGTCACCGGGCTTCCTGGCTGCTGATAGGCTGCATGTGACTTACCCATGATACCTTGCCCCAGGGGATATGTCTGGACATGTTCATCCACCATTTTAGAATGCCTGAAATTGAAATAAATGGAGTTTAAAGGAAAACTTCGATCGATCGAATCGTGGGGAAATTCGGATTCGTTCAGAATCGAATTTTCCATGAAATTCGGAATTAATCCGGGTTCGTCCGGATCGATTCGCTCATCCCTACATAAAACATTACATATTTAAAAATAATTTTAAAAAACATCAAATTTATAATGACACTACACAGCACAGCATACATTAACACACAATTCACATGTACACTTTTGTCTCTTCTTTTTTGGGGGGACAGGGAGGGTGGGCGGTGCTGAAGGGGTGGGGGCAGGGGGGATCGGAGTCGGAGGAAGAGCTGGGGAGGTGTCTCGCAGGCCTTCTAGCTGGCATGGTGGATCCTCGTATGTGTAAAACCGGAAGTGCATAAAACGAAAGCGAAAGCAAAACCTTTGACCCCCCCCTCGCAAGCTAACAACACAATGAAACGCCAAATATTAAGCTACAATACCCAACTTTTAAACAGCGTATGCATAGCAATGTTCTGCGCTATAGCAACACACGCCACATTTAACAACGGTAGAGCGCAGCATGATGCGAACGACAGCGACTGCTCAGTGCCAACGAATCTGAGCGATTCACACCCTATTTATTAAAATTTACACTGGCAGAATGCGGACGTTCATAATTGTCTGGCTGGAGCCGATAGTGCCAGACGCTGTGTGATTAAAGTGAATTTTTAAACACATTAACATCAGTAAGCAAGTGAAAAAGCATGGAAAAAGCATGAAATGACATTGTTGGAGTAGTGTGACATTAACACTATAGTGGCAGACATGTACAAAGATTTATGCATAAATGTTAAAAAAAATGTAATTTTCTAGGCCAGGATAAATGTCAGAAAGATTTGAGTTTTTAAGAAAAAAAAAAATGGGATCAGGAAAGGAACATTCATTGAAATGTACAGGAGAGCGGCAGGTAGCAACAGGTAAGACATGGTGCTCTGCAAGCCTGAATGCCGGCGCCCTATGCTGAGCCTTGGGTAATGATGAATCGTACGCTACATGGCGTTGTTCCAGTCGCTCACCATAATCGGCTTCATAAGTGTGGAATTGCGTGCCGTGGCCAGCGTTCACCTGCTGCTACCTGCCGCTACTTGTCGCTTACAAGGCACTACCTGCCACTACCTGTCGCTTACAAAGCACTATGTCGCTATCCCTTCATAAATAAAGCCCCACGTTCCTCAGATTCCCTGGAAAAAAGCAACGTGATGGAGGTATCCAGGATGGATGAGACACATTCCTGGCTGCTGACTGCTGATAAGTTGCCCAGTATGAGACATTTTTGGTTAAAGTTGACCAAAACCCAGGATTTTGATTTTTGGGTTTTGTTCCTTGCTCCCAGGGCATCCTTATTTTGGACATCCTACTATGTGAAACCCCCTAGATTACCTAACTGCTTATCCGCCGGCACACTCGGCACAGTTAGAATCAAACCAAGTGTGCCGCCGGCAGAATACCCACTAGCCTCTAGCTAGTGCGTGCCTGTGACTGCCAATCCTGGCGCACCTAGCTTAAGGATCGTTTTACAAGGAACTCAGGGGCTTTCTCACATGGAGTGGGAATCAGGTGGCCCTGGAGTTTTATAGACTCCAGGGACGCTTTTGGGCCTCTTTAAGAATACAGAATTTGCACTGATATTCAGTTCTATCTGCAGTGAATTAAAGGAGCAACGTTGGGTTGAATTTACCTTTAACTGGTATCCATACAGCAACACTAAAAGCCAAAAACGTTATTCAAGTTATTACAGCATATGTAAGGGTTGAAGATATCTGTACCTTTGTTGGAAATTTGTATTTCTAAGCCTTCTTCATTCTAGCCAAATAAAAATGATCAGGAAATACACGGAAGTAAAACATATTACCTAGTTGAGTTTGCCCCACACAACTGAAAAAAACAAACAAACAAACGCTACTGTTACGTTTTGTAACCACAGCTTATCAGTCCTACTCCAGTGATCAGCAGCTTACTCATTCCCCAAGCTCCATGTCAGGATCCCATCCCCATGAGCCACAGGGAAGTGGTGACACCCCAACCATTCACTGTAATGGAGGGTTGTGGGGAGGCCTGACATGTCCACTGTAATGAACAAGAGGGCATGGCCACAGCTCTCTGGCTGATGGCAGAAGGGCGCAATCCTGACACAGAAGTGCCGGTAAATGAAGTTCTGTTATGGTCGCAGGATACAATGCAAGGATCAGGTGAGTTGCCGACCACTGGAGTAGAACTGATCAGCTGTGAGGAACAAAGAGTGATTGCCCTTTTGTTTTTTTTTTTAGCTGCTTAGTCATTTGTGGACAATAAAAAAGGAGAAGTTATCTTACCTTTTGTCCTGCGCAGCTGATTGGGGCCAGTCCGGCGATCAGTAGATGGGTTTGGTGGTGAGCCAGGAAAACGACCATCAATCAGTGCTGCCCGGCTTTTAGTGACATGCCCCTTCTCCATTGTAGTAAATGGAGGGCACATGACCATGCCCCTGTGAGTGATGGTGGGGGGCATGGTCCAGCATAGAAGTGCTGGTGAATAGAGTTTGCAGATCCTGGATGTCACGGGACCACAGGCTGTGGCAGGGGCTCAGTTCCAGCGATCAAGAGAGTTACTGATCGCCAGACTGGCACTGATCACCTGCGCAGGACAAAAAGCTACGTTTGTTTTTTATTGCCCACTGAGTGACTTTATGGTATATGGTATGATTTTTGAGCCTGTAGACACAGTACCCAAAGTTTAAAAGTAGTTTGAAAGTTCTAAAATGTAAGATTCAGAATGATTAGGACGTGCTCTTTTTGTCTTACTAAACTTCTTCCCAGAAATGGAATATACTTATTGTCTATAATCTGTGTGTGGCAAGCAGCTCATACCACCAATTATTGGAATATAAAGCTGATCACCAGACTACTTGTTCTCAGTGTACTTCTAGTGTTTGGCATTTTGGACTGAAAACACAAAAGGCCAATGCAACAAACACAATGAGCACTATTATTAGTACTCATAATAATAAAGTTCATTGTGTTTGGTGCATTGGCCTTTAGTCTCCTTTCCAGTCCAAAATGTGAATGACTGAGAACAAGAAGTCTGGTGCCCAGCTTCACATACCAATAATTGGCAGTGTGAGCTGCTTCTCAGACACAGTCGTTTTTACTTGCAGCGCCACTCGCACGCTTAAGAAACATAGCACTAAATTAAGAAAATAAGCAGACGCACATAAAGATAAAGAAATATTTTCAATTAAAAAACGTCTTGAGTCCACCAATGACATAAAAGGATATATATATATATATATATATACCCTTAAGCATTGAAATTGAAACCCCGAGTAGGATAAGCTATGGGATTATGTAAATCGACATAGTTAGACATGTTAAATACATAATTAGACAACGTTGTTCAATTGGCTGATATTCTGGCCCTGAATGAACTTTCCTTAAAAAATCTCCTGGAAATAGGGATCATATTTACACTTTATTTCAGAATACGGTATGAAATAAAATTGTGATTCAGAAAATAAAATTGTGATTTACATCCCAAATTTTACCAGCGCATTGTGACAATGTATTTAATTCATTTTAAAGGGACATTCCAGGCAACAGCACTAATGGCAGTGTCAGGGAAATGTGTGTCACGTGGTCACAGTTACGGCCCAGCACCTATGATCACGCAGCACGCTTTCCCGAATCACCATCCATTTCAGCAGCCCGGGGGACTACAAGGCCCAGCAAAGACACGGACACAGATTCTTGGCTAAGGCAAAAAAAGCGCCTAAGTTAAATATGGAGTTTAATGTAATAAGCACACAAGGCAGTAATTGCAAACATTTGACTATTATGGAATGAATACAAATGCCATTCTGAGTAGTGGGATACTGTTTACAGGTAAAGTGAATTACTAGAAGAGATACAACGACAGTCAGAGTTACCACAAATGCATTCTGATGAGATGTGAGGCAAATCGGCTTCCGAGACCGATGCCAGCCCAATTCTGGCATCAAACTTATGGGTTAGTTGTGCAGCATATTTTAGGTCCAAGAACTGGCCCAGAACCCGAGTTCTCCATTACACTAGTTATGGCAACAGGTCAGGTATGCACTGGTGCAGTTTTCCAGGCTGCATTTGGTCCCGATTTGTGTCGGCATTGGCTGTCTGAGTGCTTGTGTGGGCATGGCCCCTGTACTGGAGCCTTCCCAGTAAGGGGCCCCTTGTGGCTTCATTCAGCCTGGACGAAGGTGGGAGAGAATCAACAGAGAGTCTGTGATCTGAGCCAGGGCTTGACTGAACTCACAGATAAGTGCTAATTCACTTTGGAGAGATTAGGTCTAATGCAGGTTTATGGCTGGCAAGCTAAATGTGACAGGGGAATATAATGGGGTACTCTGGACTGGTATCAGGGAATTCAGGCAATTTTATATGATTAAACTGGATATGCTCATCACACCTCCCCTTATTAGATGGTGCGCTAAGGGCAAAACCACTTGGTTTTGACCTGTGCACCCATCTGTGACCTATCCTTATCTGGATAATCCCTGTGGAAGCACCACACCCATAGTACTGTCTCGGGCTGAGGACTTTGGGCCAGGTCCAATTGCTGCGGCACCTCAGGAAGCTTCTGTTCCCAGCCTTCCTGGGGGAATTGTACTGCTACCCCAACAGGAAGGCCTGAACCATACACCAACTGGAGTACCCACCAGGGTTTATGTTCCCAACTGCAGCCCACATCCCTCCAGAGTGGTGGCTGGACCACTCCTGGTAGGGTAGTAGGGTTGCCCATAGCTGGGACCGTGAGTCCGCCAGCTGCCAATGGCAACCCACTTCCTTTTTGCTTTACCCGGGCCAGAGGCCCCTGCAGGTGGGCAGGAGTTCAAAGAGGTAGCCCCCAGTTGGTGTCTGCAGAACCTCCAGCAACTGCGTCATGAACTGGATCCACTGAATGGAGAGTCAACCCTGGGGAAATCTTTGAGAGGAAACGGGTCTTGTATGCACCGGTGCAGCTTTCCAGCCTGCATTTGGTTCTGTGCCTGGCTTGGTGCTGGGACATACAACAGCCCAGCTACAGTCCGATTTGTGTTGGCACTGGCTGTCTGAGTGCCTGTGAGGGCATGGTCCCCGTCCCAGAGCCTTCTCAGTAAGGGGCCCCTTGTGGTTTCATTCAGCCTGGATGAATGTGTGAGAGAATCAGCAGGGAGTCCGATGTTTATGGCTGGCAAGCCAAATATGACAAGGGAAAATATAGGGTCACTCCGGACTGATATCAGGCAATTTTATATGATTAAACTGGATATGCCTATCACAGGCAGTGAGTAGCTCATCTGATGTCTGTCTCATGTGTTCTACTCCATTTCTTGCAGCACAGAGAGACACCAAACTTAGGCCCTTATTCATCAAGCGATAGCGCCAGGTAGTGTCTGACGAGCGCCAGGTAGCGGCAGCTAACAGCGACTACCGACTCAAGTACGCCCGGCGGCGGTCACAATGACGCATTTATCAAGCTAAATGAGGCTAGCGCCGGCGAGAGCGACGGCTAGCGCGGCATTCATCATGTAGCCGACTGCAACGAACAGCGCCGCTGCTAATCCCATCACAGCGACAGGTATGACCTGGCGCTACCTGCCGCTCTCCCATACATTTCAATGGCAGACGCTGCAATGATTGTTTTAAGTGGTTTTTGTGTTCTTGTCTTTGGCACAAAATTCAACACGTTTATTGGGATATGTTTTATTAATCTGGCTTGTTATTTTACTTTTTTTGGAGAAAGTAGTAATTTTTACACTGTAATGTTGTGAGTGACATCTAAAATGCATCTCCTCCCACCAAACTCATTGAGCTCTAAATCGCTTGTTTTCACCACACACGGGGCTTGTAAAGCTACTTTTTAGCCAGTCCTGTTTGGCGGTCACGTTCGCTCTGCGAAATTGTCAGCGCCCAAGCTATTCGGCAGCCCTGTCCTTGATGAATCTGTGGTGGTCAGAGTTTGTGCAGTCGCTGTTTTGATTCGCTATGTGGCGGCGCGAGCGTCGCTGTGCTTCGCTGCGCTGCATTGTGCGGCGCTGTGCTGTTCATACATGTGCCCTTCTGCCATTTGCAAGGAATTCACTTCCCGCGACCCCAGTCGTTCTTAATGAATACACTGTAGTTGTGAGCGTGCATGTCCACATTATGCAGGATTTAATTCAGGCGTACAAGCTCATAACAACCCGTTATGCTTTCTCATGTGTGCCACATTATCATGTAGTTGGATAGTTTTATTGTGTGATGATTTTATGAAGGAATAAGATTTGTCTTTTTCAGCACCAAGTTGTTTGGTTTTCAAGGACCTATGCATTACAGTATGTTGAACCCCCAGCTAAATGAAGCTAAAAAATAATGGCGCCTTTGCCAATAGCTTGTTTTAATGCGTCAATGAACTTTTTCCGCCACTTAACTTGCACATAGCTGATATTAGCTTGTGCCTGGTGCGCGGGGTTTTTTTTTTTTTAAATTTATTTCACAGTTGTTTTCGTCATATCCGGTTCCGGTTCCCTCCTTTGCGTTTAAAAGCCACCTAAAGGAAAAAAATGTCTAGCGCTTAGGCCAATAGCTTGTTGTAATGCGTCAATTTACTTTTTCCGCCACTTAGCTTGCACATAGCTGGTATTAGCTTGTGCCTGGTGCGCGGATCGTTTTTTTTTTCAAATTTATTTCACAGTTGCTTTCGTCATATCCGGTTCCGGTTCCCTCCTTTGCGTTTCAAAGCCACCTAAAGGAAAAAAATGTCTAGCGCTTAGGCCAATAGCTTGTTGTAATGCGTCAATTTACTTTTTCCGCCACTTAGCTTGCACATAGCTGATATTAGCTTGTTCCTGGTGCGCGGAGCGTTTTTTTTTTTTTGTTTTTTTTTTGGTGTCCCTGTCGCTTAGGTCATATCCGTTTCCTGTTTCCTCCTTAGCGTTTCCACCATGCTGCCCAGGAGACGGATCCAGCGCCTCCCCAGCTCCTCCTCAGATTCAGACCCCTCCACCCCTCCCCCACCTCCCACACCTACCTCACCTCCCCCACCTAGCACCCCTCCCACCCCTTCCCCTCCTGGGCATGCCAAAAAAAAAAGATTTCGAGTGGATAGCCGCGTTAATGGCCAGGTGGTCAAAGTGAGTATGTTTTTCTTGCATTTTGTGTTTAAAGTGGACCAACACCCAGGGGGGATTGGCCCTGAAATCGATTAGTTTTCTTGACCAATCTGATCACTCCCCGCGGGGCATCCCCAATCTGGATGTCCTGCGTGGATGAACCCCCCTGGAGGGCCATAAACCTTAACTCAGCCCCGTCCCATCTGTGCATGCGTGAGCTGCGGATGCGTCTTGCGCTTCCCTCTAGCAGGGTGGTCCCCTGCGCCAGACATTTGTTCATGGCCTGCGCAGGCGCACTCCCTGTTAGAGTCAAACGCCACACGCGTTCTTTGGCGCTCAGAGGCAGCTGAGCTGGTATGCACGTCCAAATGGCCTTGGATGCGCATACCACAGCGGCGCAGAGCGCTGTGCTAGTCTGGCGCAGTCACGTGGGAGTGTGGTCAGTGGTGTTTTTCAGGCCTTCCAAGGGGGGTTCAGACAGCGGCCCACCCCCGATTGGTGTGCCCCACCAAAGTGGACCCAAAACCAGAATATTGCTAATCCGTGGTGTGGGTCCACTTTACTCTGGTCTCAGTATAACTGTTTATGCCATAGTTCGGATGTCATGTATTGATTTGTGTTTGTTTTTCATTTCTCATAGGATTTCTGCATCCACCAATATGACTATGCCCGTGGGGGCAAGAAGCGAATTGCCATGGAGGTGAAGGCCACAGTGTCCCGGCGCTTCAATACCCAGCTCACAATCTGTGCCATCCAGCAAAAATGGTCCGACTTTAAGCGCCGGGACCCTGAAGGCGTGTACCGCCTATATGATGCCTACGCATCAGGTAAGTTTAAGCTTATGCTATGTTTATACTTTAGTTTAAATCATCTGCTAAGCTGTGTCCATTTGTGGTCGTAATATTAATTATTTTCTTTCACCCCCTCAACACAGATAAGCGTCCTCCCCTGGGTAAACGTGGGAAGGGATTCCTCCCCCGAACCAGGCAGGCGGACTCGGGGGAGTCATCGGGGGAGGGTCCCTCTCGCGGATCCTATTTGGAGGACCCAGGGGAGGAAGGGGATGACGCCCCAGAGGAGTGTGCTGCTGGGGGGCTGGCAGGCTCAAGCCTAAGCTCCTCACACTCTGACTCTGAGGAGTCTCACCAGCCAAGGGGCCACTCTCAAGTGGGGAGTCCAAGTGGGGTGGAAGGAATGGACTCTCCCACACTCCCTGAAGGAGCAGGGAGTGAGAGGGAGGAGGGTGGCCCTTTGGCTGGGGGATCTTCCGAGCAGAGTGTGAGGAGCCGAGGCTCCCCGCCTCCTCCTCAGAGCCCTCCCTGGGCTTCAAGTGGCGGATCATCCCCTGGTGAGTGCACATTTTGTCATTGTTAGTCTGTGACAGGTTTCATCTGCCCATTTGTACTTAGCCCTTGCCATTCCTCTCTAATTTGCAGGGCATCATATAGGCGGCACCTCCATGGCCTTTTGGCGACGCATTCTCCACGGGCATAGTCATGGTAAGTGTTTCTTGTTATCCATCACATTCACTATGTTATGACATTCCTTAAAGTGGACCAACACCCATGGTTGATTGTGCTTGGAATCTCGAAGCTTCCCTGCCCAATCACCTCCCTCACCCAGGGCCCCCCCCCCAAAAAAAATCCCACAAACTTCTTACCTCATTGGGGGTGGAAGAAGCCACCGGCGCAGCCTCCTGCGTGCCCCTCTAGATGTGTGTGCGCCTGCGCTCTCTGTTTTCTAAAGGCCTGCGCGTGCGCACACACTGGAGGAGTGATGTGCGGAAGGCAGCGGCGGCGGACAGTGTCTCACTCAAATGGTGGTGCTCTGCCAAAGTGGACCAAAACACAGAATAGTATCAATCCTGGGTCTTGGCCCACTTTTAAGAGACACATGTTTCCTGTTCCATAGTACAAGGTGGTTTGATAATGTACATTAACATCACAAACCCCACTACAGTGCTAGCCAACTGGCAACCACCCCTATGTTTCTGCCCACAACATGCTGGGGGCTAGCAAATGTGTTATTTGGTTAAGTTGTTCCGGCTAACACATGTTGCACACTAGTAACATTCGACAATCAACTGCAAATTAGTCCTTAACATTGCACTGTCAAGGTTATTGGCACATTATCTTTAGGGGTCCATGTTGCAACCATAAATAATTTACATGAACTCATGGTCCAGGAAATATGCTTATGTTGGACAACATGTATGTAACCATGCAAGCATTTGTTTTTTCAGACTCCCTAACCAGATGGATGTCAAATAGTCAGGTGTCATTGTCCCACTAATTTTGGATTTCTCTTTTGCTTTCTCCTGACAGATGTTTCTACGCAGACGGAGCCAGTCACCATCCTCCCCACCCCAGCTCCAGGGACGGCCAGCAGCATGGGCCCCCGCCACAGCTGCGATGGTGAGTACATCCCACTTCCTATGCACTTGTGAACCCTATGTCTTCGAGTCAAATCTGCAGACATTTACAATGTACCTATGTGTTAATTTAACACACATCTAGGTTACATGTGTTTGGTCAACAATCCTACATGCCTGTCTGCATGCTTGATTGTTGCCTCACATTCTGGATTTTGCCACATTGAGTCAATTTGTGGTTTAGACACAACCAAATGGGGCTGCTTAGGTCGTGACCTCTAAGATTCTTGTCAAAACTAGTTTACGCGTTAGGACTTAGGCCATGATGTTTGGCTGTGACTAAACACATAAATGTACACACTGGGACTTATACCTTCTTTGATTCCCAAGAGTTAAAGTGGACCAACACCCAGGATTTTGACTTTCCTGGGTCTTGGTCCACTACGGTGGGGCAGCCCCGATCGTCACCGCTGTGTGACAACCCCCCGAACTCACCTCTCCTCGAGCCGACGGACAAGCCGCGGACAAGCGGCTCCTCCTCCTCCGCCTCCCGCGCGTCCCTTTTTACGCGCGCGTGCCCACGCCGGCCATTCACAGACGGCCGGCGCAGGCACGCGCACGTCTCGAGGGGCACGAGGGAGGGGCCGGCGGCCGTGCACCGCCGAAACTGAGGTAAGGAGTTTGGGGTGTTTGGGGGGGTTTCACCCCGCGGGACATCCCGATCTGGGATGTCCCGCGGGGAGGGAGGTGATCGGCCCGGGAATCTTATAGATTCCAGGGCCGATCACCGGTGGGTGTTGGTCCACTTTAAGAGTAAATGTATGCTTGGGATGTGGTGGCCAAATTTCTGCCAGTCAATAGTACTCATATAATGTTAACAAATCAGCGCACAGTGGGCAACAATGTTAATGTAAGTGTCAGCTAATTGGACACACTGACATTACATTGCTACATCTGTGTCTGTTGAGGTCACATTCCATTTATTAATTTTTTTTTTTTTATACATCTCTACAGCTTGTGAAAACCAGCATCGCAGACTGTGGCGGGAGATCAGGCGTCTGAAGCTGATGCTGCTGGCCAAGAAGAGGCGGCGGCGTCGTCGTTAGGGTGGGGGGATGACTGGCCCGTTGGTTGACGCCCTTTGTTGGGCAATGTTGGCCCTGTTGGCCACCTTTGTAATAAAGCATTTTCTATTTTCATAATTACAGTGTTGTGCCTTGGCAAGCATAGTTTAACTGTCTCCAAACCCATTTGTGTGTAAATTTAGCCATACCTTTGGAGCCATTTCATGTGTAAACCATAGTAAGCTATGGTCACAAATGTGTGGCATAAATTTACAAATACATTTACATATCTAGATCAAGATACTCATCCCTGACTGTGTTATTAGCTATGTCTTAGGAAAAACACAATTTAGAGGTGGGTTAATCAAATATATTTACAGAAAAAAAAAACAAACAAAATTAATATTCTTGGCTGGGTGGCCGGGGAGGTTGGGAGTCATTGCTAGGGGCGGTGTTGGGGGACAACAGTGCAGTAAAAAATATAGACTGCTGATGTATGAGCTGTTGTATCAACAACAAAGTTTGGTCCTGCTGCTGTATAGCTTCTTGCTGCTGCTGGAGAGATTGCTCCATTAGATTGGCCAGCCGACCAAGTTCCTGGTTCTGCTGCTGGTTACGGATCAACTGGTCGATCTGGCGCTGCTGGGCCTCATTTTGTTGCTGACACATCAGCACCTGCTGTTCCAACGCCGCAGTGCGCTCATTAGTTCCATCACGCGGCTGTTGGCGACTGTAGTCCTCCAGCATCCGGACCCCTAGCTCGTAAAAATCTGCACTGGTTGATGCCACACCTCCTCTTGCTGTGGTTTGAGGCTAACAAAATAGAAAACAACATTTTAGTCAAACCGAACCAATGCAGGTATGCCCCTCCAAATCATTTGCCCAAACAGTCACTATACAACTTACCCTTGTTTGAGCCTCGGAAGCTTGGCCACATGGGACTTGGGAAGAGGTCCCAGCTTGGGGTTTTGGTTCCGCCTCCTGCCAAAACGACAAAGAAAGGAAATGTGACATGTTGCTTCATCCACTACCCACGAACATGGCAATGTGGTTATTGGTCCTCTAAATCAGCCATGTTACCTCCGTGTCGTCCGCCACAGGTAGGAGCGAGGTATCGCTGCCAGAGAGGGGCAATTCAACATCTGAGATCTCCGGCAAGTTGGCATATGCTAAACAGGAAAGTCAGGTTAGTAGGTCATTGGACAAAACTCAAATGTAACATGGATAGCCTATCGAGGCCATACCTCCACAAAGTGCAAAATTACACACTAGACAAAAGGTATCTGTTAAACTCAGATTGATAACATGTATGTTAGAGGAATCAGAGGCAATAATTTGGCCAAATAAGATCAGACACATTGCTAAAATTACACATACCCGCAATCTCCCAGATGTCTGGAGTGGGGCCCTCACTCGAGCTTGGACCTTTAAAATACATGTGGAAACACAAGTTGCCTGAAGCAAGTGCCACAAAAGTAGAGCCAAAATACATACTAGAGCAAGCCAAAACAACTTACCCTCATCTCTGGCAGCCTGAACTTGAAGGGCCCTTTCCGGACAGCCACTTCCGATATTCTGGCCAACTAAAAAACACAATTAATGGCTCTAAATATTCCTCTAACTACTAGGGTGAATGTTTGTCCAAAAATATGTCAAACAAAATGCATTGCAATCACTCCAAGAACTATTAGACTGACCCTGGGGAGGGAATAAGCACTCCAAAGAGGCATCTTCAAGTTGACAGAGCAAACATGTAGATTATTAGACTAACAAAATCGAACCAGTGTAACAGAAGCAGCATAAAGGATACATTATGTATTGCTATACACACCAACAGGGTCCTGTTGACCTGCAACATCGGAAGTGGGGTCCAAAGATGAACCAGTCACTTGGCCTACCAATAAAAAAGAGGAATGAGACACATGCACTTGGGTTAAAGTGGATAAAGCAAGGTTGACACATGCACTTACCGACATCCAAAGAGTAGCTTGGCTCCTGAGGAGATGCTGGGGCCAATGGCGGGGCAGCTAGGCAAAAATCAAGCAAACATTGAGCCATTGTTAATGTGCGTGCAAAAATCCAACATGCATTAAGGTGTGTGTGAGCAGCTCATTCACTAATATTCACTAATCAAGGCCAGTGTGGCTTCCACATATGCAGATATATGGCCACACATCTCTGCCTTCCAACATAGCTACACATGTTAGGGCCTTGTTAGTTAGTTGCTGTGAGGGTTAAAGTGGGCGTGAAATTAGGCCGCAGGTCCATATTATTAATACTCAACAGTGCCCCACTCGATTGTTGGAGCTGCTCCCACACCCATTTGTTCCCCAAACAACCAGCACCTAAATTAGTGGTAAATACCTTCAATGGCAGACTGGGTTAGGCTTGAGGTTGGTTGAAGGGCAGGAGTTTGTGTGTCCTGAGGCAAATCCTGGACAGCACCATGTGCACCTATGCAGAAAGCAACAGACAGGAAAGAAAAAATGTATGAGGTCTAATGTACTACTTCACAGGTCCTCCTGTTAGTTGGGCAGAAAGAGAAAATGCTAATCACATACATTAACATTAGCTTTTATAAAAAGGCAGAAAATATGTACCTTCAGTCCAACCTGTGGTGTCATCCCCAGGATCCACACCCTGCAGCCGAGCCAGTGGAATTTTGGCCTCCTCATACGGCCTGTAGGTACTCTTTGGAGCCTGGATGGTCCCACTGTCCACATCAAGATCGTGATTCATTTTTTCATAAGGGCCCCTCTCAAAGTGTAGAAGCGTTTCCTGCAGGATGGGCCACTACGTGGGTGTTGAGCAGTGCTACTAAGCTCCACACCAATGGCATCTCACAGTTTGCTTCTTTCTTGTTTGCCTATTGACTTGCTTTGGGAGCCAAAGAGTAGCTCCCATTTAGCAAGGGTAAGGCGCCAAATTAAATTCAGGCTCCCTCTTGGCACCTGGACGCTTAGCCTGGGGTGCTGCACCACCTTCAGGCTGGGCCCTTTTCCGTAAGGGAGGTCTGCGCACAGCACCCACCAAACTCCTACTTGGGCCTGCTGTGGCCGGCAGATGTCCTGAATTTGGCTCCATCCTGTAGCTGCACACACACACAAATACACAACCAACAAGCACGCATGCAGACTACAGAATGGCATCGCACTCTCTTTGGGTTGGCCAGGTTTTATGTGCTCTAACAGCCAATCACAAACCAGCCCACTTAATTGATTCACACATACAGCCCAGGTCCTTCTAGCCACACCTCCACTGCACTGACTGAAGCATGTGTGTTAGCCAATTAACTAATTACAGACCTCATTAACCAAACAACACACACCCAAATACAACAATGGACTGATGTATCTGAAACCCTTGTGACATGTGGCTATCCTAACGGCTTTTTAAATAAACAGCAGCTTACCTTTCATTGGCCCACCACTGAATTTTCGCCTATGTCCGTTAATGCACGCAAGTTTCGGCTCACGTACGCTAGTAGCGCTACTAGCGTGCGCGTGCGCACTCCGTTTCACGCACACCTGGGTCGGCTAATTGGCGCCCGCAAATAGCAGAGCAACGCAAAAGGCGGCAAAGCGGACCTGTCCTTTTTCAAAGTGAAGTATAAATGGAAGGAATTTGCAAGCTTCTGGTATTGTTACACTGTGGCAAAGGCTGTGGTGTGGTGCTTGTTTCCCTTAGCTCATTTGAGTCTCTCTGTCTGGGTTTTGTCCTCACTCTCTGTGGCTTGTTGGGTGATTTCTGACATCAGTGCTGTTTCTTTAGGAGATTGTTTTTGGTGGCATATGCAAATATTGTGGAGCATACAGCAAGTGAGGCTTGATTTTGGGGCCTTTTGTGGGCTGTGCAGCAACTCCCCTCTTGGTTGTGCCTAACTTAGAAAGCTGTTTTTCAGCAGGCTGGTGGTTTGGACCACTATAGTTCTGGTTTTGTGGTGAGCTGCATTGTAGTGAGTGTGTGAGGAGTGTGATTGTTTGTGTGTGTGGTGTGTTTGTGGTTTTTGTTTTTGTTTGTTTGATTTTGTATATCTGTTGAGTGTGTGTGATGGATAAGAGGGTGATGTATGGTGTCTGGGTGGATGGATGTATGCGTATGCTGGAAGAGCAGGAGGCCAGGGAGCGGGGTGTTGTGAGGCTTAGGGCCCCACGCTCCTTTGGAATCCGCCTTTCAGTATGGGACTTAAGTGACGAGCAGATCAGGAGCCGCTTCCGTCTGAATCGTGCTGCACTACAGTCCCTATATGATCAGATTAAGCACAAAATCGAGCCATCCACCAAACGCACTCAATCCATTCCAGGCATAGTACGCCTGTGTGCCACACTTAATATCTTGGCACGAGGGACCTTCCAGGCAACCTCGGCCCTCCTCAGCGGGATAAGCCAGGCTACTATGAGCCGCATACTAATCCAGGTAGTTCTGGCGATTTGTGATTTAATCCCAATTTACATAAAGTTTCCTGAGGATGAGGAAGAGGTTGCCAAAATAAAACATGCTTTCTATCTAATGGGAGGGATCCCGAATGTGCTAGGGTGTGTTGATGGTACACATATCCCTTTCCGCCCTCCCCGTGCACAGGAGCTGTATTACAGAAACCGGAAACAATTTCATTCTCTCAATGTTATGGTGGTCTGTGACCATGAGATGAAGCTGCGGGCGGTGAGATCGGGGTTCCCCGGCTCATGCCACGATTCTTACGTCTTGCAGCGGACAGTCCTGTGCCGGAAGTTTGAGAACAACGAAATGCCAGCTGGCTGGCTACTGGGTAAATAATTAACCATGTCAAAGTATTTTGACTCAAATATGTGGCCTAGTAAGCCAAATTCTAAAAAATGAAAACCAATACATGTACTAGTACTAATTGCTGTCTCTCTCCTTGTGTTTTTTCTACAGCGGATAAGGGATATGGGCAGAGAACGTGGGTGCTGACTCCGGTCAGGAGCCCACGGACCTTTGCCCATGAACGCTACAATGCAGCACACCGCAAGACCAGAAGCATTGTGGAAAGAACCATCGGCCTGCTGAAAGCACACTTTCTATGTTTGGCACGCCCAGGAGGAGAGATGCTATACAGCCCACAGAAGGTCTCCAAGATCATCCTCGCCTGCTGTGTGCTCCACAATATCTGCATATGTCACCGAATTCAATCCCCCGAGGAGACAGCACTGGTGCCAGAAATCCCCAACTTGCCCGCAGGAAGAAGTGAGGACACCCAGACTGGCGATGAGCTAAGGGAAAGGATGATCACTTCCTTTTTTGCGGTAAGCTAACTACCCTTCACTCTAATCCAAGTACTGCACTACTGGTTAAATTTATTTGACCTCCCATCATAATTTGGCTAAAACCACTCTAAGGGGGGTGTAAGATGACCCAAACCACTCTAAGGGGGGTGTAAGATGACCCAAACCACTCTAAGGGGGGTGTAAGATGACCCAAACCACTCTAAGGGGGGTGTAAGATGACCCAAACCACTCTAAGGGGGGTGTAAGATGACCCAAACCACTCTAAGGGGGGTGTCAGATGACCCAAACCACTCTAAGGGGGGTGTCAGATGACCCAAACCACTCTAAGGGGGGTGTCAGATGACCCAAACCACTCTAAGGGGGGGGAACATGACCCAAACCACTCTAAGGGGGGTGTCAGATGACCCAAACCACTCTAAGGGGGGTGTAAGATGACCCAAACCACTCTAAGGGGGGTGTCAGATGACCCAAACCACTCTAAGGGGGGTGTCAGATGACCCAAACCACTCTAAGGGGGGTGTCAGATGACCCAAACCACTCTAAGGGGGGTGTAAGATGACCCAAACCACTCTAAGGGGGGTGTCAGATGACCCAAACCACTCTAAGGGGGGTGTCAGATGACCCCCCAAACCACTCTAAGGGGGGTGTAAGATGACCCAAACCACTCTAAGGGGGGTGTCAGATGACCCAAACCACTCTAAGGGGGGTGTCAGATGACCCAAACCCCTCTAAGGGGGGGGGGACATGACCCAAACCACTCTAAGGGGGGTGTAAGATGACCCAAACCACTCTAAGGGGGGTGTAAGATGACCCAAACCACTCTAAGGGGGGGTGGAAGCTGAACAACATAACAATTAGGGTTGGTGTGCAAGATTGACGCAAATGTTGGTTAACAATTAATGCAATATTGTTTTACAGCGAAAAAACACATTTAAATATATATACTAACTGCACTTTTTTATCTTTTTCAGGCACCCCGAGATGCACCCTGACGCAAATTTTCTGTTTCATTCTAATTTCTGTTTTAATTTTCCTTTTCATTCTAATTTCTGTTTTAATTTTAGTTCCTTTTCTACACAAAATAAAAAACAAAACTAAAGAAACATGTGGCAATGTGTTTAATTCTGTATTAATTTTCCTTTTCATTCTAATTTCTGTTTTAATTTTCCTTTTCATTCTAATTTCTGTTTTAATTTTAGTTCCTTTTCTACACAAAATAAAAAACAAAACTAAAGAAACATGTGGCAATGTGTTTAATTCTGTATTAATTTTCCTTTTCATTCTAATTTCTGTTTTAATTTTCCTTTTCATTCTAATTTCTGTTTTAATTTTCCTTTTCATTCTAATTTCTGTTTTAATTTTCCTTTTCATTCTAATTTCTGTTTTAATTTTAGTTCCTTTTCAACACAAAATAAAAAAAAAAACAAAAGAAACATGTTGCAATGTGTTTAATTCTGAAGGTACTTGATTCCCAGCCCACAGCAAAGCAAAGCGCAGGCGCTGTGTTGAATAGCGTGGTCAAACTGACTGACAGCGCCTACAAAGCTGAGCTCCAACATCATATTCAGCAATGTAGGCGTTGTTCCCAACAACGCCAGGTAACGACTGAGGAGGCCTGCTATAGCGAATCGCTACCGCCCGCGGCGTACGCTAGCGGCGCTCATAGCGCCATACTTCAGTCGCTCATCTGTCGCTACCTGGCGCTATTAATGAATCGGCCTCCCCGATACTGTCTTTAGAGAGACACCAAACTTAAAAGTAAAGTTGCCATGATGACCCCCTCCCCCAGTGCTCAGTGACTGCAGGTAAAATAAAAAAAACTCACCTGGTCAACACTGTCAGCATGTTCCCTCATGCTTAATTCTGAAGTAAAGTATTTATATGGTCCTTTTTTGTGAGATATTTTAATGGAAGTTTATTGAATCAAGACCTCCACCCTGGGGTGACCAAGCCCAGTTTTTCTTAGTTTATGTATAAAGTTCAAAATGATGAAAAGTTCTGGAGGCACTTCTGCTATATTTGAAAATCATAGAAAATCATAATGACCTATTGCAAGGATTATAACAAATGTAAAGTTAAACTAAAAGCAAGCCTGATTGTTGTCACATTGTCTCAGGCTGCAGGTTGCACTGTCCTAAATTACAATCAGTTTCCCAAAAAGATCCTTGAGTTCCTAAGTTATCTTTAAAAGTATTAGAACACTGGAGATTCATTCAGTGATGTGATGTAAGCCCACTGTGATGAGTGTGAGAGGAGAGAGAAGATAGGAGGGTGGGGCTTCAGAGCTGCAGAGAGAGGCAACCAATCAGGACATCTGGGAAGGGAGTGGGGGGTGTTTCCATTCTTGGTCCCCTTAAGGTTGATTGATGGACCAGGTCAGTGGGTTGGGGACTAAAAGCTGAATGAGCAAGTGATTTTCCTCACTAAGAAGGCAGACAGAGGAGGAAGCAGAGCGCTGCTGGAGCCATTTAATGAAATGTAAGCTACTGATATTATTTTTTAACTTTTGACTTGCCAAACACTTTAATATCGATAAGTAAAATTATGAAAACAAAAACAAGGGGAAGTCCCTACAGACATCAGATCAAGGCTTACAAAGGGGGGCGATGCTCCACTGCTTAAATTCACCAGTTCCCATGGAGGCCTTAGTTCTGGTGCAGTCCAGGAATGTGAAGTTAGCCTGGGAACTACTGGGCTCTGGATGGCCAAGGTTGTATGGTCATGGCAGGCATATTTTATATGGGGTCAGGGTGGACTCCAGGTTTATCTGGGCCCCTGCACGAAAGTGTCAGTGGGCCCTTTGTGGTGAGGCATGACACGTCATGTAATAAATAATATATGACACTTTATAAATGGTGAAAAGTTCCATGGATGGTGGAAATTGCCAAAGATGTCACCTACAATCCATTCCACCCCTGGCTACTCCACCTTCCTACTGACTCAATACCACTGCTGGCTGCCGAAGTTTCTTGCCTAGTGCCACTTGTTGCGGTTTGTCCTTAAGCAGAGGCAAACTGGGGCCAAAAATGAGCCCAGAAATGTACAGGCCCTTACCAGCACATGAGATCCTTAGTCCTGCCCTCAAGGAGCTCTCAGCCGATTAATGAGTTCATTTATCAGCTGATGCTATGGAATTGCAGGAAAGGATCATGGTCACGGGTGGATATATAATGAGTGATGGTACTGACACTTTAGAAAGGTGTGGGCGGATATTGTGGAAGAGCAGGTATGGCCCCCACAATCATGATGCTGAGGTTATTGCATTATAGGGGCAGAACATGGGCTGTGGAGTGTTACAATGGAACCAGGTATGGGGAGAGGTTTGTATAGGATACAGGGGAGGTGGGTTGTGTGCTGGAGGCTACACCCAGCCCAATTGGCGCCAAAACAGTGCGGCTAGCCTGGAATTCTGTCTGTGCTCCCTATGACCAGACAGCCCCTGGGTAATTTTTTAGTCAAAACACAACTGGCAAAGAAAAAAATATAAGGAACAACATACCATAAGGAAAGTGAGAAAGAACAAATAGAAGGAAAAAAAGAAAATAGAAGTAATAACATAAAGAGTGCCATAGAGAGACAGATGGCTGACATTGCCTCCCTCTAGGGGATGAGAAATGACCCCCACTGATTGCTAGGAAAATGTCATTAGCTGGGGCTACCCAAGATGTAGGGGTCCCTGCACCGGCTAGGGCGAGCCCACTGCTGATGCTGGCCCTGTATGGGGCTGATGTATGGTCCTGTATATAAATAAATTGACCAGATGTCCCACTGTGGGAGGGCAGCAGAGCAGAGTACCTCCCAATAACATGAAGCATTTTGGTACCCTCTTAATCACATATCCCTCTAGAATGTCTAGGCAAAAAGGACACAGAGATTATCTACTGTATGTATAGTATATAAAAATGACATTTATCTCTCTCTTAGTTCTTGTTTGTGTTGGACTTTAAATGTCAAATCAGTAATTATAACAGCAATAATTATGTGCATACTGTAAATGAAGACCATATCGCAATTCAGTCTATCTAAAAAAAGGGATTCACAAATTGGTTTTTGAAGCTCCTTTATTTGGCTTTGTTTTGTTTTTTTTTCACAGGCTCTCTGGATCTGTGTTCCACAGATGTGACTTCTTTTGTCTCATATCTTTATAGCTGATAATTGCTTTTTATATGTTTTGTTAAAGCTTATATGAGTTATTTAAGTATTTACATCACAGCAACTGAGCAATACTCAGCTAGGCTAACAAGATGGAATGAGGCTGCAGGGTAATGTTCCTCGCTAAACGTGTTTGTTCTCCTATGCATTTATTTTACATTTTGTTATTCAGATCAGTTGAAATGCAGTACAGGCAGCAGTAGTGTAGAAAATGCCAGAAAAAAACCTGTGCTAAACCATTGGTTTGTGCATGTCATAAGGAGCCAGGGAAATGGTTTAATCACACACAGGAACAAATGATGGAAAAGTACATATTTCAATTCAAGTAGTTGATACTGTCAACATAAAGAGCATTATCTTTAATTAAAATAAAAAAAACATACATAGTATAAATAAATGTATGTTAATTGACCCAACACATGTGGGTCTGCTTGAACAGTTGAATAGGAAGCAGATGAAAGTAAATGTGAAAGCTTCCTGTTTTCCCATATCACAGGATTTCCAACTCTGCAGAGATGCCCCCTCCCACAGACCCCTTACGAGTTCACCAAACACACCGCACAAAATTAGTTTAGAAGTAAAGAAGCTCTGTATCTTCTATGTTCCCCTTGGTGGTGTCCTCTTCCCTTCCGCCAGGGTCTTTTGGGTCACTCGCTGAGGGCTTCCTCATCCATCACTAGAATAATAAATGTATTTTGTGTGCTGTGTTTTTTATTCTTCTACTTTTGTTGAACTGGAAAGGGGTTCAGAACACCCCCTATACCAGTTCACAGGGTAGGGAGCCGGTATGTCACCTGCCAGATGGGCGGGTGACATGCTGCTACCATCACCTGATTAACAGCACCCTCTCTTGGGACCCCGAGGTTGCAGAAGAGCCCGAAACCTTTAAAGGGGCAACTGAACGAGCTGGGGCTGGCGACCTAGCAGGGCCAGGGGCCAGCCATAAGCAAATTACAAGCAGATAAAAAACAGATGACAGTACTTTAAAATGCATTCTGCTGAGTCGTTGTGTAGTGGAGCAGGCCCCAAAGAAGTGTGGCACAGCCTGCCTATGTTGTGGTCGTACCTATAGCACACAAACGTGACCTCTCACAGATGGAGACCAAAGGCTGGTCCGGAGTCATCCCCTTTATGCCCAGGGACTCCCTCGCCCCCTCCTATCTGAGGGGCAGGCAGTTCATACCTAAAAACTGTTAAGAGTTATAGCTATGGTCCGATTTGTGTCAGTGCCGGATATCTGAGGTACTGGTGTTTGAAGAGAGGGAGCTATCTCCAGAAGTAGTCTCTGCTTCAGACTTGGTGGGGCATTCAGCAGGGAGTCTGCAGGGAACCAGGCTTAACTCACAGATGCTAATGCGCTTTCCTGGAGAGATTAGGTCCGGTGCATGTTTATGGCCGGAAAGCCTTAAGGGTACAGGAAATAAATGGAGCCCTCTGTGCATCAATTCCTGGCCTTTCTGAAAGTGAAATTCCTGTGTGTTGCTCCTCTTTGAAAGTGTAGCAGACCACAAAAAATATACAGATTTTGCTTAAAATGTAATAAAGTTGAGTCTTCAACTTTTTGCCTTTTGAAGATCATGCTATCTTCAACTTGCTTACCTGTTCACAGTGACATCCTAATTTTGACCAGAAGAGCAAAAAAATTTGCATGCAGTGGTACGTGTTTTGTTTTTAGCCAGCCAGCACAGAAATAGACAGTTCTCCCTACATTCACTGCTACAATTATAGCTCTGTTTGCTGGAATTATAGCTCAGTTCACCGCAATGTTCCCTAGTTGCAGCGCACATGTTACACTAAAGGTAGGGAGAGTGAGTGAATCCAGTGAACACCGTAAATTCTCATGCAACAGACCAGCAGTCATAGGGAGGGACTGGTGGTCTATAGCTCCTTCCCCATTTGTCTACTGTTTGGTTGTACAGTGTAAGAAATCCAATCAACCTGATTCCCCCTTCCCCTGAATTTCACACTCAGTGAAAGTGCGCCTAATTACCATATGAATAGCCAATGGCTGTCAGTGCGTTTGCCATTGTGATTAGGTGTCACAATTCAATTACAGTCACAATCTACTTACCTGTAGACTGGACTCTGCTCTCAGAACTGTATAAGTAATTTTCCACAATATCATATGCTTGTAATAACTGCCTAGTACGCCTATCACATTAAAATAAATACAGTATTTAACTTGAGCTGACTTTTTGCCTTAACGGAAAATCAGTGCATACATGCCCTGGCTGGATTTTTTTTAGGCTACTGTGCTAGTGAAATGGACTGTGATTTAGGAAATCATGTTGTGTGATCCTATAGGACTTGTCCTGCAGAGGACAATATTATTGGCATATATATTGGATTATGCTATGACAAAATGTGCTTATAGTGTATATACAGTATATATTACATTATATCATCTAGACCCCTCATTATGCTGATGCAAAGCACATGGTGTGCTTGAATCACAGTGCCTGGGCCACTCCCACTTGAATCACAGGCTGGAAAGTTTAAACCTTCATATCTCTGTATTCAAGGTTTTGATTTTAAAACCAAAGGCAGTTTAAGACATTGGCAACTGTAATCCTACACAATTGGCTAGCACTTGGCTATGTCTGGACAACGGTTTTAAAGTCATTTCATTTAAAAAATGACCATAGTTCCGCTTTACTCTATAGAAACAGGGTAGCTCGACCTGGGCTGCCCCTCTGCACATCGCCACTGATAAAACAAGTAACTGGGCGCCCGGATACTCACTGCTTCCAGTATCCAGCAGATGTTGATAGGCTGTGCCGCAGTAGAGGGCCGGAAGAGTGAGTATCCGGGCACCTGGTTCTTTGTGTTATCCACAGCAATGCTCAGCGGGGAAGCCCGGGTTGATCTGCCCCGCTGCTATATAGTACAGTGGAACTAGGGTCATTTTTGACCATAGTTCCATTTTAATTCGCAATCCTATAGTAATATGTAGATACATTTTGTAGCAATTAAAGCAACACATCTGCAGAGAGCACATTTAGCATCCCAGTGCTTTCATACTGTGTACTGTTTACTCCTTCAGCATATTGGGCAGATTGAGATTTATGTGTCTCCATTTGCTTACCCCTAGTTACCTTGCTTTTTATAATTCTTCTGGCACTAAAAATAAACAAAACAGATCGACATTTCCATTTTTACTGAAGGCTAAGTCTGCTCTGTGTTTTCGCACTGAATGCTTTTCCATTGTTTCCATCTCTGCTGATGCAACACTATCAAATATACAAAAAATGACTATTAAGCTTAGCTTACTGTAAATCCATTTAACTTATCAAGGCCTTGTTAATTCAGCTTGTGGCCTGCTCATCATAAGAGACAACCCTAAATCAGCCAACCGTACAAAAAAACAAAGGCTACAGTAAAGCAAATTTGTTTTGTTGACACTAAAGGTGTCAGTGAAGTAACCCTGCATCAGTAATGAATCCATGTTTAGGAAAAGCCATTGATTGTGTTATCTTTTTATTTACTAGTAACAAATGCTGGAAGTATTTTCCAATTTGTTTTCTGACAAAAAGTAGTAGCAGCAACATCACATACATTATCAGTACACAGATTGCAGAAAGGAGGAATATTTCCCCATGGACACTGTCATGAGCACCAGACCATTTGAAGTAATGAACATCTTCATGAAGCCATGGCACAGAGGAAGAAAGAATAAACCAGATTACTTCCAGTTAGGTTTTTACAGTTCTAGACTGATATAACCAGGGGAAAGTGAGGAAATAAGGTGATAGCTTTTAAGGCTAAGTATGTTTAAGGTAAGCTTTCAAGAAACTTAGTTCTGTCAACCGTGGTGGTATGAAAAAATCACAAAAGTCTTGTACACATAGAGCAGCAAACACGAAAAGGGACTTAAAAAACAGATGTAAAGATAATACAGATGAGTGAGTTATATACAATACGCTAAGTCATAAACTTTACATTTGTGCGGAGTGAAGAGGCTGCATTTTACCTAGAGGCTGATTCACTACTAGCGCCACTTATTGCCAGATGAGCGTCTGTATGGCGGCACTTAGAAGACGCTGTAAGCGAGTATCGGGTGTGTAACCTAGCGTAGTGGTCGCTCTAGTAACCAGGCCGGCATTGATGATTATGATGTGTGTTGGGTGCTCTAACAACAGTATAACTCTGCAGCGAGTGAGAGGTAGCGCCAGCTCAGTGCGTCCAGCATTCGGCGCTCCATACCATATTTAACAAAAAACTACGCACACAGCGTCGGCGCTCTAAAGTTGGGCGCTGTAGCATATAGCGCCAAACGCTTTTACGATTAAAGTCTGTTTTTGAACACATACACACCAGTAACAAAGCAAAAACACATGGAATGACATTGTTTTAACACTGGGACAATAACACTTTAGTGCCAGACCTGTAAATACAATTCTGCATAAAATATAAAAAGTACAAAAAATTTATAAAAGTGTTTGATTGCAGCCAGGAGAGGTCACACAATGATTTGAGCAAAAAAAAAAAAAAAAAACGCTATTTATACACAACTAATGAAAGCCTATTGAAATGTATGGGAGAACGCTACAGAGCGACAGGTACTACATGTCGCTCCTGAGGCTAGAGCACTGGCGCTATATGCTGAGCCAACTGTATTAATACATGTGACGCTACATGGCACTCCTGAGGCTAGAGCGCTGGTACTATACACTGAGTCGCTTGTATTAATACATGAGACGCTACATGGCACTGTTAGAGGCGCTCACCAGATTCACTTTCATAAATGTGCTTTTGCGTACAGTGCCCAGCATTCACCAGACACTACCTGCCGCTACGAAGCACTACCTGGCGTTATCTGTTCTTAAATAACCCCTTTAGTTGTCTTATTAGTACCCTGTCCAAGTGGTCCAATGTGGTATGACAGTCCACATTCCAGCACAGTTCAGACATAGACCACCATGAAGCTTTATCTTCCTATATCTTCCTCTGTGCTTTGAAACTACCCATCAAAACTGCAGCTTTCATAGGATCTGTTATAAAGGCCCCCAGAAGGCATTCAACCCTTCCATGCCAGCCTACCTAAAAATATTGTCACCACTTGCTGTCAGGCAATTTTTCAAAGCAGTTTGCACTATATTTGTTGATCTGTGATGTTTGAAGGATTTTCAGGAAGATGATATGGGCAGGCTGATTCATTACTAGCACCAGGTAATAGCAGATGAGCGTCTGTACTGCGGCGCTAAGAGCAACCGCTAGTGGTCACTCTGATCGGCCTGTCAGTTGCTATTACAGAGCGCCTAAGTTGCAATAGTAACCTGGCCCCATTGATGGTTGTCAGTCGCTATAAAGCCACTGTACAGTTGCTCACCCAAATCTAATGGTGACTGGGCATTTTTATGCTGCTTTTACGCTAAAATTTTATTTAATGTTATATTGTCAATGATCACATTGTCAATATAATTTTTTTTTTTTAA
Organism: Gastrophryne carolinensis; assembly: GCA_027917425.1. Taxonomy (NCBI): domain Eukaryota; kingdom Metazoa; phylum Chordata; class Amphibia; order Anura; family Microhylidae; genus Gastrophryne; species Gastrophryne carolinensis. The sequence continues at coordinate 90,664,971 of CM051240.1, read as the reverse complement.
ATTAAATTTTGTGTGTGTGTGTGTGTGTGTGTGTGTGTGTGTGTGTGTGTGTGTGTGTTGATTGAATCTTAAATTATTACAATAAAAACCAGACACAAATGTATAATCAAAAATACAAAATGTTTTTTAATATTTACAAAAATGCTCAGCATGGGCATGGGCATGTAACTATGCCGCACAGCGGCAACCCTAATTCCCCCCCACCCTATGGCTTATTCTTCTTCCCCAGCAGCATTTGTCTGTTTTTTCTGACATACTGCCACAGTCTGCAATGCTCCATTGTGCAAGATGTAGGGAAGAAATAACAACATTAAGTTCTGCAGTTCAAAATAGACAGTATATAAAAGGGAAACATAGTTATTGTAAATAATATGAAAGCACACTATTTAATCCCTTAAACATTAGGCAAGTTTGGCTACATAATAGATGCCATAATAATCAAACCTGGCGCACCATTCTATATGATCCACCCTACTCTGACATCAGAAACTACCTTAACTAACCAAATAAGACCTACTTGACCAGCGGAAGACTGTACTTCATGTCTTGCTCAATTACTCCTGTCCCTTTTTTGTTTAAAATCCTTCACCTATCAAATTTATTAAATGTGAAGTTACAATAGTAGGAGGATTAGAAAGCCACCACATAATCACCGGCTGCTTGTATCATGTGTTGTCAAGTAACATTAGCAGGGCCACCAAACTAGCATTCTTATATGCAATTATGAATGATGGTTGCAAATAGAGCATCTCCATGTCTGATAGTAAACAGTAGACTGTCACTAACATGTGTACATGATCATGGACACAGACATATGAGTGTAATCAATGTATGAATTAGAATTTAGGGTACTCACCATCGCAGCTGTGGCTTGGGCCCATGCTGCTGGAGGTTCCCAAGCTGGGGTGGGGAGGATTAGAACCGGGTCCGTCTGTGTGGAAACATCTGTTAGGAGAAAAAACAAAATAGAAACAATCATAAGAACTATGGGCCTGATGCAGAGCCTCCTCTGAACTGCCCTTAAAACCCTCCGATTGTCCGGGGCTCCCGTTTGAATCGTGGCTCAAATGTGATGCAGAGCCTCCGTCGAAATGGCTCCCTAACTGATCCGTCAATTTCACTTTACTCGGAAAGCTTTTTTTGCTCTCTCGGGTGCCTTCAATTTGATCGGGGCTCCCGGTCACGTTCACACGGGCGGCCCATTTTTCCCTGATTTTTCCTTGCATTTTGAACGTACCTGCTTGGTTTCCGTCGTATTTGACATTTTGGTGGTTTTAGCAAGTATACTTATATCTCCATGGCTCTTCAGTTGCCAATCTGGCTACACGCAAGTGCACATCCCTCAAACTCCATTGGAATATACATATGGCAACCACTGCCAATTTGACACATATTTTTTTGGGAACAATAAATTTGGGTTCTTCCTTTTTCCTTGCCATTAATGCATACCTTAATCTCCTTTGTGTTCCTTTTTCCTTGCCATTAATGCATACCTTAATTCTTTCTGATTGTTTTGGATTTATTGTACCATAGCTAAACTTTTTGTGTCATGGAAATGTGTGATGATGTTGTGTGATTGTACATTTGCAGGAAACTTTCTTTTTGTTTTTGTTTTTTTATTTTATTCCAGCGTTTGAAATTGAATTTTTTAAACAAAGTTTTTTACAAATAATTGAATCTAAATGTTTTAACAAATAAACTATTTTCATTTTAAGCCAAATTAAAATTCTTTAGGCCTCGGTGTCTTGTGCCTGTGATTTTCTTGTATCTGTGAATGAAAAACAACATTAGTTTAGCATTGTTTATTTGGTTTGGTTGTGCGTGGTTTTTTTGGGGCCCTTTTTAAACCGGACCTTCTGCGTTTTTTACTGAAAAGGCCAAACTCTTAACCAAAGATTCCGCAGCATCTCAAAATAATAGATAGTAATTTTTTAGTCAATCAATAATTATTCTTTCCACCACTGGGCTGCAACTCAGTTCAGGAATTTAGTATATGGCCGCCGCCATCTTGACTCAGAAGCATCACACTTACTGAGGAGAGGAGAGTGGGATAAGGTACAGGGGGTGGGTTATAGCTGTGCTTTGCTCACACAGAGCAGAGACCTCTTGAAAAGGTCAGCAATCCCAGAATGCAGAGCAGCACAGTTAGAAGGCACTTCCTGTTTGCAGGCTGCCTGATAAGATGGCGGCTTCCATAATCCGCCATCTTGGATGTTGAAAGCCTCATAACATGCACTAGGTGCAGGTAGGATGATTTTGAAGGTGGGCAAACTTTATGTACAGGGTGTGGGAAAGATATAAGATAGACTTATTCTGAGTGAAGGTCCGCTTTAAGGGCTTTTTAGACAAAGTCTTTGGTTTTTTTTTTGGTTTTTACATTTTGTGGCCAATGGAATTGTTGGTTCATTTACTTTGGTAACCAAAAACGTCACTTACCATGTTTTAGGCGCATATTGCGTCAGGGGCGGAGGCTCCATTCTTGCTCCCTTGGTTGCTGCTGTGAATCTGTTTGCATGACAAAGACACTGATATTAGAGACTGTTGTTGTCTCATGTACACAAAAAGCATTAACAAGTTTGCTGGCCTAACTAAAGTCACTTTTTGAACCTCTTGCTGCCTCACATTGCCCTAGTTCTTCTATCTGCATGTAGCCTAGTTTTGAGCTGCGTACATGTGTTAAACTAAGGTGGGCTTGTATGTAACGTGAAAAACGAAGTTGTTTCAGACTATTCTGGTGCTTTTTTTTTTTTTTATTACAAGGAATGTGTGCGCGCACATAAACGCACGCGCGCATACTCACATCCACGATGATGTCGTCCTGCTCCGAGGTAAAGATTGCGGGCGCGCACCCGCTGTTGACCACGGCCACACGGAAAACATATTTAAAGCACAAGGCACTCAGCTCTGTGTTGGATACCATATCAATATGGGCAGACCTAAAGGGAGCAAAAAGAGCCAACCAAGGGCCGAGGCACATAGCAGCCGCACACATGCCTCATCCTCCACAAGACAGAAGAGCAGGCACCAGACACATGCCGAACATGCCCCCACTAAAACGGTGGATACTCCACACAAACAGGCACATTCCAAAAAACGCAGGACCAAGGGTACATTAACCCATTCACCACCACCTGCAAAAAAACCACGCACACACAAGGGTACCCCATCTAGTCAGACCATGCAGCATCCTCCACCTCCACACACCAAGCATACCCACAAATCCAAACACATAAGCAAGGGTAAGCGCATTGCAAAAACCACCACCCCACCCAGGTCACCCACCCCTCCACCTCCACCCTCTGGTTCCCCCAATTCCAGTACCTCAGATTCCACATGCAGCTCCACATCTGATAGCTCAACAGGAACCCAGACATTAAGCCAGAGAAGCACACACACAACATCCCCCTCCCCCATAAGCCAAAGAAGCACACACGACTCCCCAGATACCCAACCATCAATTTCCTCAGAGGCAGGGGAGACCACACACCCATGTGGCAGACAACTACGGCGTGGCTCACTAACTGCCCGATTTTGCGATGCTCAAAGCATGGCGGTGGCAAATGCAGTTTGCGAACATTATGATGCCCTATTTGGCCGCACCTCCAAAACAACCACAAAGCAGGCTAAGATGGAAATCTGGACTAATATTTGCAGGCAGGTCAATAGTGTGGGATCAGTCCGGAGAGATATTCAGCAAATAAAAAGGAAATTTGGGGACCTGAAATACTACAGCAAAAAAAAAAATGGACATGCGCCGTCAGCAGAGGTAAAGGACAATTTTTAGTCACATTGTTAAAAGGATGTAACACTTATTAGGTTTAATTTAATCTTCCCCAGCCAACAGACAGGGGGTGGAGCAGAAGTAAAGGAAAAAGTAAAATGCATTTTTTTAAACATTGTTAAAAGGATGTAACACTTATTAGGTGTAATTTAATCTTCCCCAGCCAACAGACAGGGGGTGGCTTACCCACTAAAATTATCCTTACGCCCGCCGAGGAACATGTATATACATTCATACACCCGGCCAGCATCCAGGGACTGGCAGAGGCACAAGACACAGACCGGAATGTAAGGTCCCAAGGTGAGTCTGATTTTGCCATGACCTAGTACAAAAAGTTCAAGAAGGCAGTGTTATGCTACACAACACACTGTACTTGGCCATTTACCTAATCTTCCTATCTACATACTAAGGACCAAGTCAACAGGACACACCAGGCCCCCAAACCCCTGCGTTAGCACCGAGGACAAGGGCACACCAGGCTTCTACACCACAAACCCAAATTGTGGATTGCGATGAGGTAAGTCAATGGGCCTTGATGTGTACTTTTAACATTGATATTTGCGAGCTTTTGTGGACAGAAATAAACTAAAAGGATGCTATATTTCTTAACAGACCACAGGAAGCCCACCCATCATCGACCATATACGAGATTTGGAGGAGGACACCCCACATATGTCACTAACCACTACTGCACCAGTGGCAGCAACGCAGGCAACCCCGGCACAGCCACCACATCCACAACCACCTTCGGAACCAGAACCAACCACCCGTCCCACTGCTCCTACCCAGTCTAGACGCCATATTTCCCAAAGAAGGCAACTTCAAATTTTGGAGGAAACATGGAGGCAGGAAAATATTGCCTTTGCTGCGACAACACAGCAATTCAATGAGACTGTGTGCACCCAACTCACAAACCTCAACGCCCAAGTAGAGGTATTAAACAGCAATATCTCTGCCCTAACCAGCCATATGGCTGAGATTAATCAAAGCCTGGCCCACATTGCAGCCCATTTGCAGGCACAACATCATTCCTTGTCACCATGCAACCCAACATACCACTAATTTGTGGGGAATACATTTTCTCTGCCCACGTGTAATTTTTCTTTTGGGACCAAAAAAACAAATGACAAAACAAAATTTGTTTGAAAAATAAAAAAAAAAATAAAAAAAAAAAAAAAAATTGTGGTATCTGAAAAAACACTAAACACTAGTTGTGCACGTATGGTTTGCGCGGTGCCACTTTGGGTGCAAGAAAAAGGAGGGGTGGGGAGGGCTGAAACTAAAGGTGGTGGAGTAGCCCACAAGCCATGATTAGGTTTAGGACCGTTGCAGGCGTCTATTGTAGTGCCCCCCCCCCAGTCTCATCAAGACAACGGAACCTCATCTTCAAGAGAACAAAGCCTGGCTCCAACACAGAGCGAGTCCTCCTGGGGGCAGTATTGTAGCGCTCCTCTGCCTGTGAAGATCGGTGCAGGATGGGGGTCTTCATCCAGGGGACCAAAGGATAGGCAGAGTCTCCTGCCCTAAAACCAAAAAACAAAAAAAATTAAAAAAAGGTGTGCATTGCAACAAAAGAAAAGAGGGACAAATAGGTGAGCGGGGTAGGGTGGGAGGAAAGGACATTTGTAATGAGACTACATGCACATCCAACCTGTACTCTGATTTAAAAAGTCTGGGGAATACTACTTACATAAGAGGGCAAGAACACGAGGCAATAGGGTACAATCACTTAACCCATTTAATTTGTAGATCAATAATTGGGCTCCAAATATACTACGCCAAAAGTTACCAAATAGTGTGTTACGGGAACAAACACAGTCAGAGAGGGTGGGCAACCAATACAAGTTTCAGACACATACCCAGTAGCCAGCCACCAAATAGATCGGCAGATTTGAATCGCTCATATAGGCATGAATTCCTAGGCAGGGAAAGCCAGAAAAACGACTCCCAAAAACCAAATCAGGGCCAGCCAGTGCCTGCACATTTATCCTATGTCCCATCTTCAAATGCCTGCACACAAACAATAAAATAAAAATGATGGAGACCCTGTAAAAAGGATACCCAAAAAAAAAAAAAAAAAAATATCAAATACTCATGCCATCGATGTCCAAAGGCATGCGGTGCAGCCTGGTTTCTGCCATACTCAGCAGGACAAGACCGCGGAGCTGGCGCCGCTGATGTGCTCCAACAGAGGACTGCATATTATTGCCCGAGTGCAAATACGGCTGCTCTGACTTGCTGTAAGTGAAGGCTCGGCGGCCCCGTTTTATTAGGGTGATTTCAATAGGAAATCAAGGCTCTGCATCACTGAAAAAAATGGACCAATGAACGAGGCGTCCGTTTTCCCGGGAAACAGCCTAGTGCGAGCCGACAATCGGAAAGGCGGCTGAGCGCACACCTGAGCGCATAAACGCACACTAAAATCAACGTAGCACCCTTCCCTGACCCGATCAAAGGCCAAAACCAACGGGGAAACGCACGGGGGAGCTGAACGGGGAGGCTCTGCATCAAGCCATATGTATTTGATGTTGTTAATAGGCATCAACATGTATTAGTTTGAATGATAACATATAAATAGTTGTGGGTATACTGGCCATGTGTTTGTTTAAACGAACCAAACTTTAACTAACACATGTTCTAGCCACATTGGGTTTGGATTTAGGGGGACAACAGTAGAGCAGCTACTTTGACATAGGCCACATGGCCCCTTCACAGCCATATAATGTATTTTGCCCTTAAAAATGGTAGATACATAAAAATAAATTTGCATATACATTATTTTTATACTTAAAACAACTCTTACCAAGACTGCAGCATAGCTGGTGGAGGTGCCGGCTCTATGATGCCCTGAGAAACAGTTATAGAAAGAAAGGATTATTTTAGTAACAACAAGGTACCAATGGAAATAAAAAGCCACACTAATAAGTTCAATCACCAGGGGATGAACAGATGCTGGTATCCCAGGCAGGGCTATGAGGTGGAGATGTGGAGCCTCCACTCCTCACAATGGGCCCAGCAGATCCCAAACCCGATGGGCCACCCTCCTCCCTCTCACTCCCTGATCCTTCAGGGAGTGTGGTGGAGTCCCTTGCCTTCTCCCCACTTGGACTCCCCACTTGAGAGTGGCCACAGGGGGTTTGGGACTCAGCTGAGTCCGACTGTGAGGAGCTGAGGCCCCATACAGCCCTCACCACAGCAGCACTCTCCACTGGGGTGTCATCCCCTTCCTCCCCCGGGTCCTCTATATGAGAGATGCAAGAGGGACCCTCCCCCACAGACTCATTAGACCCCACCACACGTCTGTGGTGTTTACCCAGGGGAGCACGCTTATCTGTGGAGAAAAAACAAAACAAAAAAAAATTGGTTAGACAAAAACAGATTACTGTGCATACATCAAATTAATTTGTATGTGTGTTGGACTTACCAGATGCGTGGGCATCATAGAGCCGGTAGACGCCCTCCTTGTCCCGACGCTTGAAGTCTGACCATTTTTGCATGATGGATCTTGCCATCAATTTGGTGTTGAAGCGCCGGGACACGGTGGCACGCACCTCCGCCACTATGCTGCTCTTGGCACTCAGGGCATAGTCATACTCCTGAATGCAAAAATCCTAAAAAAAAAAAATACATAGTACAAATCATATTGTTCAGTTTCAATTATTTAGTCATTTTGTATTTTTTTTTTTTTAAATGAAAAAAATACAATATTGATCTATTGAAATGTATATGGATATAGTTTCAAATGTAAGCAACCAAAAAAACACTAAAGAATGTTTAAAAAAAAAAAAAAAAAAAATAAAAAAAATATATATATATATATATATATATATATATATATATATATACATATATATATATATATATATATACATACATATATATATATATATATATATATATATATATATATATAAATAATACAAATATTAATTAAAACATTAATACATTTGTTATTTAAACATATTTTAAAATATTAAAAAAGATCTATAATGACAATACACAGTACAGAATAAATTAACACACAATTCACATGTACACTTACTTTGACCACTTGGCCATTGACCCGAGGATCCACCCGCTGTCTCTTCTTTTTTGGGGGGCAGAGGGGGCAGGGGAGGCTGAAGGGGCAGGGGGGCAGAGGGGGTATCGGAGTCGGAGGAAGGGCTGGGGAGGCGTCTGGCAGGCCTTTCTGCTGCCATGGTGGATCCTCGTAGGTGTAAAACCGGAAGTGCACAAAACAAAAGCGAATGCAAAACCTTTGACCCTCCTCGCAAGCTAACAACGTAATGAAACGCCAAATATGAAGCTACAATATGGAACTTTTAAACAGCGTACGCATAGCAATGTTCGGCGCTATAGCAACACACGCCAATACCACATTTAACAATGGTAGAGCGCAGCAGGATGCGAACGTCAGCAACTACTCAGTGCGAACGAATCTGAGCGTCTCACACCATATTCATTAAAACTTTACACTGACCGAACACCAGCGTTCTAGATTGTGTGGCTGAAGCCCATAGTGCCAGACACTGTGATTAAAGTGCATTTTTTACATTAACATCAGTAAGCAAGCGAAAAAGTATGGAATTACATTGTTGGAGTAGTGTGACATTAACACTATAGTGGAAGACATGTACAAACATTTATGCATAAATTTAAAAAAAAATCAAAAATAACATTTTGTGGGCCAGGATAAATGCCAGAAAGATTTGAGTTAAATAATTAAAAGAAAAAAAATGGGACCAGGAACAGCATTATAAGGAACATCCATTGAAATGTATGGGAAAGCGGCAGGTAGCAACAGGTAAGACGTGGCGCTCTGCAAGCCTGAACGCTGGCGCTCTACGCTGAGCCTTTGGTAATGATGAATCGTACGCTACATGGCGTTGTTCCAGTCACTCACCATAATCAGCTTCATAAATGTGGAATTGCGTGCCGTGGCCGATGTTCACCTGCCGCTACCTGCCGCTACCTGTGGCTTACAACGTACTACCTGGCACTATCCCTTCATGAATAAAGCCCATGGTGTGTTTCAGAAAAGTTGGGGCTATGATTTTTCAGTGCTTTCTCAATATTTTGGGTACTCTTTCTATAATTGAACTATTTCTATTTTTTAAAGAAAATCATATTACTTGTAAAAACTGAATTTCTCACGATTGAAGTGGTACCACATATACATCGGTAGACACTCGTTCCTGCCCAGAAGACACTCCGAACTAAAAAGGGCGGTTAATAAGATTTTCAAATAAAATACAAATAACCTTGCAGTTAACTTGCAAAATAATTTTTTTTAATATTTAAAGAAACCTGTGGAGCGAGAATGAATGGATATACAGAAATACTTTTAAGCATTGTAACACAGAATCCCCTTTCAACTCACCTTCTTAACATCTCTCTCTCTCTCTCTCTCTCTCTCTCTCTCTCTCTCTGTTGAAAAAAATTCTTAAGTAGAAAATATCAATTTAGGAGAAAAAAGCAGGAGAATTTCACTGCAACTGAATCACCAGCTAGGAAGACAATGAAAGTCAATGGTACTCTTTCAATCCTAAGAAAATTAGTGAACTTTTCACTCTATTTTAAGCTGTATAAAGTCCCTTTGAGTTTAATTGTCTCCATAGCTGGTGATTCAGTAACACTGGAATTCTCATGCTTTTTTCTCCTAAAGTGAATTTTTTACTACCATGAGAACTTATTTAAACTCTTACTCCTTCAAGGCTATTGTCTGGAAGAAGAATTGGACAATTAAGGCTGGATGTTGGGCAGCAAAGGAGAGAGGGGAGGCTTTGGATTGGAGAGGCTGCAAACTGGATGGTTACCTGCAAATGCAGGTGAGGTAGCCTCATGCTGCCAAGAGTCTACAGCACTACAGAAGCAAATAAAATACACAGAAATTCTCCCTAGCCAGAAGCTAGTTCATTCATCCTAATGTACTAGGGGTGACTTTATAGCTAAGGAATTATCTCATTTTATGTTTGTATAAACTACTGTCCTCTATATAACACCTAACTGAAATTCAATGCTATGTGTCCCTGGTTCTCATGTTCATGTCAACAACTTTACACACATTTCATCCATGTTCCCTTTTCATAAAAGATAACTCATTTATCAGGTGATTTATGGACCTTCCCTCCTTTGTTCGGTGTGACAAAATGATTTCCAACTTTTTTAATAACATTCTTGCTGTTTCTCGGTGACACAAGAACAATGTAATCTTTCTTATTTTTCTTTAACTTAAAATGCTTTGACTTTTTGATGAACGTGGTTTGGCTTGTCTAAACCGTTTAGATCTTCCTAGCTGTTAGCCTTGTAATGAATTGATTCATTGCATGCTGCTCGCAGAAAGTCAAAGCTTTAGCCAACCGATCATTGAAATATGAATAACGAGTTATCTGCAGTCCAGACCTTCGTCATATGTGAGGACAATGTGACATTTCTAATCCAGATATTAAAGCCCAAGCTCCTCTGAGGGTTTGGCTGTTGGAAGACCAATTCATGTCCTCATTCATCATTTTCACTAGAAGTTTTATTATAAATATATATTTTTATATGAACTTTATTGGACAACTTTTCTAATGTGTACTGTATAAGTGTGCCTTATTTTTTGTCAAGCCATATTACCTGATATTAAACAAACAAATATTGTTTTAGATTTTTGGTATGATCTTTGCAATTTTGAATTTCTTATGTCAAATGCTAAACTAATGCTTGATAGCAATGGTCTGCTCCTGGGAAACCGGTGTATATATAGCGTCATGTCAATTCACTGGCAAAAGCTGGTTAAGGGAACAAGCAGCCACATTTCTCATCACCTGTATTGTTCCATTTAGCGCCAATATGTTTGCCTCAGCAGCTCTTATTGCGTAATTTAGGAAGCCAAATAACACTGTGCCAATGCATCCATCAGCCTCCGTCTAATGCAGTGGTTGTCAACCTTTCTAATGCCGTGACCCCGCAATACAGTTCCTCATGTTGCGGTGACCCCAAACCAAAAAATAACTTTGGTGGCTACTTCAAAACTGTAATTTTGCTACAGTTATGATTCGGAATGTAGATACCTGATATGCATTATGTATTCTCATTGCTACAAATCAAACATAATTGAAACATAGTGATTAATCACAAAAACCTGGGGGGGTTTCACACAGTGTGGCATCCCAATTATGGATGCCCTGGGGTGAGGGAATCGATCGGCCTGAGAATCTTATAGATTCCCAGGCTAATCACCGTGAGTTTTGGCCACTTTAACCTACATGTTATGTAAATGAATGTAAATGTGTAAAATAATAGAATTTACATAACATTTAAATATGTAAATTTGTGGAATTTACAAATAAACCTATAAATAAGCTAAAATAAAAGGAAGAGCATGCTGCTGGACAACTATATGTGCCAGCATGCCCTGTGTGAGACAGAACTGGAAACATTTTACCTCACACACGCATGCACAGGGTGAGGTCCATATGGTGCCCTAAATGCCACCACCCAGTGACCCACCACTTACCGAGGATCTCCTTCCTCCGGTCGGCATGTGGCTGGTCCGTGTAGACCCACTCGAAATCCTCCCGTGCCACCCTGTTGCCCATAGCTGCAGGGTCAGCACCGGAGAGAGCCGAGGACGATACGCGCTCCTGCTATACCGAGCGCCGCTGACACGCCCACTCAGGAGGCTGGCTCTGCCCAGCCACACCAACAGTGATGCACAAGCTAAGGCCACGCCTACATGTTTCACCTCGTCGAGGTTGGAATAACCCCGCCCTCCTCCTGACCAAGCCCAGAAAGAGACAACGCGTTCGGCAGGGTGGGTACCACTATCCTCACGTCTTCTATCGAGTGGGAGATGGGGAGCTGTCGATCATAGAGCTTGGCCAATCTCAAAGCGAAATACGAGCAGAAGCTGGCATTAGCCCCGCCTCTTAGATATGGCTTTAGGCGACCCCCGTGTTTTGGTCATTCGACCCTGAAAGGATACGTAGGTACAAAGTAACAAAATGGCTACTGCATGGCTTATGCCTGGCTTATGCTTAAGGGGATTGCTTTAAAACTCCAAGGGTGAGAATAACGGAGTGACCGTTATCTCTGGGAATGGAATGTGCAGACAGAAGAACATAACAATCTGTTTCTGTGAGAAATGTCCATGGGTAGGTTAATGTCTGGAAAAACCCATGACACACAATGACATACAATGGGGTGATGTACAGCCACCCCCAGCACACACCCCTGACAGCAAGATGTTGATACAGCTACTCCAATTAAAAGGCAAATGTCCACTTTAGAACCTTTTCCCCGCCTAGGCCTTATCATGCTTTATATACTGAAAATCATGACGTAATAAACAGTTCACACCGAGAATAGCTGTTATGTGTCTTTCTTGCGCTTGGTGTGGGCTCCGGAGCTCTGAAGTGTGAAGGTAACTCTGATCTACAGACAAATAAGGTAATCCCAGGTAGAGGACTCAGTGGGAGTCGCTCTTAGGTGTCTGCCGGTAATAGGGGCAGATATTTTTTCAGTGGTGGAGTTTATTCGGGGCAAGTCTCCTTGAAGGGGGTAAGTGATTTATACGCTTAACCCCGAGGGAAGGTTAAAGGACTTGTGCCCTTGTGCCTCTCGCGGTCTTGGCGAGGCGTTGCGGGGTTCATAGGGAACCGCTGCTTGGTTATTTGAAGCGCGCTATATAAATTGTGATTATTTGTGATTTGGGAACAGATTTGTCTGTTTACTGTGAGTTTACCTGACCACTGAAACCTTTTTCTCTCTTTCTCTCTGACAATAGAGTGTTAAGATTATTTGTTTGTGTGGATTGATAAGTGTGAAGGTGAGCACGCTTTAAACCACGGATATTGTCATTTGTTTATTTGTCATTTGTTAACTGATAATGGGTCAGTCTGAGTCTAAAGTGCCCCATGTGGGAGAGGATTGTATTCACTATGTAGAGAGGTTAACTGGAGGAGCATACTACATGCTGTCTTTTGTTGATAATTTGGCGGGGTGGACTGGAAAGGTTCCCGTATTATCAAGGAGACGCAAACTGGGATAAAGATTATATAAAGAAGGGAGGTGGAAATGGGTTAAAACATGCTTCCTATTGGTTTAAAACTAGTTATAAACTAGTTATAGAGGACATCCAATTCAGGGTTTCATGCCCTGGAACACAAACTAGAAACAAATTTAAAATTAAATGTAAACAAGAGTTTAGGGCTAAAAGTAACTGCCCCTCACCTTGCGTGCCACCTAAGAAAAACAGCCTCTATCCCTCCTCTACTCAGGAAGAGATGAAAGTCTTAATAATCACAGAAGTTAGGAAACAAATGAGCAGCGATACACAGAAGCTGTCTGCTGATGTTTCTCCGCTAGATAAAGAGGAACACAAAGAGAAAAATGAACTAGTTAAAGATGACAGCTGGGTTTTCTATTGGGGTCCCGCTGCAAATACTAGGAGTAAAATTAGTTGAAGAAAGTTAATATAGAAGCCCAACTGCTGGGAAAAGGTCAGGATACAATGTGGGAGAATCATAAGATGCTTTGTTAGGATCCACATAAGATTGGACTAATATGAAATTATTTTAGAGACATCCCATGCTGTGTGACAGTGTATGGGTTAAAAGCACGCAAGCTGGCAAGAACGGAATGTGTGTGTGTGGGGAGAGCCAGACATAATACGCGCTGAGAGCACAAGCAATGGAGATAAATACACCGCCCTTACTAATTTCTGACCAACTTCAGGCTAAACAGGGAATCATACATATTTTCACAATAAAACTTAACAAGAAAGGTTGTATGTAGACTTAAACTAGATAAGCCCCTGGATGTGGGATTTTTTATTGCCAGGAGATTTTTTAAAAAAGGCCACATTGAAACCATGAGATTTGTCTAAGATCTCAGGGACATAAATTGTTTAAAAATGCCAACTGCCCTTTTTAATGCCTGTCTGCCATCTCTTCTCACTTCGTGACATGGGCTGGAATAGCAACATTGATTTAAGAAATTGTTTTTTTTCAGCGTCCCAGTGGACGAGGAGACACAGGCCATCTTTGCTTTTATGTCACATTTGCCCTAGGCTTATGTGTATTGGTAAATCGTTTTTTTTTTTTTTGTGTGTAATGGTGCAATTGTCCTCCTCTTAAAGTCTGGACACCCAGCCATGGTTCCGTCCTACTGCAGACAGTTTTCTCCTCTGCAGTTTTGATTGGGAGGCCACCCTGTGGGATAAGAGGGATCATTTGAATTGTCTTTTTGTAAGTGATTATAAAGTGTCTAAAGAAAAGTTGTAATGGTGTCAGAAAAAGCTTGAATACCTGGGTTTTGTGCTTTCCCAGGGACAAAGAGAAATAAGCTATAAGAGAATAGCTGCTGTCGTGGGTCTGCCCTGCCCACTTACCAGGAAGGACATGCTACCCTTCCTTGGTATGATTGGTTGCTGCCACCAATGGATTATAGATTGTTCATGTTATGACAGCATATTGAGATCTGAAATGTATGTTGATAAACCTGACACCCTGTAATGGTTAAAGGAAATGTGTAATGTGCAATGTTTTGTGTATTTGAGATATGATAGCCCCAGGGTTAGGCTTTCCCGATTATGGCAAGATGTCATTTTGTTGCCAGGATTTGTACAGCCATGTGCAGGGGCCCAGCATAAGAACATGGAGGTGCCCTGTTGTTTTTTTCTCAAAGGTGGTCCCTGGGCAGGTACAGGGCAATGCCTGTGTGTCTCATAGCCCTGGCCTTGTGTGTAGTGTTAGTAGGAATGGCAGAAACCTTTACTTTTTGTTACATGATACAAACTTATTTTACTACTCACAATTTTTTTTCCTTCTTAAGAACATACACGCAAACAGCAAACATGCAAATGCCCATGCTAACACCAGACATACCCCTCCCTGACCAGACTTTGACTGACTTACGAACATATGCTAGTAAAAAGACAGGGAGGATTGAGGAAAGGCAGAAGTGCACAAATGTCCATGGATTTTTTGTGATAAGAGGGAAAAAACTAGGGAAACCGTGCAGCTGCTAGTAGTGCACCTTTCTTTTTTAACCCACAGAAAGCAAGAAATGAGCACCTGACATTCCAACAACCTTGTTCACACATCTGCGGATTGACTTTACTCACATGCTTAGTTTAGGGAAAATACAGGAGTACCTTTTTTGTGATAGTGGATATGTTCCCAAGGTGAGTTGAACTTTTTGTGACGACGAGGGAAGATGCCAGGACTGTGGTAAGAATTCTCACACAAGAGAATATTCCTGAATGGGGATGCCCCTTAATGGGTAAATGGGTAAATCCAAATAGGCTGTCCCTCACTGTGAAGGCCTGTCAGGATTTAGTGAAAACCCTAAGGATAGAGTGGTAGTTTCACATACCTTACCACCCTCAGAGCCCTGGAATAGTTGGGAAAACTAAATAAATAAATAGGACCAGAGAGGATAAATTATACATTAAGCCACAGGAGGGAACTTATGCTAAATGTAAAAGGGTCCTTCCAGGAGTAGGATTGGTAGGAATTAGAATGACCCCTCCTAAGGTCACTGGGTATTCATCATTTAAGGTTTTAATGGGAAGACCATTCCCCACCCCCTGGGCTAGGGTGCCCCTTTATGTTAGAAAGAGGGGACCTAGACCTGATATAGGAAGAATATGTGAGGAAGCTGATTAAAACTTTGGAAAATGTTGAAAGAAATATGGCTTGCACCTCTCTGTCTCGCATCTCTCTTTTTCTTCACAGAAGTCCCTCATCCATCCATCCATCCTTCTGAAGTAGGTGACGGTTGTGATCCAGTAGCTGAATCGCAGAAAGAAGCAAGGCTGCCACGGTGATCGCAGTGACTAGAACCAGTCCTAGTGAAGGATTGCCAGTCGTGGGTGCCGACTATGATGACTAATGCGGGGGATCTAGGGTCCCCGAAGAAGGAAGAACAGACAAAGTCCTTGACCAGGCCTTATTTGCTGGACTCTGGGGCTGAAATGGCTAAACTTTTGATACTTGCTTTTATTCTTTTTGTGATAATATATGTGCTTACTTTATGCATTTATGACCCACATGTGTTAGGCCCCACTCAAGGTGTATGTGGGAAAAGTAAAATTAGAGAAATTAGGTAAAAGAGGGACAAGTGAAGGTGACCTCCTAAAATGCTACTTCTAAAGTTCATAGATGCCTATGCCTGAAAGTCCAGTGTTGGATCTGTAGTAAATTACACCCTGAAATATTACAGGTCATTTGATATCTATCTAAAGATTTTGGGAAAAAAAGATTTGGGAAAGATTACCACGCTAAAATTTGTTATAGTGTTTGCAGACAAGTATTGTTATGTTTTACAAAGGAGAACTGCTCGACGTGCTATGACCCAAATATCCCAGTAGGTCCAAGGTTAACATATAAGGGTCGATTCAAAGAAACATGTAACAGCTTGGATTTTGGTGCCGATCATCCTATTTTTCCCGTACGCTCGTGCGTTCGTATGAACTTGCGAGTGATTCTATAAGCAAATACGTTTCTATCCTAAAATGTACGTCCGTTCGTATGGCAGTTCGGGAATCTGACCTATGTCAGTTTCCATCCTGAATTTTCCGTTTCATTTCTCAGGTTGCAACATTGGTTTTGCCCTTTTTCCTTTTTTGTCTGGACGTAAATCCTTCTGTTTTTGCGGCTGCGCACTACAAACTTACCTCATTAAAGTGCATTCTAAATATTTGGTCTTATTTTTCTTTATTTCATTCATTTTGTAGTAACCAACCATTAATGAATGCATTTGCATAAGTAAATCTTACTTTGTTTAATTTTTAGTTAACTTGCATTTTTTACTTGTGGATTTAATTGTAATATTTTGGCTTCAAATGGTACAACTTAAAATTTTGTGTGTGGTTACCCACACCCTCTACATACAGATTGCTCTCAAATATAAAAAAACACCCAGCAACTTCTGCATGTTATGAGTCTAGAAACAGCCAAGATGGCGGCTCAGGTATTCTCGGGCAGCCTGCAAACAGAAAGGGCCTTGTGACTGTGTTGCTCTGCATTCTTTGATTTCTGACCTTTCCGTGCCCCCAGCTCTGCTGTGTCTGTGCAAAATACAGCAGTAACCCACATCCTGCACTTTATCCCGCTCTCCTCTCCTCAGTAAGTGTGATGCATCTGACCAAAGATGTGCTTAAATAATTAAACAAAGCAAAGGTAAACAACTACACCAATAAATGCAATCTAAAAATATTATTCTAGTACATCAATTTAAAGAAACTTATGTCCTTTGTTATTTATTTTTAATTAACGCAAATATATTGCAAAATAAAGGTTTACATGCAAAGGACTAATTAAGGTCCACATTAAAATGCTTTTATAAGGCATACATGAATCAGGTATGCATTGCCATACAATTTATGGCCTCGGCCATGCTGATACATGCAGTTCATTGGAGCTCAAGACGCGCAGACTCCTCCACATAGCCAAAAAACCTGTTCAAGAACAGCAATCCGACTGCTAAAAGGTGTCGGCAGTGGCTTTCTTTTAAAACGTATTTAGAGGTTTGAAAACTGTTCTCTGAATCACACCTAAACACATTCGATTATCCTAAGTTTTACGTTTTGATCCTAAGTTTTAGGATTTGATCCTAAGTTTTATGTTTTGATCCTAAAATTTAGGAACGAACTTCCGATGATCGTAAGAGCATATACGCATTCGTACGTAGGCTCGTGCGAGTCGGAAATGGCCAAAAAAACAGGAAAAAATGACTAACACCCACCCAAACTTACGATTCTCGATCCGAAATCAATTAACTTTTGCTCTTTGAATCGAGGGGATAGTGATGTGGCACAGAACAAAATAAGAATAGGCCGCTTAGAGCCCCTGCATATCCAAAAGTGTCCAAACAATGAATCCAACGTTGATAGCTATGCCTTTAAATCTCACTCAGACCTTTAATTTATTAAAACCAAATGAGAAATGATTGGGTTTCAGATATAAGACCCACAACCCAGACTGCTGGTTTTAAGTTTGGGAAATCTAATAGGGAAGTGAAAATCCCATTCTTAGTTTAATATTTCTAAGCCAGCTGAGATTAATGCCCAATACAACGCAACTGGCTGGAATTTCATTTTGATTAATCTGTACGTGCCTAACTGAATTTCTTATAATTTCTGCATTTCTTATAATGTTTTGATGGAGGAGAATATAAAGGAAGTTTAGAAATAGGAGCATAACACGAGGCATGAGCTTGTGTAATAACATTTACATTTGTTGTGGGGAAAGTATGTTACCCCTGGTTCCCACTAGAGCTGAAAGGATGGTGCTATATGGCTGACCTAATCCCTGTAATTGGTCGTGGTAAAGATCATGAGGGAAACCGTTCTTTTGAATTGAATTAGTCAATATCAATACTAGTCAATACTTTTAATAATTCTGCTTTTATATTTGCTGTTTAAAATGTTTATGTGTATGATAGGGATAAATAAGGATAGGGTCCCCACCCCACACATCTGCCGCTTCCAGGCCAAAGGGAGAGGTCCCTGCTCAACTTTTACCCTCACTATAGAAAATCCTTCCTCCTCAGACAATGAGACCTATTGGTTTTTTGTTCCTGTAGTGTCTGCTCAGATTGGGGAAGAAGGTTTTACTCCCGGGATATGTCCAGTTTTAGGAGTAAGCCCCGAGCCCCAACACTTCCCCCAAATGACCCCTTGGATAAGAAAATTGTCACTGCAAGAGGTCCAGGTCATGATGACCAACCCTTCCCCTGAGGATACTTTTGCCTCTGAGACAGGGTTTGACAGTAACACCAATTTATGGGTTAAATTGGCTCATTATACGGCACAGAGCCAGAACACTATGTTTGTGCAGCCGCCCGTCCTCATCTAGGCCCTGTACCTTTGACCCTGCCCCTGGAGGAGTAGGAGTGTTTCCTTAGCATATACAGCAATAGGACCTAAGAGGGAGAATGTGATATCTGGAAAAGAAACTATCCTATACTAACCCAGACTAGATAGAGGTTTACCCCGGTAACTACATCTGTTATTCCCGGCCTAGTGGCACTGTGAATGTAAGCATTTTCAGTCCAGGTTTTTGTGCCAATAATGGTAGTTCCACCATCCCTGACTTATTTGTTTAATCAGTCACATAGTGTGGGAGATGTGTTCAGGCTATGTGGAGATGGGAAAATAAGACATAAACTTCGACAATCATGGAGAGGCCAATGTACCTTGGTGAAAATTATAATGCCTTTCCTTATTAACCCCTCCAATAAGGTGACCGAGCAGATACATTTCCCCTTGCTGACCGAGGGGAGACGTAAGAGAGGCCTAGGGGGAAACTTCGACCCCCATGTGTACCTGGATGCCATAGGAGTCCCAAGAGGGGTTCCTGATGAGTTTAAGGCCCGGGATCCTGTAAAGACAGGATTTGAGTCCATTATTCCCCTTATCACTGCCAATAAAAATGCTGACTGGATAAACTACCTCTACTACAACCAGCAGCGTTTTGTTAATGCAACGCGAGATGGCCTTAAGGGGATGGCAGAGCAATTGAGTCCCACGTCCACCATGGCATTCCAGAATAGAATGGCCTTAGACATGCTCTTAGCAGAAAATTTCCAGCCATATACCAAGACTAAGGCTTGCTTGAATCAGTTTGCTCAGGCTTAGAATAGAGGTGAAAGTTTCACTTTAAGACACTTACATATCCATGTAATCATTTAGCAGAAACTGGACATTTCATTATTATTATTATAACCTAGCTAATGAGATGTGCCCTATCTAATGTCAGTCTTTACGCTTCAGGAGACAGCATCAAGGCCGCCTCTAATTCCTTCTCTTGTTTAGGAACTTACTGTATTGTTTATGTTTATGCCTACGTGCAAAATGTCCTGTTAATAGTTGCTCCCCGAAGGGAGGGGTAAGGAGCATGTCTGTATACTGCTCTATATATTCTTTGCTGTTTAAAAAAAAAAGGCAAATGTTAAAGTTAAAGGAGTCTGTGAGCCAATAGGGCTGAGTCCCCTGCCCATGACCGTTGACACCCCCAGACACCTACCAGGGAATGGAACCCCAGTTCCTGGAAGGGAGAAGAGAAGCCCTAGTACTGGGGTCGAGACCCAGGTTCCATGCCCCTATACTTTATTTCAATACTTTATCCCATGTAGTGACATATATTTTTTTATTTATGCGATTTGGTCAATTGTACTAGTCAGTCACACTCTCGACTCTTAGGGGATTATCGTTCACAATACTACATGTGTGTAACTGATAATTATTGGGGTAAAGCGTGTGACTACTGGGGGGCAGTGGGATGGAACACTGATAAGGGAGGATTACCAGGGAACTGGGGCTATAGACCCCAAAGTGCTCTGGATAGAAAAGATAGCAGTGGGAAATCCCTTCTTTCACGTATGACGTTGCTTAGAAAGGGTTCGGAAAGCTGCCCATATCGACAGGATACCGCAGCGTTAAGATGTAATACTGTAATATTGAATATTGAGAACCCCTCAGCGGGAGATGCCGGGCTATACTGGATAGGCTCCCACACGGCAGGGGGCTGTGGCAGTACCACCGTGTGTACTCGGTTTATTATTATTATTATGCTCATCATAATTGCAGTAGTAGCTTTTAAGATTATAATGTGTGTAGTTGCCATGTGTGCTAGCAAAGCCCAAGGTATTTATGCTGCTTATCTAGTTCACAACCAAGAAGAATATGAGAAGGCAATGGGCGAGTCAGCGACTTAGAAGTCATTGACTCGAAGAAGGGGCTGAAAGGATACGTAGGTACAAAGTAACAAAATGGCTACTGCATGGCTTATGCCTGGCTTATGCTTAAGGGGATTGCTTTAAAACTCCAAGGGTGAGAATAACGGAGTGACCGTTATCTCTGGGAATGGAATGTGCAGACAGAAGAACATAACAATCTGTTTCTGTGAGAAATGTCCATGGGTAGGTGAATGTCTGGAAAAACCCATGACACACAATGACATACAATGGGGTGATGTACAGCCACCCCCAGCACACACCCCTGACAGCAAGATGTTGATACAGCTACTCCAATTAAAAGGCAAATGTCCACTTTAGAACCTTTTCCCCGCCTAGGCCTTATCATGCTTTATATACTGAAAATCATGACGTAATAAACAGTTCACACCGAGAATAGCTGTTATGTGTCTTTCTTGCGCTTGGTGTGGGCTCCGGAGCTCTGAAGTGTGAAGGTAACTCTGGTCTACAGACAAATAAGGTAATCCCAGGTAGAGGACTCAGTGGGAGTCGCTCTTAGGTGTCTGCCGGTAATAGGGGCAGATATTTTTTCAGACCCCCGTCGGGGTCGCGACCCACAGGATAATGTATCACATATATCACATTTTCGCCTTGACCGGCGCTCTTGTTTAAGTGGGGATGCTGTAGGTTAAGGTTTTATAGTGGTGCTGTAGGTTAAAATCCCATAGACCACAATGGAAAGCACTGTATTGAAGAGATTTTTGCTTATTTTCAGCACATTTCTTTGTACAGAACTTGCTTTCCTTATTGCGACATGTCACAAATGTAAATGCAGGATTTAAATGTTGTAAAATGTAATTTTAATAATTTCTTGTTAAATATTTTATCATGCCTATTTTTTCTTACCAATATGTACTTTGGAGCACAACTAAAAGGCAGCCAAAATTCAATCTAAAGTTTGTTCCTTATGTTTACAGCAGTGATAACCTGTGACTAAAATGAAGAAATGCTCCAGTGCCTTTGTCACGGTAGGAGATCTGGTCTTACCTACATGCGCTTGTGTGCATGCGTTCCTCCATGTGAGTGTGGAGTGGGTGTTTCTTTCTGGGTTGTTGTATGGCTGTGGGTGTGCACCATCATGAAGGAGATCGGCAAACTGGTCTATGCATAACTGGTCTATGGACTCAGCTTGTTTGCGCAGGTTTCTGTGCATGTGTGACGCTATCCGCAGAGTATGCGTGCGCTCTCACTTCTACGCATGCATGATGGGCACTTACTGGCACCAAGCAGTCTTTAAAAGGGGCCTGCAGCACTGGGAAGTTGCTTGCAGATATTCCTGAAATGATGCTTGCCTTCTGTTCCCGTGTGTACATTATGGTTTGACTCTGACTCTCTGGCTTGGATACCGACTCTGGCTTTGACTCTTTGTACACTGACTTTGCTCTGGCTCTCAATCCCCAGCTTGGATGACTACCTGCTTAGGCTCCCTTTACACTCCCCCCCCCCTTTAGCTGAGCTTCCCTGCATCCACTTTCTAGCGAGTCCATAGGCGGTACTGCTGGTAGCTGTCTGTATCTACCTCGGCCAAGTATCCATCTAGGTATGTGACAGTATCTGCAGGACAGACAAAATAAACTTGGCCAAGACACAGGTAGCATTTGAAGCCATTACGCAACGATCCAGTAAATTAGCCAAAGTTTTTGGGGAACTCCATTGGGACCACTCTGAAATCCGGGGTTAAATAGAGACTCTACATCATCCCCCTGCTAACCCCAATGCCTCCACCTCTGCTGAATACACTCCACCCTTCTCCAACCAACAAACTGACTCTCTGCCTGAGCCCAGGGCCCTCTACCTGAAAGTGTGTAAAGTTGTTGACACGAACATGAGAATCAGAGACACATAGCAATAAATTTCACTTAGGTGTTATATAGAGCACAGTAGTTTATACAAACATAAAATTAAATAATTTCTTAGCTATAAAGTCACCCCTAGTACATTAGGATGAATGGACTAGCTTCTGGCTAGGGAAAATTTCTGTGTCTATTTTATTTGCTTCTGTAGTGCTGTAGACACTTTAACAATGTGGCAACATGAGCCAACCTCACCTGCATTTGCAGGTAACCATCCGGTTTGCAGCCTCTCCAATCCAAAGCCCCCCTCTCTCCTTTGCTGCCCAACTTCCAGCCTTAATTGTGCAATTCTTCTTCCAGACAATAGCCTTGTTCAGTAAAAATTTAAACAAATTCTTATGGTAGTAAAAAAATTCACTTTAGGAGAAAAAAGCATGAGAATTCCAGTATTGCTGAATCACCAGCTAAGGAGACAATGAAAGTCAAGGCACTTTATACAGCCTAAAATAGAGTGAAAAGTTCACTAATTTTCTTAGGAGTGAAAAAGTACCAATGACATCCGGATATACTGGGCATGCCTTGGTTAAGAGCCCATAACCCGGATGTTAATTGGACTCAATTAACTCAATTATCACTATCTGACACTTTCAACATGTTAATGATATCAGAATATAGACTTGAAAGTCATTAAAAAGTAATAAGCTAAAAAACACTTTCGCCAAACATGTCCACATCATATTGGTAAATTAAGCAAACTTGTCCAGAAAGTGATAAAATTGACTGGCGGACCAGTTTCTGATTGTTAAGTACAAATGAAAATGGCGAAAGCTAGAGTGTACAAGTGGATGCCGGCGTGAGGTATTCGTAAATCAAGCCCTAAATATTTGCTTAAACCTGACCTTCACCATGATTTATTGAAAAGCCCAAAACCCTTAAAAAACGATTCCCCAGCATCTAAAATGAATATATTTTAAGCTTTTAGTCACTTACTTATTATTCTTTGCCCCACTGGGCTGCAACTCTGTTCAGGACTTTAGGATACGGGCGCCGCCATCTTGTCTCAGAAGCATCACACTTACTGAAAAGAGGGGGGGTGGGATAAAGTACAGGGGGGCGGGTTATAGCTGTGCTTTGCTCAGACAGAGCGGAGCTGGGGTCAGGAAAAGGTCAGCAATCCCAGAATGCAAGGCAGCACAGTCAGAAGGCACTTCCTGTTTGCAGGCTGCCTGGCGTTCCATGAGCCGCCATCTTGGATGTTTAAAGGCTCATAACATGCAGTAGATGCAGGTAGGATGATTTTTAATGTGGGCAATCTGTATGTACAGGGTGTGCGAAACATATAAGATAGGCTCTTATTCAGAGTGAACGACCGCTTTAACTAGCACTCACCAACAGGCTAGAGTACCTTAGCGAAGATTTTTTTGCCTTAGCTTAGCCCTCATTTTCCTCAAAGCAGTCTAAGTGAAATAGCAATGCCTATAAATGTGCAATATGTGTGTGAACCGTAAACAGGCAACTATCTAGTAAAGTCCCGCTGCACACAACAAGCAATATATTCTTATATATAATGTTTAGAACCACAAATAAATTGAGCATTTGTGTGCCACTAGTTAAAACAAATCTTACTGAATTCTGGGCCATAAATATTTGTCTTTGTAAGCAAGACCACTTATCTTATTGGTTCAGTGGAACATTCATCAACTTGAAATGTTCACTGCTTATTATAAACATCTGTCAGTATATTAAAAAGACATTTATTGGGGGAGATATTTGTAATCACCCATGATTAGTTGTTGTTTATAGGCAAGATTTTCCACTAAAACCAAAATGGTTTATTTATCAGTCTGGTCTATGCGCCCCGCTGGCACTTTATAGTAGTTCATTTTACAGATCTAAGCCTTTTTAGAGTGACAGAGATTTAAAAAAAAGAAAATGAGAAATATTCATTGCAGTTTTCTTCATAGTCATTTGTATGCAAAGAATCTGAGCTACAGGGAAGCATAGAGGGAGAGCATGTACAAATTTCATTTCCTGCAATATATTTGCATAAATGAACACATGCTAGGGAGACTCTGTGAGGACTGTAAAATGTGTGTGCTTCCATTTTTTATGTCAAATGGAGTTTACAAATCAGTCCCCTTTGCCAAATCAGAAATACCAAGAAAAAAAAATTTGACCATGCAGATTTTGTTACGCTTTACTGATTATATTTTTTGGGTGACTTTAAAAACTTTTCTATTGTTATAAGTGTAATACCAGTCAAGAAACTTATCTCCTTGGATTTATGTTAGATGAGGGTAAATTGTAGCTTTTAATGGCTTAGGATTCTTATATTTACATATTCACTTTAGTGACTGCTTTCAGGCATATTGTATACCCCCCCCCCCCCCCCCCCCATTAACCCTTTAAGTGCCAGCCTACCTAGAGATTTTGTCACCCATTTTCCACTAGAGAAAATCATATTGCCTGTAAAAGCCAATCCTCTTGGTTACTACAGTGCCACATATTTATTGGTAGGCACCCTTTCCTGCACAGGAGACCCCCAAACAGTGCTTTGGGATATTTTCAGATAAAATACAAATGCTATGAGCACCTTGCAGCTTTTCAAGAAAAACATACCCCTTAACATTTAAAATCTACCACATCCCCCAACTATATATTCTCTCAAATGTACACACCTTAAGCTTTCTAAGCCTTTCTAAGGCTTGTTGGCATGACCATAGATTTCTGGAAGTTATTCCTCAATGAATTTGTTGGTTGCACAGGATTTCCCTGAAAAAAATAAATAAAAAGTAGAATCAGCACAACATTTTCCTAAATAAACAATATGCAAACAAGAGAAAACATGTTTCTGAAACAGAAAGGTCTCCCAAACTGAACAATACCCAACATGTAAAGCTACTTTCAAGGGTAAGGTTGGCGAACACCCTTAAGTAAAGTATGCGCATAAGGGGAATTTTCAAAGTGCACACCTTGCACTTTTTCTACTAAAACAACTCTTAACATTTGAAATACCCCTCACAAACTTATATATATTCTCTGACAGAACTCACATTAAGCTTTCTAGGCGTCCCCAACTTGTTTTAGTGGGTGCATCTTTCTGGAAGCAATCCCTCAAATAATTCTTTAGTTGCACAGAATTTCCTTAAAAATGTATAAAAATGTATAAAAAACAAACCACATTTTCCAAAAATATCAATATGCAAACAAGAACAAGAAAAAAAAGCAAAATCTGAAATTGCAAGGTCCTCCGCACAGAACAATACCCAACATACATATGTACTTTTAATCCTTTTAACTGCCAGCCTACTTGAGATTTTGTCACCCTCTGTTGACAGGCCGTTTTCACCATTTTGCGTTTTTATGTTTAACTGTGATTTTTGCAGGAATTTCCTGGAAAATATATATTGTTTTTTCGTCAGAGTTTGTCTTGTTTAGAAATGTCTTGTTTGTAATTTTTTTCTGTGTTTTCTCATTAATTTTCCGTATACTTAAAAAAATAAATAATGTTTTAAATGTTGCCGCATTTTTTTTTATAGATTTTCTAAAAAAAAAAAATTGCATGTAAAAGCCCCATTTCTCCCGATTACAGCAGTACCCCATATGTATCAGTAGGCCCCTGTTTCTGGAGGCCAGGGGGTTAATGGCAGATCACTCGCTTGCCACCAGCCCCCAAGCCTTGTGAACTAGTGTAATGTGTCTCAGTCACTGCTAGCGGTGGCGTCGGAAGCGGTATCATCAGTGGGGGAGGCTGTTCCAGGCCCTCTCCTGTCATTGCAAGACCCCGGGTGGGGGATCGGAGGCCCCCCAGGTGAAGAGAGGACTCGGTGAGGAAGAGGTGAGTTTCTATCTTTTCTAATTCATTTTATTAAAGAAAAAAAACATACAGTATAGACAGAATACCTTTTTTGTCAAGGTGGGGGAAGGAGAAGAAAAGATGGCATACTGGGTGAGAAGGGAAGCTATGTGAGATTTAGTCAGGACAGCACCCCACAGAGGTACCTTGGCGCTTGGTGGTGCAGCTTAAGCATACTTCTGCAGATGTGTGTGACCGAGTCCCCTGTTTTTAACCAGATTTAGAGACAGATTTAAGGTTGGTCTTCAAGCTAACAGGGTTGAGAGCTGTGGCTCCTTTAAGAGACCTTAAATCTGTCTCTAAATCTGGTTAAAAACAGGGGACTCGGTCACACACATCTGCATACTTCTGCAGATGTGTGTGACCGAGTCCCCTGTTTTTAACCAGATTTAGAGACAGATTTAAGGTTGGTCTTCAAGCTAACAGGGTTGAGAGCTGTGGCTCCTTTAAGACTTTTGTATCCAAATTGCCCTGCTAACGTGCACCTCCCAGGTTAGTTATAAAATGGTCTGAGCGGCTGCCACCCCTTCTTTGTTAGATTTAGTCAGGTAGGTGCCATTAATATAGTATTCAAAATAAATACTGCCTGCAGTTAATTTCGTAAGTTCTTTGTCTTAGACAATAAGAATAAGCAGTGTGCTGGGCCTAATTGATGAAATATGGCAGAAGTCATATGTAAAACAAGTCTGGTTAATTCTAATAAAAGGTCAGTCGATTCAGCATTGCTTGTGGACAGGTATGTATTGTGCACTAATCACCGATTCACAAAAAAACACTTTCAGCAGACAATTACCTTGAGCACATGCTGGCTATAGAAAGGCTATAGAAATCTGAGCTAAAGCCGGCATAAGGGCTGATTCAAAGCCTCTGCCTAAAGGCTCATTTTTGAGTG
Organism: Gastrophryne carolinensis; assembly: GCA_027917425.1. Lineage (NCBI taxonomy): Eukaryota > Metazoa > Chordata > Amphibia > Anura > Microhylidae > Gastrophryne > Gastrophryne carolinensis. The sequence continues at coordinate 90,637,903 of CM051240.1, read as the reverse complement.
TAAGCAGACTCACTTATTTTTATTATTATTTTCATTGTTTAACTGAATGCTGCATTTGCCGGCATTCAATTTGACATTGAAAGCCAACCAGCCTACGTACTGAGCATAAGGGCTTGTAATCCAGGGCTTAGAGGCCATGCCGTGTGTGGCCCCTGGCCCTGAAAGTTACATGCCCTTATGACCATTGGTATGGGCTCGGGGTTCTTCCATAGGTGCTGTGGGCACCTCTGAGTATAAAAGCCGCTCCCGCCAGCTCAGCATGGTGTCCCTGAACGGGAGCCAGGTTGATAGGAGAAGAACCTGCTCCCCTCCTTTACAAATGCCAGCAGAGCCTCCTTAGAATCCCCACTGGCATTAATTTGAAGGATGCTGCATGGGAGGGGGAGGTTAATAAGTTAATTAAGATCAATAAAATTATTATTATAATTATTATTAACTGTGTGTGTTTTTTCTTCCACTATCACTTTGAACTGGTAAGGGGTTCCATGTACCCCTACACCAGTTCAATAACTATTACCCACACCACCAATGGGCATGGTGGTGCATGAACGTGGTAGCCCATAGCATGGGCCAGTTCTGGGTACCAGATATGTGCTATAGGACATAACAGCTTGTAATGGCCAGGGCCCTGGAATTACAAGCCCCTATGCGTAGTTTGTCAGATTGGTAATGCTTATAGCTGGAGATTCCAAAAATTTTTATTTAAAAAAATGAAACGTGGGGGGCAGGATTAAATTTGAAAATGTATTCCCTCCAAGAAAATGGAAAAAACTGCATGGGGTCCCCAACCGGCAAACCAAGCATATTGGGCCTGATGCAGAGCCTCCTCTGAACTGGCCTTAAAACCCTCCGATTGTCCGGGTCTCCCGTTTGAATCGTGGCTCAAATGTGATGCAGAGCCTCCGTCGGAATGGCTCCCTAACTGATCCGTCAATTTCACTTTACTCGGAAAGCTTTTTTTGCTCTCTCGGGTGCCTTCAATTTGATCGGGGCTCCCGGTCACGTTCACACGGGCGGCCCGTTTTTCCCTGATTTTTCCTGGCTTTTTGAACGTACCTGCTTGGTTTCCGTCGTATTTGACCTTCCATTTTGGTGGTTTTAGCAAGTATACTTACATCTCCATGGCTCTTCAGTTGCCAATCTGGCTACACGCAAGCGCACATCCCTCAAACTCCATTGGAATATACATATGGCAACCACTGCCAATTTGACACATATTTTTTTGGGAACAATAAATTTGGGTTCTTCCTTTTTCCTTGCCATTAATGCATACCTTAATCTCCTTTGTGTTCCTTTTTCCTTGCCATTAATGCATACCTTAATCTCCTTTGTGTTCCTTTTTCCTTGCCATTAATGCATACCTTAATTCTTTCTGATTGTTTTGGATTTATTGTACCATATCTAAACTTTTTGTGTCATGGAAATGTGTGATGATGTTGTGTGATTGTACATTTGCAGGAAACACAACTTTCTTGTTTTTTTTTTTTTTTTTTTTTTAATTTTATTCCAGCGTTTGAAATTGAATTTTTTACACAAAGTTTTTTACAAATAATTGAATCTAAATGTTTTAACAAATAAACTATTTTCATTTTAAGCCAAATTAAAATTCTTTAGGCCTCGGGGTCTTGTGCCTGTGATTTTCTTGTATCTGTGAATGAAAAACAACATTAGTTTAGCATTGTTTATTTGGTTTGGTTGTGCGTGTTTTTTTTGGGGCCCTTTTTAAACCGGACCTTCTGCGTTTTTTTCTGAAAAGGTCAAACTCTTAACCAAAGATTCCGCAGCATCTCAAAATAATAGATAGTAATTTTTTAGTCAATCAATAATTATTCTTTCCACCACTGGGCTGCAACTCAGTTCAGGAATTTAGTATACGGCCGCCGCCATCTTGACTCAGAAGCATCACACTTACTGAGGAGAGGAGAGTGGGATAAGGTACAGGGGGTGGGTTATAGCTGTGCTTTGCTCACACAGAGCAGAGACCTCTTGAAAAGGTCAGCAATCCCAGAATGCAGAGCAGCACAGTTAGAAGGCACTTCCTGTTTGCAGGCTGCCTGATAAGATGGCGGCTTCCATAATCCACCATCTTGGATGTTGAAAGCCTCATAACATGCACTAGGTGCAGGTAGGATGATTTTGAAGGTGGGCAAACTTTATGTACAGGGTGTGGGAAACATATAAGATAGACTTATTCTGATTGAAGGTCCGCTTTAAGGGCTTTTTAGACAAAGTCTTTGGTTTTTTTTTTTGGTTTGTACATTTTGTGGCCAATGGAATTGTTGGTTCATTTACTTTGGTCCCCAAAAACGCCACTTACCATGTTTTAGGCGCATATTGCGTCAGGGGCGGAGGCTCCATTCTTGCTCCCTTGGTTGCTGCTGTGAATCTGTTTGCATGACAAAGACACTGATATTAGAGACTGTTGTTGTCTCATGTACACAAAAAGCATTAACAAGTTTGCTGGCCTAACTAAAGTCACTTTTTGAACCTCTTGCTGCCTCACATTGCCCTAGTTCTTCTATCTGCATGTAGCCTAGTTTTGAGCTGCGTACATGTGTTAAACTAAGGTGGGCTTGTATGTAACGTAAAAAACGAAGTTGTTTCAGACTATTCTGGTGTTGTTTTTTTTTTTTATTACAAGGAATGTGTGCGCGCACATAAACGCACGCGCGCATACTCACATCCATGATGATGTCGTCCTGCTCCGAGGTAAAGATTGCGGGCGCGTACCCGCTGTTGACCACGCCCACACGGAAAACATATTTAAAGCACAAGGCACTCAGCTCTGTGTTGGATACCATATCAATATGGGCAGACCTAAAGGGAGCAAAAAGAGCCAACCAAGGGCCGAGGCACATAGCAGCCGCACACATGCCTCATCCTCCACAAGACAGAAGAGCAGGCACCAGACACATGCCGAACATGCCCCCACTAAAACGGTGGATACTCCACACAAACAGGCACATTCCAAAAAACGCAGGACCAAGGGTACATTAACCCATTCACCACCACCTGCAAAAAAACCACGCACACACAAGGGTACCCTATCTAGTCAGACCATGCAGCATCCTCCACCTCCACACACCAAGCATACCCACAAATCCAAACACATAAGCAAGGGTAAGCGCATTGCCAAAACCACCACCCCACCCAGGTCACCCACCCCTCCACCTCCACCCTCTGGTTCCCCCAATTCCAGTACCTCAGATTCCACATGCAGCTCCACATCTGATAGCTCAACAGGAACCCAGACATTAAGCCAGAGAAGCACACACACAACATCCCCCTCCCCCATAAGCCAAAGAAGCACACACGACTCCCCAGATACCCAACCATCTATTTCCTCAGAGGCAGGGGAGACCACACACCCATGTGGCAGACAACTACGGCGTGGCTCACTAACTGCCCGATTTTGCGATGCTCAAAGCATGGCGGTGGCAAATGCAGTTTGCGAACATTATGATGCCCTATTTGGCCGCACCTCCAAAACAACCACAAAGCAGGCTAAGATGGAAATCTGGACTAATATTTGCAGGCAGGTCAATAGTGTGGGATCAGTCCGGAGAGATATTCAGCAAATAAAAAGGAAATTTGGGGACCTGAAATACTACAGCAAAAAAAAAATGGACATGCGCCGTCAGCAGAGGTAATGGACAATTTTTAGTCACATTGTTAAAAGGATGTAACACTTATTAGGTGTAATTTAATCTTCCCCAGCTAACAGACAGGGGGTGGAGCAGAAGTAAAGGAAAAAGTAAAATGCATTTTTTGTAACATTGTTAAAAGGATGTAACACTTATTAGGTGTGATTTAATCTTCCCCAGCCAACAGACAGGGGGTGGCTTACCCACTAAAATTATCCTTACGCCCGCCGAGGAACATGTATATACATTCATACACCCGGCCAGCATCCAGGGACTGGAAGAGGCACAAGACACAGACCGGAATGTAAGGTCCCAAGGTGAGTCTGATTTTGCCATGACCTAGTACAAAAAGTTCAAGAAGGCAGTGTTATGCTACCCAACACACTGTACTTGGCCATTTACCTAATCTTCCTATCTACATACTAAGGACCAAGTCAACAGGACACACCAGGCCCCCAAACCCCTGCGTTAGCACCGAGGCCAAGGGCACACCGGGCTTCTACACCACAAACCCAAATTGTGGATTGCGATGAGGTAAGTCAATGGGCCTTGATGTGTACTTTTAACATTGATATTTGCGAGCTTGTGTGGACAGAAATAAACTAAAAGGATGCTATATTTCTTAACAGACCACAGGAAGCCCACCCATCATCGACCATATACGAGATTTGGAGGAGGACACCCCACATATGTCACTAACCACTACTGCACCAGTGGCAGCAACGCAGGCAACCCCGGCACAGCCACCACATCCACAACCACCTTCGGAACCAGAACCAACCACCTGTCCCACTGCTCCTACCCAGTCTAGACGCCATATTTCCCAAAGAAGGCAACTTCAAATTTTGGAGGAAACATGGAGGCAGGAAAATATTGCCTTTGCTGCGACAACACAGCAATTCAATGAGACTGTGTGCACCCAACTCACAAACCTCAACGCCCAAGTAGAGGTATTAAACAGCAATATCTCTGCCCTAACCAGCCATATGGCTGAGATTAATCAAAGCCTGGCCCACATTGCAGCCCATTTGCAGGCACAACATCATTCCTTGTCACCATGCAACCCAACATACCACTAATTTGTGGGGAATACATTTTCTCTGCCCACGTGTAATTTTTCTTTTGGGACCAAAAAAACAAATGACAAAACAAAATTTGTTTGAAAAATAATAAAAAAAAAAAAATACAACAAAATTGTGGTCTCTGAAAAAACACTAAACACTAGTTGTGCACGTATGGTTTGCGCGGTGCCACTTTGGGTGCAAGAAAAAGGAGGGGTGGGGAGGGCTGAAACTAAAGGTGGTGGAGTAGCCCACAAGCCAGGATTAGGTTTAGGACCGTTGCAGGCGTCTATTGTAGTGCCCCCCCCCCCAGTCACATCAAGACAACGGAACCTCATCTTCAAGAGAACAAAGCCTGGCTCCAACACAGAGCGAGTCCTCCTGGGGGCAGTATTGTAGCGCTCCTCTGCCTGTGAAGATTGGTGCAGGATGGGGGTCTTCATCCAGGGGACCAAAGGATAGGCAGAGTCTCCTGCCCTAAAACCAAAAAACAAAAAAAATTAAAAAAAGGTGTGCATTGCAACAATAGAAAAGAGGGACAAATAGGTGAGCGGGGTAGGGTGGGAGGAAAGGACATTTGTAATGAGACTACATGCACATCCAACCTGTACTCTGATTTAAAAAGTCTGGGGAATACTACTTACATAAGAGGGCAAGAACATGACGCAATAGGGTACAATCACTTAACCCATTTAATTTGTAGATCAATAATTGGGCTCCAAATATACTACGCCAAAAGTTACCAAATAGTGTGTTACGGGAACAAACACAGTCAGAGAGGGTGGGCAACCAATACAAGTTTCAGACACATACCCAGTAGCCAGCCACCAAATAGATCGGCAGATTTGAATCGCTCATGTAGGCAGGAATTCCTAGGCAGGGAAAGCCAGAAAAACGACTCCCAAAAACCAAATCAGGGCCAGCCAGTGCCTGCACATTTATCCTATGTCCCATCTTCAAATGCCTGCACACAAACAATAAAATAAAAATGAGGGAGACCCTGTAAAAAGGATACCAAAAAAAAAAAAATATAAAATAACAATTACTCATGCCATCGATGTCCAAAGGCGTGCGGTGCAGCCTGGTTTCTGCCATACTCAGCAGGACAAGACCGCAGAGCTGGCGCCGCTGATGTGCTCCAACAGAGGACTGCATATTATTGCCCGAGTGCAAATACGGCTGCTCTGACTTGCCGTAAGTGAAGGCTCGGCGGCCCCGTTTTATTAGGGTGATTTCAATAGGAAATCAAGGCTCTGCATCACTGAAAAAAACGGACCAATGAACGAGGCGTCCGTTTTCCCGGGAAACAGCCTCGTGCGAGCCGACAATCGGAAAGGCGGCTGAGCGCACACCTGAGCGCATAAACGCACACTAAAATCAACGTAGCACCCTTTCCTGACCCGATCAAAGCCCAAAACCAACGGGGAAACGCACGGGGGAGCTGAATGGGGAGGCTCTGCATCAAGCCAAATGTCCCTAATGCATTTGCAGATAAAATAAGTTAATCCTCACTTCTAGAAATATACTGTGTAACACCGCGCTAATAAATTATGTGACAATCTTTGAACAAAAATATAAATTAATTCCAAGTAAAGCTCAACGTGTCAGAGAATCTCCCAAATTTTCCCAAGTGAAATAAAAGATATATATACACAGAGCTAGCTTCTATCAGAAAACGCACATATACATGTGTCAAACAATATCCAAATGTGTGTATGGCACAACAAAGCAGAAATAAAATAAAAATAACAATAAAAATAAAGTCTCTCTTAATTCTTCAGCCGCGTCCCAAAGTGCATGTGCTCAGAATTCTTCTTTGTGCTCTTAACACCCCTATGTGCAGATCCTTACCAGAAAGATATCTTGAACATTGCCAAACAGGACAATGAATAGATGTTTCCCAGCAACAATAAATGGTCAGCTTTGTTTCAAGTTATCCACATCCAAGCTTATTTCCCACAAGTGGAACTCCAGAAAACTGCCAAACTCCCAACGCGTTTCGTCGCATATTTGGCAGTTTTCTGGAGTTCCACTTGTGGGTATATAGGGCTATACCCTTCCAGGAATGTTTATCAAGTTTTGGTTGGACCGGTAGGAGCATTGAAGATTGGTGGTGATGTTTTGGTTGGACCGGTAGGAGCATTGAAGATTGGTGGCTCTGTCTATTGCTCTGTTAATGAGCTGACATGCTGATTTTATATCATTTAGAATGTGAGTGTGATTCTTGGCTGTATAGCAACATTAAATAGTGGTTTTTAAACGTTATTGCACTAGTGTTGCTATTTTCTCTTCTCCTATATATGTGGTTTACCATCTATTGAACCTATGCAATTTTGAGAAATTTTACAAATACTCTCCGCCCTGTGGGAAATAAGCTTGGATGTGGATAACTTGAAACAAAGCTGACCATTTATTGTTGCTGGGAAACATCTATTCATTGTCCTGTTTGGCAATGTTCAAGATATCTTTCTGGTAAGGATCTGCACATAGGGGTGTTAAGAGCACAAAGAAGAATTCTGAGCACATGCACTTTGGGACGCGGCTGAAGAATTAAGAGAGACTTTATTTTTATTGTTATTTTTATTTTATTTCTGCTTTGTTGTGCCATACACACATTTGGATATTGTTTGACACATATATATGTGCGTTTTCTGATAGAAGCTAGCTCTGTGTATATATATCTTTTAATCCTCACTTCTACCATCTGTCTTCCAAATGTGTGTGCTAAATATGAGAAAACATACTATCATTTAGGGACTACATATGAATTTTTAATGTAAAGTACTCATATCTAAACCACTATATATCAGCTACGAAAATACAGCGACCTTGTTCATTGCAAACTACTCTGCTTGATTAAACACCTTTAACAACTGTTCAAAGGATAACATACACTGTACACTTTATGGCTCAGGTGATAAGTGGGTTTTAGTATGACCAGTTGAGTGCTGGCCTTAAACATTCTTTCTGATATTTTATGGATATTCTAAGCTATGAATATTTGAGACTCAACAAAGCATATGATGCCACTGAACCATTCTCCTGTGACCCTGACCACTAATAAATTAATATGGCTAAAATAAGCTGTACATACAAATGTTTACAGCCTAGTCAGGGCATACTTTCTGAGAATATAGAAAACACATTATTATAGTTTTAGCTTGAACCACTTATCACTCCTGCCCTTTCTGGTTAACCCTGCCTTCTTACCATACTTTCCACAAGACCTATACATTACCATAGTATAATGAAGATATAGTATGGTATATACTGTAACTATTAACTGCACTACTAAGTACAGTGCACAATTCTCCCCCAAAAAAAGAGATTTCTTGCTTTTTACACATTATCTTCAAATGCTTGGGGGCATTGCACAATGCACAATTCTTTTCTCACATATTTAATACCCTACTACGGTATGTAGACAAACTAGAAGCAGATTGGCAAGACATATGCTTAGTAAACGTTTATGCTGATGAGATAAACATCATAATGCATGTGAGGCACAAATTTTTGATGGTTTGGATGTCAACCTCTTAGCTCCATATGGTTCCCTATGCATAAACTCCAGGGCTTTCATATTACATGGGTAATCCCTTGGATATCTTATGCCACAAGGACCAGTGAACCACTAGAAGCCATACAGAGGAGTGCAAAATAAATAAAGGACGGTCAGTGATTATTCAGGATATTCTTCAAGCTGAATTACTGTTAAGTCGACCAGTATAATCCTAAAATGAAACTAGTGATTTAACAGCTAGACAGATCATTCAAAGGCAGGCAACAAAAATGGTGGAAGGACTTAAACTTAAAACTTATCAGGAGAGACTTAAAGAACTTAATTTGTATAATCTAGAGGAAAGAAGGTAGAGAGGGGACATGATTGAGATTAGGGATGAGCGAACCGGTTCGGACGAAACGGAATTCGCTCCGAATTTCAGGGAAAATTCGATTCGGCACGAACCCAAATTTTTTTTGGTTCGTGCCGATCGAATTTTCCCTGAAATAAAACAAAAAAAAATGCCGGCATGGTGGGAGCGGGCAGGCTGGCTACGCTGTCAGCGGGCGGCGGAAGCCGGCCCGCTGCCAGCGCAGCCGGCCTGCCCGCTCCCACCATGCCGGCATTTTTTTAAAAAGCAAACACTTACCTGCATGGTCAGAGCGTGGAGGCCGGCGACGCTCTCAGCTGTCATCAGAGGACGCGTCATCAGAGGACGCGTCATCAGAGGGCGCCTGAGAGCGGCGCCGGCCTCCACGCTCCGACCATGCAGGTAAGTGTTTGCTTTTTAAAAAAATGCCGGCATGGTGGGAGCGGGCAGGCCGGCTGCACTGTCAGCGGCCCGGCGGCATTTTTTTTTCAGATGAGCGATTCGTGAAAGTTCGATTCGGGCGAACCCGAATTTCTTGGGGAAATTCGGCGAATCGCCCGAATCGAACTTTCAAGAAGTTCGCTCATCTCTAATTGAGATCTTTAAATGTACCCTGTCTAACCAAGTGGGTGGTGGGTTTTGGATCTTCTGTCTCCCCGTTCCCCTGATCTGACCCCCCATCACTAGAACCTGATGGCGATACTTTGCCCACAGAGCAAATCTCTGATCAGTTGATCTCAAAGTTCCAGGTTACGTAGATTGCCCACTAGCCACACGCCAAGTTTTCTTGTAGTCTGAGGTGTACCCGCGTCCCCAGCCCATCTGATTGGCGGGAGGCTGGAGAGTGCCTCAGTCACAAGATGCAGGGATGCAGCCCACACAAGCCCCATGGTATTGCTGGTCATGTAAGATATGTGGCAGTCATGTGCCTATAAAAATGTGTGGTGCATGCGTTTTTACTGTTCTGGGGAAGAAGAGAGTAGTGTCTACAACTGTTCTGTGTCCTTTGTCTTTGTGACACCAGCTCTCACTACACAAGGGCCGCCGCCTAACCCACCCAACTAACTGCCACAGCAGAGTGTGTGCCAGCTGCTGCAGGAGATATAGCTAGCTATCTTTTTTTTCAATTTTAGTCCATTTTATCAAATAATTCTGCCTCTGCATCTGTTGTGGGCAAAATAATTCTACATCTGCATTTGTCCTAGGCAATATTATTCTGCCTCTGCATCTGTCCAGGGCGCAAACAATTCTGTCTGTGAATATATATTTGAATGGTTGGATTTCTTTTTATGTTATTTCTCGTGGCCCTTTGTAGGCGACCAAAATACTAATGTAGGCCTCCGTGACAATGAGTTGTACACCCATGTCCTACAGCATTGGTTCTGTGCTCTTCTAAGTTTGCTCCCCACCAAAAAAGGGGCACCCCTGAAAGAGTACAGGCTGATTCAGATGGCCACCATGTCTGTTTGTGCCCCTGGGTGTACAGATCGCCTGCATGAGAACTATATATGGCTTCTCTAAATCAAGACCAAGGCAACTAAGTTCCTAATATAGATTGCCATCTGTATACCTTGTATCTAGTACTTTCTTTTCTATGAGAGGCAGCAAAAGCTGTTAAAATCAGAAACACCCAACTTTTTCACTCCTCCATTTTATCAATGGCTGGTTGCATACTACCCCTAAGGCACAATTAAATGAAGGTTCACATATCTGTTGGGTGTTAAAGCAATGCATTTTATACAGAATTGGTGTTTATCACTGCTGCAAATATAGTTTTATCCTACACGTTCTTCGCTCACTATGCAAAACCTGTCCCAGAGATTGCCTGCCAGCAGTTTATGTGTTCCAGAGTAACTTTGGGGGTCAGAAGCCTCGAAGAGAAACAGACCATGTGAATGACATGCCAATTGCAGGGCTCAGTTTTGTCAGTGGAGCGAGGAACAGATTAGCTAAAACCAAGTTTGGGGGGGGGGGTTAGCACTGGCAAACAAGATGCCCCCCAGCATCCATCTCAAACGAGATCACCCATTTTGTATAAAATTGTGTAAAATTTACGGTGGTACAGTAAAGCATAACTTCTAAAACCAAAAATAACAAGACTGGGTTGTAGAGGAAATATAAAGGGTCCCCCTAAGGACCCTATTCCAGCATTTACATTAGGGTTGGTTCAGCACCAGGTGGGAATTGTCACTACTTTTTTTAGGGGAAAAAAAATTATTTCTATTTCATTGTCTACCTTTGGGATGAGTCAGCAACCAGATGTACATTTTCATCTGGTGCTGAATCACTCCCAAGGTAGACAATGAAGGTGAAAGGAAGTTTTCTCCCCTGGAGTGACTTTTTTCACCTGGTGCTGAATTGACCCTATTGTAGGGTAAGTAGGTGCCAAAGGAGTATGTTCTGCCCAACTGCCTCAATGAAGGGGACTAGGAGATGGTGCATTATATACAGAATGTAATAGTTTAGGAACCACTGCTCTAAGGGAAAAGCTGTCATAACTGTCTGGAAAGGCAAACCAAGTTATTTACAATGTCAAGGGGTAAATAGAAGAGATGAACTATAGCATTTACCTAAAATTTGCTTGGTAAAAGCTGCTTTTATTAAAGGCAATTTTGTGATGTTTTGAATCAAATGAAAATAGCTGCTATTGTCCTGTATCTACTGAAAAAGTAAAATAATCAATCTACCATGGAAAAGCCTTTAAATGTGCAGTTAACTCCTTGCTTTATTGTTTTTCTGTCCATTAAAGCTTCTAACTTATCAGTTTTCCAGTTGTTGAAACTCAATATGTTTTTCCTCCCCATATAGTGAAAATCAATAGTATATTTTGCTGTAAATGATAGCCCAATCTCAGCACCAAACAAGACAAAATTATATAGGCCAGCAGCAAAATGCCACTGTGTTATACCTGGAGTTGTTCAAAGGAGCTAAACTCAGATTGGGAATGCAGTCAACTGAGATTGTATGTAATGGCCTGAAAAAATAAAGTCATCAGGTACAACATTGGCCTCAATACTCTGTATGCAGCCTGCAACCTGAAATGAACCCTCATACGATTTCTTGCCATCCTGCTAGCAAACATTAAGCGGTTTATTCATGAAGCTCTAGCGTCAGGTAGTAATTCGTAGCGGCAGGCAGCATCTGGTGAACGCCAGGCGCTGTACGCAAAACCACATTTATGAAGGCGATTCTGGTGAGCAACTCTAACGCCGCCATGTAGCGTACGATTCATCATTACAGGCAGCTCAGCATATAGTGCCGGAACTCTAGCTTCCAGAGTGACCTGTTACCTTTCGCTACCTGTCGCTCTCCCATACATTTCAATGAACGTTCTCTTTACTGATCCTATTTTTTATTTTTTTTTTTCTCTCAAATAATCTTTTGACCTCTCCTGGCCTGTAATAAATTATTTTTGAAAACTGTTTTGATTTTTAAAATTTTTATGCAGAATTGTCATTACAGGTCTGGCATTAACCCTTTCGCTGCCAGCCTACCTGCAGCATTTGCCACTCCCTGTTGCCAGACGATGTTTCACTATTTTGCGCTACACATGTTCAACTGTCATTTTTGAAAGGATTTCCAGGGAATTCCCAGGAAAATGATATATTGTTTTTTTCAACAGAGTCTGGGCTTTAACATGAAATGTCTTGTTTGTATTTTTTAAGTGTATTCTCAATATTTTTGGGTGAAATGTGTGAAAAAAAATTTTAAAAAAATTATTTTTTTACAATTTGTAGAGTTTTTTTGTAATAAAAAATGTAAGTTTGTCAATAAAATCTTATTGCGTGTCAAACCCCAATTTCTCCCGGTTACAGCGATACCACATATGTATAGGTAGACACCCTTTCCTGCCCAGGAGACTCCCCCAAACTGAAATAGTGCTTTAGGGGATTTTCAGAAACAATACAACTATGCTATGCGCTATGCGCACCTTGCAGTTTTACCAGAAAAACAACCCTTTACATTTGAAATACCCCCAACAAACTATATATTCTCTGGAAGTACACACCTCAGGCTTTCTAGACGTACCAGGCATGTTGATGTGCCCATAGTTTTCTGGAAGTAACTCCTCAATGTATTCTTTGGTTGCAAAGAGTTTCCCAAAAAAAGGATAAAAAAGCAGAATCAAGGCCACATTTTCCTAAAAAAACTATATACAAACAAGAAAAAACAAGTTTAATCTGAAAAAACAACATTCCCCGAACAGAACAACACCCAACATACATAGGTTCTGTCAAGGGAAGAGTTGCCAAACACCCCAAAGTAAAGCATGTGCGTAACGGTAATTTTACTTGAACATTTCAGTTCTGCAGACAAAGTGCGCACCTTGCGATTTTTCAACCAAAACAACCCTTTACATTTGGAATATTCCCTGAAAGTACACATGTTAAGCTTTCTAAGCGTACCCAGCTTGTTGTAGTGGGCTCATCTTTCTGGAATTAATTCCTCAAAGAATTCTTTGGTTGCGCAGGGTTTCCCTAAAAAATGTATAAAACAGCTGAATAAAAAACACCTTTTCCTAAAATATAAATATGCAAACCAGAAAAAACAAGCTAAGTCTGAAAGCGCAAGGTCTCCCGAACAGAACAATACCCAACATGCACAGGTACTATTAACCCTTTTAATTGCCAGCCTACTTGAGATTTTGTCACCCTCTGTTGACAGGTCATTTTTCCCCATTTTGCGCCATGTTTTGCGCCATTTTTGCTGTAATTTTCAGGAAAATTATATCGGGATGTCCCGCGGTGAGGGACCCCCCCCAAAATCCCCGAAAACGTACCTCATAGGCGGTGGCAGCGGCCGCCGCCGCCTCCCGCGCGCCCCTCTAGGCGTGCGCGCGCCCGCGCCGGCCGTTTGTGAATGGCCGGCGCGGGCGCGCGCACTGTCTTGTCCGCCGCTGTCACCCGCTTGTCCATGGCTACGTGGGAGCGTGGTGAGGTGAGTTTTGGGGGCTTTCTGGGGGGTTTTACACCTAACCCTAATCGGGGTGCCCCCCTGAAGTGGACCAAAACCCAGGATAGTCAAAATCCTGGGTGTTGGTCCACTTTAAAAATCCAAAAAGAAAATTGACATGGGGTCCCCCTTACCCAGAGTAACCAGCCCGGGACCAGCTATGCAGGGCTTGTGGAAACAGGGCACAGGGGCCAGCTTTTGTGGCCCCTGGCCCTGCAGGCTACAAGCCCGCATAGCCCGTGGGCCCGGGCTCTTCTGCCCCCCCCTGGGCTTTGGGGAGGCAGGTAATGGGGGTGCCAGGGGTTAATGGCAAGTCACCTGCTAGTCACAGGTGACTTGCCACCTCCCCCAGCCTTGTGAACTGGTATAGGGGTCATAGACCCCTTACCAGTTCACAATGGGTTAAATGTGAAAAAAAACCCACACACACGCAAAAAGAAAAAATTATTTTATTTTATTTTTTTTTTTTAATACTTACCTCCCATCCATCCTGGAGCACTGTGTCCCTCGGCAATCACTGGCTTCTGCTCACCTGCTGGAAGCCTTTTATAGCTGCTGGATGACAGAACACAAAGGGTTAATTAAAAAAAAAATGACATAGGATCCCCCTTCCCGGGGAGGGGGACCCCTTAAAAATCCCCCCAACAAAAATGACGTGGGGTCCCCCTTACCCAAAATAACCAGCCCGGGACCAGCTATGGGGGCTTTGGTGGCCCCCCCACCCTGCAGCCTACGAGCCCACATAGCCTATGTGGGCCCGGGCTCTTCTGCCCCCCCCCTGGCCTTTGGGGAGGCAGGTAATGGGGGTGCGGGGGTTAATGGCAAGTCACCCGCTAGGGCAGGTGACTTGCCACCCCCCCAGCCTTGTGAACTGGTATAAGGGGTCTCATGGACCCCTTACCAGCTCACAAAGGGTTAACTGTTAAAAAAAAAAAACACCACACACAATACAAAAGTATTTTATTAAAAAAAAAAAAAAAATTTTTTTTACTGTACTTACCTTCGATTGCAAGCTCTTGTCCCTTGCCGCTCAGCTGACAGATGCCGGTGATCGGCATCCAGAGAAGGAGGAGGCAGGAGATCAGAGGATCTCCTGCCCCCTCCTTCCTCAGCGCTGATCACCGGCATCTGAGAAGCTGAGAAGGCTGAAGCCGGTGATCGATCGGGGCCGGGATGACGTCATAAGCTTAGCGGCAAGATGGCGGCCGCCATCGAGAAGGAGAGAGGAGAGAGCCTCCCGGGCTCTCTCCTGAAGATCAGTAAGTCCTGGGGGGGGATCGGAGGCCCCCCAGGTGAAGAGGAGGGACAGCGGGAGCCAGCGCACACGCAGGTAAGTGAATGTCATTTTTTTTTTTTACAGTTAGCAGCTTCTGCTGCCAAAGCGGGGGGGATCGGATGGCACCAAATTAAAGAGGAGACCCGGCCGGATCCAACAAGGGGTCAGGTGAGTATTTTTTATTTTTATTTTTTAAACTAGAAGCGGGGAAAGTCAAGCACGTAACACCTACGGGCTTGGTACTTAAGGCCCAGCCAAGCCAGCACGTAGGTGTTACGTGCTTGGCAACAAAAGGGTTAAAGTATTAATGTCACAATGATACAACAATGTAATTCCATAAGTTTTCGCTTTGTTACAGGTGGATATGTGTTCAAATACAGACTTTAATCACACAGCGTCTGCTGCTCTATGCTATAGCGACCAGATCCAGAGCGCCTATGCTTTGTGAGTCTGTTTTTTGTTGAATGTGGAGTGGCTGAGAGTCGGTCACACAGAGCTGCCGCTACCTTTCGCCTGCTGCAATGCCGTACTGGTGTTAGAATGCCCAACATAAATCTCATTCATCAATGCCGGACAGGTTACTAGAGCAACTGAGGCGCTCTGTTACAGCTCCCATTAGTTGATCACAGCGTATACTAGTGGTCACTCTAAGCGCCGCTGTACAGACGCTCATCTGCCGATAGCTCGCACTAGTAATGAATCAGCCTCCACTCAGCAAGGTGCTGTAAAAAGTATACAACACAAAATGCAATGAGTTCCCTATTTAGGCCTCTTGATTCAGTAGTGATGTCTAGGATTTTTGTCTCTTATATTCCTGTGGCTCTGTCTTGGGAAAGCAGGCGTGGCTTTCTTGCCTTCTAGTAAAGTTCATAGTATACTACTGACTACTAATCCCAGAATCCTTCCACTGTAACAGATGAGCTCATTAGCAGCTTTGGCTAAACAAAGTAGCAGTAATTACCTCCCTACTGATAATGTTGCCAGTAACCCTTTAGCTACTGGAACTCTAGACTGTGTCCCCCTCAATCTGAATAGGTTGAATTAATGCCATGAATTAGTTTTCAACTTGATTTTAAAGTTAGATGCGCCTTTGAAGTGTCTTCTTTATGGTAAATACTGTAGATGGGGAGATTGCAATTGCTCGGTCTCCTTTGTGAACAGGGATTGCTTACACATAACAGACATAGGGAAGTTGGCTTGTTCCACACAGCAGGGGCCTAGCACCATGTGGGTTCTGAAGTGGGAGGGGGGACAGTATGTAATTTCATGACAGTGTCTCACTGGCTGAATGCCCACGGCCTTATAGGCAGGCCCCTAGGGCATCCAACCAAGTGGCCAAGGAGCAGAATTGGTGTCCTTTACACAGTTACCGGGGGTTCAATTACAAAAAGTGCCTGGATTTGGGATTAATCTGCCATAATCAAATTGATAACAACATTAATAGACTTGATTCAAGATCTAACCTGCAAGTGGATTTTCAGGCAGAAATGATTGAAGAATCGCTCATCCTCCCTATCACTAGCTAAAAGAGGAAGTCCGGGCTGTCCCCTACCCCATGCCCCATCCTCCCTCCCAGGGTGCTGAGACAGGACGTGGATTAAAAAAGGCAGGCTGGACAGAGCAGCCCATCTGACCATTCACTTGTATTGGCAGGCCAGCACACACACAGAGTTAAGGATGTCACACTGTGCAACCTCTGTATGGCTGCCATCCATAGCGTCGGTGACAGTGCTGGATTCCTAAAACAGGTAAGGTGTTTTACTTTTTTAACCACCCCATCCTTTCTCAGCATCAGAAAAAGAGGCCAGGGTGGGGGGTTGGGGACAGACTGGACTTCCTTTTTAGGAACAAGCCTAAACCTTTCCCATGCAGCAACCACATCTAATATTTTTACAAATAACTTTGGAACTTTTGAAAACGGATTGAAGTTTGTGACAGTGCAACATGTACCTGAGACAACGGGACAAAATTTGGGCTTGCCTTTAGTATAACTTTAAGTCAATGTCATCAGAAATCCTATTTTCTAAAAGACGAGAGGTCTGGTCTTTATTTTTAATAAATAGAATGTTGTGATAGGTTGCTATAATTTTTACCTGCATCACCCTTATTTTCTCAGGTTTACTTCAAATGAATTATTGCTAAATGATCCCTTGTTAAATCATGTTAAAACTATTTGCAAAAGAAGTAATGGAAATATTAGCATACGATTTAGCTGAAAGTAATATCCAAGTAACTGACTGACATTGCCTGCTGATGCCTTCAATTACACCCATTACTTTCTCTATAAAGTATTTATAATCTCATTTAATGGGTATATATCATGCATATTTATACTCCCAAATGCATAACTTTGCATGTATCTACTCGAAGGCTCATCTGCTAGGAGCGAAAATTACAGACATCTCAATCCTTTTAATGAAAGGATTCAAGCCTGCGTTCTGCAAATGTAACTTATTTAGTTCGTTGATAGACTTCTTTTTTGCCATCAGCTACAGCTCTGTTTATATTGACTAGATGTTGATTTTAGGCATTTAAAATAATGAACCTATATTATTTTGCAAATTAAATACAGACTTTCCCTTAGCTTCCTAAATAACCCCTCCCTGCTGCCCCTCAGTCCCACAGTAAACATTTCTCCCTTATTGCCCCACCAGGACTCAATATTATTTAAATGTGCCTTTTTTATTCTGCAACCAGGCCAAATTTTACAAACGATTCAATATTTTGACTCCACTCGTCAAGTACTGGCAATACTGTTTTTTTATTAAGAATTTCCTGAATACATATAAAGCAACCTGTTGGTCTACCTCCGCTGACACTCACATACCTTGGGTCCGGAATAAAAAGTCTCAACAAGGGGGCATGGCTTTGCGATGTGAGAGTGAGGAAGCAAGTCCCGGGAGCTCCTCACGGCCCAACACTAGAGATGGGCGAACTTTGTGAGTTCAGGTTCCCAAACCCGAACATGGACTTCAGCCATAGTATAACAGATACTATAATAGATGGTTTACAGCTCTGACTAGTAAATCAGTCGGTTGCTGCCTGCTGAAAATATAGCTGACATGGTTGATCCCATTGGCAGATACATCTTCCTACTTTTAAAATAACATTGATGTATTGCAAAAACATACTAGACAAAAACTGTTGTCAGATTTCCAAGAAGCTACTCTAATCTTAAGTGTGGACTTGAATAAGCCCCTTGACCCCAGGCTCGACTGTTCACAAGGTAAATCGATGATCCCTCAGTCTAGTCTCTTCAAGTTTTGACAAGCCTTGCTGCGTTCGCAGGTGGTTAATATCTGGGGAATTCTGCACAAGAACCAGAAAGACTTCACATTCTTTTCTCATACACACAAAACATACAGCCAAATAGACTACCTATTTGTTAGCCACTATACTTTGGCTTGGGATACTCAGGCATCTGTTGGCTTTATATTATGGTAAACCATGCACCCATTTGTGGAGACTGAACAATTTCTTACATGGTCTGTAGCAACCGGATTGTTGACTCCAATTACTCACTACCTCTCCAATCATAGTAAGGTTGACACACCCCTCCCTATCTAGTGGGAAGCCCTTAAATGTGTCCTTTGGGAAGTATTAATAAAGCATGGAGCCAGGCTTAAATGTGAACTAAAATTCACAGTGCGCATACAGGCTTTGGAAGGGATGTACAAACAGAAAGTCATGCATCACATGCTTTTAGAAGTACTACTTACAAAAGAAACTCTTAAAAAAATATATATTCAGGCCTATAGGGGGGTCACAGAGACAAATGTAAGGTCAGATTTTATGAGTTTTCAGATAAGTGTGGCAGACTCCTGGCTAGAGCACTTCACCCTCTGCAGAAAGCAACATTTATCTCCCAGAGGACAAGAGGTTCACAACCTGATCCAAATTGCTGAAGACTTCAGGGAATATTACGGTGGCCTCTACAATATTCGAGAACCCCTGGACTATTCTTTAGGTCTACCTTTATCTGAAGACGTATCTGACTACATAGAGGATACCCATTCCCCTATACTCCCCCCTATATACTGTGGCAGCACATTATGAACCAATCACAGAATTAGAAATTGCAGCGGCCATTAAAACAACCCCCTCAGGGAAAAGCTCAGACCCTAATGTTTCAAGACATTTAGGGGTGTTTGAACCCCTTTTTTAAGAAAGGTGTTCAATAGTATTTTGGCAGGCTGCCCTTTCCACTTTCCCTAAGTACTCACTGGAGGCTTTCATCACAGTTATACCAAAATCCAGGCAAAGACAAAACCCTGACGGGTAGCTGCCATCCAATATAATTACTAAATAGCAGGTGAGCTTTGTGTCAGGCTGTGAAACACGTTATAAAAATGATTGATCCTATCCACAACGGCGTGGAATCCTGGTCTGTTTGTTACCTATCGACACTATGATGGAGTTCAATATGGTGGGCTGGCACTTCCTAACACAGAGCCTAAAGCAGTTGGACTTAGGGACACATTTAATAGGTAAAGTGATGGCACTATATCCCCACCCCACAGCTAGAATAATAACAAAAGGGATCTTGACGGACAGGTTCGAAATTTATAATGGCACCTCTCAGGGGTGTCCACTATCGCCCCTCCTATACGTTCTAGTTTTGGAACATCTAGCTAGCTACTGCTCTTAGAAAAAAACAAATATAAAAGGAATCGGATGCCGGGGCAGGAATACAAGCTGTCATTATTTGCTGATAACCTTCTATTATATGTCACCTCCAAAATTACATCACTCCCATCAATAATTCAAGTGAGAGGTTCGGACATCTCAGTAATTTTAAGGTAAACTATGTTAAAATGGAGGGTCTGAATGTATCTTTACCCCATCAGACCCTTCTACAAATTGAATCTAATTTTTCTTTTCAGCGACATGAGAGTCAAATAACCTACCTGGGCCTTCAAATCCCTACAAACTTAAATGGTCTGTACAGACTTAACTATCTTCCTCTCTTTAAGAAAACCAAATCAGACCTGGACATATATAACAGAATTATTTTTTCATGGTTTGAGTGTTAATGCATTGAAGATGGATATACTCTCCCGATTCCTATACATCTTTGACCATCCCCCTGCGCCAACCACAGGATTTCTTTAAACAATTGAGATCTGCCTTCATTTATCTGGAAGGGTAAGAGACACAGGAGCCTTACTCATGAAACCTAAGCATATTAACTATACCCCACCGCTGCAGTACCGACAAGGTTAGTAGTTTCACTATAAATGAAGCAACCTCTAGGTCCTCTAATTACAGTCTTTATCCCCTCTGAATATACTATCTTTACCATGAATAGAACCTTACCTAATAGGACTTACCATTCCTAGTTATTCCATTTCGCTAAAAAGACTTCCAACGCACCCTCAGTATTGGACCTACTAGGTTAGAGGGCAGGAACAGGCTCTTTCTGGCTACAGTGTGGCCATCTGTCTGCTTTCCTCACCTCATTTAAACAACTGGACTCACTGTCTACACTACACACCTCTCTGGAAGAAACACTTCTGCAAAAATCTACCTATGTTCTCACACTCTTGTCCTATGTCCTCACACCAACTCATATGGGATGCCCACCCTGAAGATCCACTGACTTTCATGCAAAAACACAAACCTTCTGGAATAGGATTCTAAATATACACGAAAAAGTTGCTAAATAAGAAACTCCTCATTGTCCCCATGCACTGCTTCTTTCAATGATTCCGGGGTTTCTGGCCACAATTAAGGTTTTTTGTGGCACTTCCTATTGGCCAGAAGAGCAGTGATACCCCACTTCTATCCTTATTAGAAGGACGGAAGAGCAAATTGCTAAAAAAATGATTGCTTCCAACACTATATCCTTACTTGGACAGCTTGGTTGTCGTTCAAAGACTCTCAAGATTTTCAGGACTATATTGGTTCTTAGATACCCGATTCAATAGTTCTGATGGCTGCAAATAGGAGGCCAGCTCCTGTTGTTGTGGCCTAGAGGTAAGGGAGCGGACTTGTAACCGGAGGGTGACAGCTTCAAATCACGGTCCTGGAACATGACTGAATTTTGCTCCTGTAAGCCCAATGTTCATTTGATACTTCCTTTTTTCCTTGAATAGATTCCTCAGAAACACTATACAACTCCCAATGGTTGGGCGGTCACACATGTGCTTTTAACCCTTCTAGTGCCAGCTACGCGAGTCTCACGTAGCAGCCTCTACTCCACTTAAGTGCCAGCTACGTGAGACCCCTCGTTGGATCCGGCCGGGTCTCCTCTTTAATTTGGTGCCATCCGATCCCCCGTTGGGGCTCGGATGGCTCCAGGAGAGCGCCGGAATAGCGACCCCCCCCCCACTTTGGCAGAGGCCACTGCTAACTGTAAAAAAAAAATGACATCTACTTACCTGCGGTCGCATGGTCTCCCGCCGGGTCTCCTCTTCACTGGGGGGGCCTCCGATCACCCCCCCCCTTGCTCTTCAGCTTCAGGGGAGAGCCTGAAAGGGCTCTCCCCCTCCTCTCCCGACGGGCGCCGCCATCTTGCCCTTTGGGGGAGGGGCTTATGACGTTACTCACCGGGTGTCGTCCTGGCTCCCGGTTGCTGTTCTTTCAGATGCGATCATGCTGGCCACAGGAGCAGAGGGGCAGGTGATCAGATCATCACCTGCCCCTCTGCTACTTTAGCCAGCATGATCGCATCTGTCATCACATCAAGGGACAAAGGAGCTGACGATCGGAGGTAAGTAAAGTAAAAAAAAGTTTTTATTTTTTAATATAGGTCATTTTTTCTTATGTGTCAGTGTGTTTTTTTTACTGTTAACCCTTTGTGAACTGGTAAGGGGTCCATGAGACCCCTATACCAGTTCACAAGGCTGGCAAGTCACCTGCGGCTAGCGGGTGACTTGCCATTAACCCCCGCACCCCCAATTACCTGCCTCCCCAAAGCCCAGGGGGGGCAGAAGAGCCCGGGCCCACACAGGGTATGTGGGCTTGTAGGCTGCAGGGTAGGGGGCCACAAAAGCTGGCCCCTGCACCCTGTTCCTACAAGCCCCCATAGCTGGTCCCGGGCTGGCTATGACGGGTAGGGGGGACCCTATGTAATTTTTGGGGGGGATTTTTAAGGGTTAGGGTTAGGATTAGGGTTAGACTAACCCTAACCCTTAAAATTCCCCCCAAAAAAGAGGTCCCCCCCCCCCTTAACCCCTTATACTCTGTCACCCAGCAGCTATAAAAGGCTTCCAGCAGCAGCAGGAGAGCAGAAGCCAGACTGATCAGCGTGGGACACAGTGCCCAGGGATGGATGGGAGGTAAGTATAAAAAAAAAACAAGCAAATAAAATATTTTTTCTCCTTGTGTCTGTGGTTTTTTTTACATTTAACCCCTTGTGAACTGGTAAGGGATCCGTGAGACCCCTATACCAGTTCACAAGGCTGGGGGCTGGCAAGTCACCTGCGGCTAGTGGATGACTTGCCATTAACCCCCGGCACCCCCAATTACCTGCCTCCGCAAAGCCCAGGGGGGGCAGAAGAGCCCCGGTCCACAGAGGGTATGTGGGCTTGTAGGCTGCAGGGTGGGGGGGCCAACAGAGCTGGCCCCTGCACCCTGTTCTGCAAGCCCCCATAGCTGGTCTTGGGCTGGTTATGATGGGTAGGGGGGACCCCATGTCATTTTTGGGGGGGATTTTTAAGGGTTTTTAACCCTTACAATTCCAAAAAAATGCCCCCCCCCCTGGGAGGGGGGGCCCTGTGTCATTTTTCTTAAAATTAACCCCTTATGTTTATAGTGTGGATAGTAGTTGTATTTTATTTGTAAATGTTGTAAAGTGCTCTTTTCAGTTTGGGGGGTCTCCTGTGCAAGAACGGGGGGGCTACCGCTACATATGTGGTACCGTTGAAATCGGGAGAAAAGGGGCAATCACATGCAATATGGTTTTCATTAATAAAACAAATGTTTTATTTAAAATAAAGGAGACAATTGTCTAAAAAAATATTATTTTATTTATTTTTTGGTTTTTTACGCAAAAATATTTGAAAAACAGTAGAAAAATTACAAACAAGACATTTCATGTTAAAGCCTAAACTCTGCTGCAAAAAATTTGTTTATAATTTTTCTGGAAATTCCAGCAAAAATCACGTTTAAACATTGCGCAAAATGGGGAAAAATTACCTGTCAACAGAGGGTGACAAAACTTCAAGTAGGCTGGCAATTAAAAGTGTTAATAGTACCTATGCATGTTGGGTATTGTTCTGCTCGGAGAACCTTGCACTTTCAGATTTAGCTTGTTTTTTCTTGTTTGCATACTGATATTTTAGGAAAACATGTTTTTTATTCTGCTTTTTTATAATTTTTTTTTAGAAACCCTGTGCAACCTAAGAATTCTTCAAGGGATTTCTTCCAAAAGGATGAGCCTACTACAACCAGCTCAGTACGTTTAGAAAGCTTAACATGTGAACTTTCAGGGAATATATGGTTTATGGGGGATATTCCAAATGTAAAGGGTTGTTTTGGTTGAAAAATTGCAAGTTCAGGGGATGTTGCTTTTTCAGATTTTACTTGTTTTTTCTTGTTTGCATATAGTTTCTTTTAGGAAAATGTGGCTTTGATTCTTCTTTTTTATTCTTTTTTAGGGAAACTCTGGGCAACCAAAGAATTGATTGAGGGATTACTTCCACAAAACTACACCTACATAAACAAGCCTGGTACGCCTAGAAAGCTTGTAAAAAATGTAAAGGGTTGTTTTTCTGGAAAAACTGCAAGGTGCGCTTAGCGCGTAGCATAGTTGTATTTTATCTGAAAATCTCTTAAAGCTCCTTTTCAGTTTGGGGGAGTCTCCTGGGCAGGAAAGGTTGTCTACCAATACATATGTGGTACCGCTGTAACCGGGAGAAATTGGGGTTTCACACACAATAAGATTTTATTGACAAACTTAATTTTTTTTATTAACAAAACACTACAAATTGCAAAAAATTGATTTTATTTTATTGTTTTGCACATATTTTACCCAAAAGTATTGAGAATACACTAAAAAAAAGGCCAAACAAGACATTGCATGTTGAAGCTAAAAATAATATATAAGTTTCCTGGAAAATCCCTTCAAAAATAAAAGTCAAACACATGTACTGCCAAATAGTGAAACGTGGTCTGGCAACAAAGGGTGACAAAAATTCTAGGAAGGCTGGCACTTAAAGGGTTAACTCTAGGGCAGGAACCCAAAGTCAGTTGTACTGGAGGGGGGCCCAAGACACTCCAATCCAACTCTGAATCTAATTTCTGGCCATAATAATGTTCCACCAGCAGTAATAAAGAAGGCAAGAAAAGTAGAAGTAGTAGTAGTACAGTTCCCAATCATGTTGTTTCTGTGGCAAGTTATTTGCTAACAGGTTTCAATCACATCTAGTCACTGCAATACAGTGCAGTACTCTCTAGATGCCTAAAGAAGACTTTCAAACATTGGTGGTCATTTAAAATACATGAAAATAGAGAAAACATAATTAGGTGAAACATTCTGGAACTATAAATAAAAACACCATAGAACACAGCAGATTTGGGAAAAACAAATCATCACGTTCAACTAGACCATTTAATTTTACTAGGTTTTAGATCTCTAGATGCACAAATACAAAGGCACCAGCACTGAGAGCAAAAAAAAAACTCAAGCTGGGGGTTTTACAACTCATACTGCTGCTGTGCAATACAATGTAACGAGAAGGACAAAAATCCTGCTTTTACATTGTAAATAGCCAGGTGTGTGGCTGCTGTTACAATGTAACAATATACGCCCCCTGTGTGTTACATTGTATAGCCGCCTGTTACCATGCTGTTACAATGTAATCAGCTTTACAGTACATCTCCTTATTTGTGTTGAGACTGTGGCAGCTTTTCTGGACACATTTATTTAATGTTTCTTTATTACAGCTGGAGAAGCCTAATTACAAATATTTGTTGAAGAGTAATTATTGTGAAGGAAGTAATCCCTCCACAATAACTGTGTACAAGATGCTACACTGGCATTGTTGCTTCAACCACTTTTCAAAGTCTTTAAAATGTTCATCATTTTTATACCCCAAAACCTTTTTCCAAAAACCTTTGCTAAGGCCAGCCACAGCCTGGCTCCCGAGACAATCAGATATTGAACATTTGTCCCCTGTAAAAGTGGAATGATACATTCAAATACCATCCCTGTATGTTTTATCTCAGCATTGAAAGTAAGCTTGACAGGATATTGGTTAAGAGGGTCTTTACAATTGGGCAATGATGCGATTGAGCTCCTTCAACACTCACATACATACGCATGCCAATTATGGAGCCAGGAAAGGAAAAAAGGTAAGTGTGCCATTCCCGAAATAGGAAGAAGGGAGTATCGGCAAGGGTTTTGGGCAAATGTATTTCACATGTTCAGTGGGATTTGGTTCGCTTTAAGTAGCCTGTTAATATTGTAATGTGTTTTAGTTTAATGGAAGTGTACCTCTATTACATTTCAAATCCTCCTCATCCTTTCAAAATAAGGTTTTATAAAACATAGACCTTTGTCCTTCCAAATATATTGAGTATTCTACAGTGGTATCCATTCTTGGACCCTCTTCCAGGAAACCAATGACTACATTCCTAATTGCCAAGTTAAGTTTTATGTGCGCCACTGTCCTTCATAAAGACTGAAGAACACTTAGCACAAGCGTATAATATATTTAAGGTACTAATAGGGAGAAGAAATAAATAACTTGGCAGCATTTTTAGATTTGTGCTTATAAATCACATGGTGTTCCTCTTAAGGTTAAAAGCACTTATCCTTTACTGTAAATGAGCATGTGGTCATGGATTCTTTGCAATGACTTCTAAATTTCTTAAACTGTGAGAATATTATAAATGGAAAAAGTAGGTAAGTTTCCATTATCAAAACAACTGTACATTGACTTTTGGTCCACTTTCAATTAGAAAAAAAAACTCTGTGTTCAGGCTTAGCCCACCCCCACACACCATGTACCCAATCCCTTCATTACTCCCTCCACTGTGTGTCCAATACCTGACATTCTCCACTGTGTGTCCAGTACCTGACATTCTACACTGTGTGTCCAGTATCTGGCATTCTCCACTGTGTGTCCAGTACCTGGCATTCTCCACTGTGTGTCCAGTATCTGGCATTCTCCACTGTGTGTCCAGTACCTGGCATTCTCCACTGTGTGTCCACTACCTGGCATTCTCCACTGTGTGTCCAGTACCTGGCATTCTCCACTGTGTGTCCAGTACCTGACATTCTACACTGTGTGTCCAGTATCTGGCATTCTCCACTGTGTGTCCAATACCTGACATTCTCCACTGTGTGTCCAGTACCTGACATTCTACACTGTGTGTCCAGTATCTGGCATTCTCCACTGTGTGTCCAGTACCTGGCATTCTCCACTGTGTGTCCAGTATCTGGCATCCTCCACTGTGTTTCCTGTACCTGACATTCTCCACTGTGTGTCCAGTACCTGACATTCTCCACTGTGTGTCCAGTACTTGACATACTCCACTGTGTGTCCAGTACCTGACATTCTCCACTGTGTGTCCAGTACCTGACATTCTCCGCTGTGTGTCCAGTACCTGACATTCTCCGCTGTGTGTCCAGTACCTGACATTCTCCACTGTGTGTCCAGTATCTGACATTCTCCACTGTGTTTCCTGTACCTGACATTCTCCACTGTGTGTCCAGTACCTGACATTCTCCACTGTGTGTCCAGTACCTGACATTCTCCACTGTGTGTCCAGTATCTGACATTCTCCACTGTGTGTCCAGTACCTGGCATTCTCCACTGTGTGTCCAGTACCTGGCATTCTCCACTGTGTGTCCAGTACCTGACATTCTCCACTGTGTGTCCAGTACCTGGCATTCTCCACTGTGTGTCCAGTACCTGGCATTCTCCACTGTGTGTCCAGTACCTGACATTCTCCACTGTGTGTCCAGTACCTGACATTCTCCACTGTGTGTCCAGTACCTGGCATTCTCCACTGTGTGTCCAGTACCTGACATTCTCCACTATGTGTCCAGTACCTGGCATTCTCCACTGTGTGTCCAGTACCTGACATTCTCCACTGTGTGTCCAGTGCCTGACATTCTCCACTGTGTGTCCAGTACCTGACATTCTCCACTGTGTGTCCAGTGCCTGACATTCTCCACTGTGTGTCCAGTACCTGGCATTCTCCACTGTGTGTCCAGTACCTGACATTCTCCACTGTGTGTCCAGTACTTGACATACTCCACTGTGTGTCCAGTACTTGACATACTCCACTGTGTGTCCAATACCTGACATTCTCCACTGTGTGTCCAATACCTGACATTCTCCACTGTGTGTCCAGTACCTGGCATTCTCCACTGTGTGTCCAGTACCTGGCATTCTCCACTGTGTGTCCAGTACCTGACATTCTCCACTGTGTGTCCAGTACCTGACATTCTCCACTGTGTGTCCAGTACCTGGCATTCTCCACTGTGTGTCCAGTACCTGACATTCTCCACTGTGTGTCCAGTGCCTGACATTCTCCACTGTGTGTCCAGTACCTGACATTCTCCACTGTGTGTCCAGTAACTGACATTCTCCACTGTGTGTCCAGTACTTGACATACTCCACTGTGTGTCCAATACCTGACATTCTCCACTGTGTGTCCAATACCTGACATTCTCCACTGTGTGTCCAGTACCTGGCATTCTCCACTGTGTGTCCAGTACCTGGCATTCTCCACTGTGTGTCCAGTACCTGACATTCTCCACTGTGTGTCCAGTACCTGACATTCTCCACTGTGTGTCCAGTACCTGGCATTCTCCACTGTGTGTCCAGTACTTGACATACTCCACTGTGTGTCCAATACCTGACATTCTCCACTGTGTGTCCAGTACCTGACATTCTCCACTGTGTGTCCAGTACCTGGCATTCTCCACTGTGTGTCCAGTACCTGACATTCTCCACTGTGTGTCCAGTACCTGACATTCTCCACTGTGTGTCCAGTACCTGACATTCTCCACTGTGTGTCCAGTACCTGGCATTCTCCACTGTGTGTCCAGTACCTGACATTCTCCACTGTGTGTCCAGTACCTGGCATTCTCCACTGTGTGTCCAGTACCTGACATTCTCCACTGTGTGTCCAGTGCCTGACATTCTCCACTGTGTGTCCAGTACCTGGCATTCTCCACTGTGTGTCCAGTACCTGGCATTCTCCACTGTGTGTCCAGTACCTGACATTCTCCACTGTGTGTCCAGTACTTGACATACTCCACTGTGTGTCCAGTACTTGACATACTCCACTGTGTGTCCAATACCTGACATTCTCCACTGTGTGTCCAGTAACTGACATTCTCCACTGTGTGTCCAGTACTTGACATTCTCCACTGTGTCCAATACCTGACATTCTCCACTGTGTGTCCAGTACCTGACATTCTCCACTGTGTGTCCAGTACCTGACATTCTCCACTGTGTGTCCAGTACCTGGCATTCTCCACTGTGTGTCCAGTATCTGACATTCTCCACTGTGTGTCCAGTACCTGACATTCTCCACTGTGTGTCCAATACCTGACATTCTCCACTGTGTGTCCAGTACCTGACATTCTCCACTGTGTGTCCAGTGCCTGACATTCTCCGATGTGTGTCCAGTACCTGACATTCTCCACTGTGTGTCCAGTACCTGACATTCTCCACTGTGTGTCCAATACCTGACATTCTCCACTGTGTGTCCAGTACCTGACATTCTCCACTGTGTGTCCAGTGCCTGACATTCTCCGATGTGTGTCCAGTACCTGACATTCTCCACTGTGTGTCCAGTACCTGACATTCTCCACTGTGTGTCCAGTACCTGACATTCTCCACTGTGTGTCCAGTACCTGGCATTCTCCACTGTGCGTCCAGTACCTGACATTCTCCACTGTGCGTCCAGTACCTGGCATTCTCCACTGTGCGTCCAGTACCTGACATTCTCCACTGTGCGTCCAGTACCTGACATTCTCCACTGTGTGTCCAGTACCTGACATTCTCCACTGTGTGTCCAGTACCTGACATTCTCCACTGTGTGTCCAGTACCTGACATTCTCCACTGTGTGTCCAGTACCTGACATACTCCACTGTGTGTCCAATACCTGACATTCTCCACTTTGTGTCCAATGCCTGACATTCTCCACTGTGTGTCCAGTGCCTGACATTCTCCACTGTGTGTCCAGTACCTGACATTCCCCACTGTGTGTCCAGTACCTGACATTCTCCACTGTGTGTCCAGTACCTGGCATTATCCACTGTGTGTCCAGTACCTGACATTCTCCACTGTGTGTCCAATACCTGACATTCTCCACTGTGTGCTCACAACAACTGATTAAAAAGCTGCCCACTGAAGCAAATACATTTGCTAAAATGGACAAATTTTGTATGGGCACAGTAACTTTACTTTAAAGATCCCTTTGGCTATGGGGACCCGGGGCAGTTGCCCAGTTTGTCACCCCCTAACGTCGACCATGCTTACTTTAAACTGATCAAGTTATACATGTCCATGTGCTGCCATCTTGGATGTTTAAAGTCTCAGAAAATGCAATAGATGCAGGTAGGATGATTTTTAATGTGGGCAATCTGTATGTAAAGGGTGGGGGAAACATAAAAGATAGGCTCTTTTTTAGGATGAAGGCACGGTTCAACTTCATGCAGATGTTCTGGATTAACAGGTCGATTCTTTGTTGTAGAACTGCATGGGAGCGTCCATCTTGTCATACACATAAGCATGAGGGGAGAGCTGTGCCAGCAGCAGTCCACTCCAAACAGAGATAAATGCCTAAGAAACACAGGCAGATTGTATATTATGTTACACACACACTGAATATCCAGCTGCTGGAAGGATTTTGTGTGTGTGTGCATGTGAGGGGAAAGTTGCAACAATGTATCTTTATCCCTATTCACTGTGGGCTCTGGATTTATAGCACACACATTCAGTCAGTGTAAACAATTCGTATCTTATAAAATGATACAATTCTTTCAGCTGTGCAGCAGAGCAATGAGTCATCACAACTGATGACTTTCTACTAGAAATAAAGGAGGATTGCACTTTTGCAATTTTGACTGTGGAATTGGGTTTTTATATAAACTGGACTCATGTATGTGGCAAGATGGCCACTGCCATGTAATTATGCGACATAGGATCTGCCTGCTATTCCATAACATCTGCATGGAGTTAAACCCTCTCAAATAGTTTATGTCACTGCTTGCCAGAGTGGGGCGTTAGGGGTACAATTTACTGAACTTACATTTTTTGACATTTGGCCTGATTTAATGTTTGATTCAGATAACATTTCTTGGGAAAATTCGTCAAATCGGTCAAATTAAAAAAAAGTTTTTTTAAAAGTTTGCTCATCTCTAATTATAAGTCATCATAATAACAATGCCCTTTCAAAAGACATTTCATTTATTTGAAAAGCATTAAAAGTACATACACCACGTGCATTTTAAAATTATTTTACAATATTTTACACATTTCTGCATACATCTAGTATCCAATTGTTTCTTTCTTCCAATGCATATCTTTTTTCTTTATTTCTAACGGGCAGACATGTTCCACCCAATCGGGCTTTCTCAATGCCCTGAATTGACAAGAAGAAAGATATATATGCATATAAGAATTCATACTGCTCACTGCATCTGTTTCTCACACTTATAGCAATGACAAATGCATATTTACCTCTATGGCAATTCTTCTTTTTTCTATGCAAGGAATACAATAAAAACAGCTCCTGAGAAAATGTAATGGCAACATGGTGCATGTACTTTTAATGTTTTTTAAATAAATGAAATGTCTTTTAAAAGGATATAAGTGGCAAGGTCATATATATCGTCGTGTATCAAATTTCAGGGAGTACCTAGTCCCAAAACAGACAAAAATATTTTGCAGGAGGCCTATATATGAACCAGCATTTTTTTTTACTGGAATTGAATCTTTGATAAATGGAGATGAAAAACTAGGATAGGGTCACTAAATAGAGGAAACCAAGGAAGTGAAGCCTTAAGGTGTAAATCATAATAACAATGCAAAGGGTTTGAATACAAACAAAAGGGTAAATGGTATAACGGTTTGTAAGTTTCTGGTTGGGTACATTTTAAACATGTATGTGTTATGCTATGATTATTGCATCATGGGAGAGATGTTTCCGTCGATACACAGAAAATATGATTCCAGTGAAGACATAAACTCTCATACTAAATCATTTTAAAAAGGCAAACAGTCAGCTATTTAAAAAAAAAACTGAACTTGGGGTCAATTCATCATCAGGTACAAAATGTTGACTTTTAATACTTGGTGCTGAATCGCCCCCTTCAATTTACCACCAGGTGCAAAAAGTGCCCCATTTTTTCACATTTTTTTTTTGTAAACAAATGTAGGGGTTTCCAAATGATACCTGGTAAAAGATAGAGTCATTGTGAAATTCATAGCAGTGATCACAGTACAATAATACATTGGGCTTTATTCATCAAGCCACAGCGCCAGTTAACAACTGGCAGCGACAGGTAACAACAGGTAGCGAACGGTGACCGCCGGACACTGTACGCAATTTTCAAATATCAAAGCGAATCTGGTGAGCGACTCTAACAGCGACACGTAGCGACCGATTCATCATCACAGACGGCTCAGCGTATACCACCGGAGCTCTAGCTTCCAGAGCGCCTGGTTTTACCTGTCGCTACCTGACGCTCTCCCATACATTTCAATGGAGGATCCTTTTCTTCTGTTTAAACAGGGTTTTATTTTTAATTATCAAATAATTGTGTCACCTCTCCTGGCCTATTTAAAGTCATTTTTGAAATATTTTTATGCAGAATTGTCCTTACATGTCTGGTATTAATGTGTTCATGTTACAATGTAATAACAATGTAATTCCATGTTAATAACACTACCCTTATGGGGGGATAGAAGTTTTCTTTATGGTGAAAATATAGTGATGCCCATTCATAAACTAAACAGACATGCTGACAAAGAGATCCCCACTTCCTTTACAGGCCTGCATGGTCAAGGTGTTCCGGTGCTAAATTAGTCTTAAAATTTCTTAAATATCAAATTCTTACCAGCTCAGTACATGCAGAAGCCTGTGGTGTAAACAGATGTCAAGTTTAAGAAGGGATAGCGGCAGGTAGCGCCTCGTAGCGGCAGGCAGCGTCTAGTGAACACTGGGCGCTGTACGCAAAACAACATTTATGAAAGCAAATCTGGTGAGCGACTCCAACAGCGCCATGTAGCGTCACATGTATTATTAAAGGTGGCTCAGCATATAGCGCCAGTGCTCTAGCTTCCAGAGTGCCAGGTATTACCTTTCACTCACTGACGCTCTCCCATACATTTCAATGGCCTTTCATTTGTTTGGGTTTAAACAGCGTGTTTGACATTTTTTTTTTGCTCAAATCATTGTGTGACCTCTCCTGGCTGCAAACAAACACTTTTTTGACTTGACTTGACATACAGAATTGTCAAAGTGTTAATGTCACAGTGTTAAAACAATGTAATTCCATGTGTTTTCGCTTTGTTACAGGTGGATATGTGTTCAAAAGACTTTAATCACACAGCGTCTGGCACTCTATTCTATGGCGACCAGATTTAAAGCGCCGACTCTGTGTGTGTGTTCTTTATCGATAAGTATGATGTGGAGCACAGAGAGTCGGTCGCACTGAGCTGGCGCTACCTTTCACTCACTGCAGCGCTGTACTGCATACATCATATTCATCAATTTGGGCCAGGTTACTACAGCGACTGAGGCGCTCTGTTACAGCGCCCGATACCCAATTACAGCGTCTACTAGCAGACGCCCTAAGCACCGCTATACAGATGCTCATCTGCCAATACCTGCCGTTAGTAGTGAATCAGCCTCCACGTATAACACTAAAACAATGCAAGAAACTAAATCTCAATCGGAAGTAAATAGACAAAGTGAAATGTGTATTCTCCCTTCAATATGCTTCTGTTAGTAAAAAAAATGTGGCTATAAACCCCACCACATTCCACTCTATTATGTGCCAGTTACCTTCACACAAATGTGTTTATCAGAGAGCAATTTTAGTCTTGCTCTTCATTTAGACGGCACAAATGTATCCATACCCAATGTATTATTCTCATAAAAACTGTGGTTAAAGATAATAATAAGAAGCACATTGCAGAATTACATTTAATCTTTTTTTAAAAACTATGCACTCACATTATTTAGTTTTAAAAAGCCCTAATAGTCAATCCAAAGATCAGTCCCAGGGCACTACTTCCATCAGAACCAATCCTTCCCTCTTGTGGCCGCAGGGTAATGGGTGTCCTAATGGACAGGCCAAGCTTGACTTGTGGAGAGTCCAAATTTTTAACCAAACCTAAAACTTTTTTAATTGTATGACAAAGGTATTTTTTGTTATTTTGTTCATGGCCAGGATAATTGACAACTTACATGTATTACGTGCCAATACAAGCCAATAAAACATTACATGGATTGGGAAAACAGGAGATAGGTCCTGAAAGGAAACAAGGAGCAAATTCAAACTAAACGACTTTGAGCACTGGTATCAGAACCAATAATTAAAAAAAACAGAGGCCAGAACTGCTCATGTCTCTAGCTGGGAGACACAACTGGTGGCACACAGGGAGGTGCCTGCCCCATAATGGGTTTAGAAATAAGAGATAATACATAAGCAGACTGTTATGATCATCTGTTTACCCCTCACAGAAGGGACCTAACTTCACCAGAGGTAATGTTTGTTTTTTGTTTATTTCTACTAATAATTTTCTAAGCAACTTGTGATATTTTTGTATGTCTGCTTTATTTTAACTTCTGTGATTATTTTTATATTTTTTTATGCAAGTTGATGTACATCATCAACTTGCATTGCCACCTTAGGGGGGATTAAAGTCTTTACATTTATAAAGTTGCTTCCTGTGTGCTAACCATGAAAATTTCCCCGATCAGGGGAGACGGTGAACTACTAGTGCTTGTTTGTTTGTTATGCGGGATTGCATTTCAATTGTTAAATCGGTGTATTTTTGTATGGTGTGCAGTCGCGCGACAAGACCTAACTGTGTGATCAGGTATTCTGACTTATAGCTATATAAGCTATAACTAGCTATTAGTTGCAGAAGGGCTCTTAAGCTAGAAATTGGTATGAATCTAGCTTGTATGGTGTATGGCAGCCTGGTATTGTCAGTGGTGGTGGCCTGACTGAAGGTGTGTGTGTGTGTGTGTGTGTGTGTGTGTGTGTGTGTGTGTGTGTGTGTGTTTGTGTGTGTTTGTAGTAGGATTGTAAGTCTGTCTGTATCTGGATGCCTGACCTGCTTGATTCCTGCTCAGTTCATCACACTGGACTTAAAAGATGTCTTGGAAAATGTGTTTGTCTGTCTTTCTTTGGAAAAAAGTCGCAATTCAGACCACCAGTTAATGGTAGTGGAGCATTCAAAAAGGGTTTTTTGAGTAAAACTTCAGCTAGAAATCCAGGATGAATTGTTGATCAAATTTGAATTTGGCTAAATAAAAAGTATAAAATCATACTTGGGAAGCATCCCTGGAAATTCATACTCAAGTATAAGCCTTTCTTTCCCTAGCCTCACTACCAGCTTCCATAATGATGTAGCCTTTGAAATCCTCAATAGTAGGGATAGGTGAACCCCCTAAAGTTCGGGTCCGGAAGGTTTTGGTCGAACTTTAAGTAAATGCTCGGGTTCGGGGACCCGAACACGGTCCACATTTAAATCAATGGAGACTCGATGGGGGGGGTGGCTGCAGCGGAGGGGGGTAGGAGTGTGCAGCAGTAAGCATGCTTTTGTAAATCACCTCAGCCCATGAGCCTGTTCCTCTCAGTGGCAGCGGTGGTGGAGGCTGCCAGATCCCATGAGTGAGGACACTTCTAGTGCCTGCTGGTAGTGCTGGCACTAGAAGTGTCTTTACTCATGGAAGCCGGCGGCCATCTTCTTGTTGCCCAGTTTTTCTGGCTTAACAGTATGAATCTGAACTTTCGCCTATCTCTACTCAAGAGCTCCTTACAGAAGCCTACAATACACTTCTGGTAACCCACAGGTTGGATGATAAAACTGGGAGGCCGATTCATTAATAGCGGCAGGTAGCAACAGTTGAGCGACTGTAGTGGCATTTTCAGAGCGCTCGCTAGTAGTCGCTGTGCTTGGCCGTTGTTCGGTAGTTGATAGCGACTCAGTCGGTTTGCTGTAATGTTGAATATTGGGTGAGGAGTCACTATTTGACAGGTTCCGCGCTGTATGGGAGCGCATGATAGCGACTGGCCATAGCGACCGGCTCCCACCATATTCATTAACAAATCACGCTCAAAAAATTCTCGCGCTGTAAAATGCATGTTTACACCCCAGAGCGCTGGCGGCGATGGGTTAAAAGTAGTTTTTTAACCCCCAAACAACCATATTTTTGGAAACCAAAAAAAACAAGTTTTTTTAAATAATTTTGTAATATGAATACATTAATATCAGACCTGTAATATCAATTCTGTACATTTTTTTTTTTTTTTTACCTTAAAAAAATTATTTAAAATGGCAGAAGTGGTCACAGAATTTTTCACATAAAAAAAAAAAAATTAATAATTAATTATGAATATTTAAAGATTGTTCCATTGAAATGCATTGGAGAGCGCCAGGTAGCGAAAGGTCATACCTGTCGCTGTTCAAGGTCGGACGCTGGCGCTGTGGGCTGTGACTGGAATAATGCTGAATGAGTGGCTATCTGGCGCTATCTCAGTCGCTAAGCAGTATTGCCTTGATAAATGTGTGATTGTGGTGGGGAGCCGGCGTTCTCGTGGCGGGGCCCGTCATTACCAGCCGCTCACCAGTCGCTACCTGTCGCTATTCCTTCATAAATAAGGGCCAAAAGCTCAAAACAGCTCACAATATGGAAGCATGCATTACACACTACACTGGATATTCATACACAAGCATTAGTCTTTCTCTCTAGAATTGTCCTCTCCATCCCCACAGCATGGTAAACATCAATTAAATAGATAATGCAACCAAATAAAAAGCTTGTGCTAAAGTGGTGCAAGGACTTTTAGCAAATGATGCTTCTGCTAACTGGCGGAAAATAGAAAAATTCCAAAAGCTAAGTGGATTTCACACATGCTTTTCTACAAATTGAATGCGATGCATCCAGATAATTTCTATGAAATGATTTTATTCATCTGGCTTAACATAACAACACTGATAAGAAGAGTTAATAGTACAACAACAAAAAAAGGGCTTTATGCTAAACAATCGGCTTATGATGTGAGCTAATTAACTGAAGGAATACAGAGGTTGTGTGAGATTTCATGGGTTTGGCGAAGTAAATCTTACCCTGGAATTAAAAAATATATGCAAAGAAATACTTGCCCTGTGTAAACAACATTAATGTTAAATCATTGCAGTCGGATGTGGCACAATGTTTGCTGACATTAGACAGGCATTAAAAGGCCCACTTATGCAAATGCTAGCTCAGTGATATTTGATTCAGCTCTATTGCCTGTTCTCAGTTTTATTTGCTTTTGTTGCTGTGATTCATTATATTCTCCCCTTACAGCAGCAGTGACAATTGATTTTAATGCAAAAAGGGAAAGCTTTTATCTTCATTTAATTTCCTAGGATATGTGTGAAGCATTATATATAACTATTTTGGCTGAATCTGAGGGGTAGAAAAGCTAGCAGAAATATTGCTTTTAAAAAGAGTTTAAAGAAAATGTTCACTATTTCATGTGGAGGCTGATTCATTACTAACGCCAGGTATCGGCAGATGAGCGTCTGTACAGTGGCGCTTAGAGCGATCGCTAGTAGACTCTGTAAGCGGGTATCGGGTGCTGTAACAGAGCGCCTCAGTCGCTGTAGTAACCTGGCCGGCATTGATGAATGTGATGTATGTTGGGCGCTCTAACACCAGTACAGCGCAGCGGGGAGCGAAAGGTAGCGCCAGCTCAGTGCGACCGACTCTCAGTGCTCCACACCATGCTTTAAAAAAGGACACACACACTTTCGGCCTTATTTATCAAGGGCTAGCGCCAGGTAGTGTCTGACGAGCGCCAGGTACCGCCAGCTAACGGCGGCTACCGAATCAAGTACGCCCGGCGGCGGTCACAATGACGAATTTATCACGCTAAATGAGGCTAGCGCCGGCGAGAGCGTCAGCTAGCGCGGGATTCATCATGTAGCCGACTGCAACGAACAGCGCCGCTACTAATCCCATCACAGCGCCAGGTATGACCTGTCGCTCCCTTGCGCTCTCCAATGCATTTCAATGGAGCAATCTTTAAATATTCATAATTAATTGAGTTTATGTTTTTTTGTTTTTTTTTTAACTGTCACAAATTCTGTGACCACTACGGCAATGTTAGATATTTTTTTTAAGAAAAAAAAAAAAAATATGTGCAGAATTGATATTACAGGTCTGATATTAATGTATTCATATTACAAAATGTTTAGAAAAACTTGTATAATTTTTACATTAAAAAAAAAT
Organism: Gastrophryne carolinensis; assembly: GCA_027917425.1. Lineage (NCBI taxonomy): Eukaryota > Metazoa > Chordata > Amphibia > Anura > Microhylidae > Gastrophryne > Gastrophryne carolinensis. Next base: position 90,600,671 of record CM051240.1, on the reverse strand, counting down.
GGTTGTTTGGGGGTTAAAAACTACTTTACACACATCGCCGCCAGCGCTCTGGGGTTTAAACAAGGAATTCACAGCGCGAGAAATTTTTGAGCGTGATTTGTTAATGAATCTGCAGCAAGCCGTTCGCTCTGGCCATTCGCTGTCAGGCGCACCCATACAACGCAGAACCTGTGAAACATCGACCCCTAACCCCGTATTCAACATTACCGCACACCGACTGAGTCGCTGTCAACAAGCAAACCCCGGCCAAGCACAGCGAATACTAGCTGGCGCTGTGAAAATCACGCTACTGGCGCTCATCTGTCGCTACCTGCCACTATTAATGAATCGGCCTCATACTTTGAACACGTATCCACCTGTAACAAAGCGAAAACACATGAAATTACATTGTTTTAACACTGTGACATTAACACTTTAGTGCCAGACCTGTAATGACAATTCTGCACAAAAATATAAAAAGTCTAAAAAAATTCTAAAAGTGTTTGTTTGCAGTCAGGAGAGGTCACACAATGATTTAAGCAAATAAAAACCCCCCAAAAATTGTCAAACATGCTGTTTAAACACAAGCAAATGAACGGCCATTGAAATGTATGGGAGAGCGACACTGAGCGAAAGGTAATACCTGGCACTCTGGAAGCTAGAGCGCTGGCGCTATACACTGAGCCGCCTGTAATAATACATTGGACGCTACATGGTGCTGTTAGAGGCGCTCACCAGATTCACTTTCTTAAATGTGGCACCCAGCATTCACCAGACACTGTCTGCCACTACGAGGCACTACCTGGTGCTATCCCTTCTTAAATAACCCCCTTAGTGTTTTGATGTCCCAAAAAGTTTAACCTCTTGGTTTTAAGGGGAACCTAATGAACAAATGACTTTGGGTCCATTTACCAATCACCCTTTCATGTAAGACAAGTATCATTCAGCATATCTGAAATAAGCTGATCATTTCAATTTCTGATAGCCTGGGCCTTGAAACATATTTTACTAATTCACTTATAAAAAAAAAACCAAAACAATACCCTCCACCATTTTCCACTGTGAGAAGTTGTACCTCCGCTAATGCTAAAATGTGTTTACCTCACCAACAGACCCGCTGTCCATTCCTGTCATTTCCTACATTGGGTTGCATCAGCCCAAAACAGATATATGTAATTTATGGCTTCTTTAATTTGTATGTGAGATTTCTCTGGATTCCCAAATTGAATGCTGAAGGGGAGGGACTACATGCAAACAAACTGGGAGTACAGATAATGAATATAAATGACTCCCAGTGCACCACCGGTACACCCCCTTACCCTTTATCAAGCAAGTTATTTTTTTGAAGTGAGTAAAACGTGTTTCCAGACCAGGCTATCATTAATTAGTTTCCTTTCAAACATTTGTATGTGTACTTGTCCTTCAAGGATCCCAAGCAAACCCTTAAATGAGGTATTGGATTATGTATGATTGGGGCCAGGAGCTGTACCCTGTTAGATGTAACTCTGCTATGAAAAGTACACAATACAGAGCTTATTGATGGTGTGATGAGGTAGGTTAAGTTAGTTTAGTGTCCCTGCAAACCAGGGCCCTGCCACAGTGTTGCCGGCGGTAAAAGAAGTTAGATAGAATTTAAAGATCAAAAGCAGTAGTGAACTGTGGCCAGAAATCAGCCTGGAATTTTACCAGCATGACCAACCCATAATAACACGCCCCCAACCCATGCTATCTGGCTACTCGAATGTGCTCAGAGGCTGAGGCTATAGTATTAAAAGGACAAGTCTTAGGCAGGGGTGCATATGATTAAATTAATAAAATGGGTGTTTTAGTATTGTAGGAGCAGATTATGTGGCAGCGGTGGATAGGTCCCCCATAGCTGAGGCTGTAGCATTGGGGGAAGAATATGGGCCAATATGGTTTCTTGTTTGGGGGATACAGTGGGCTAGGCACAGGGGCTGGGTGGGGGGGGAGACTAGGGAAGCAGAAAACAGATAGGGGTATAAGAAGCAGCCGTTCAACTAGCCCCCAAGGTTGGGGTTGGTTCCCCTTTTCGGGAGGTTGACCAATTTTGCGCCTATTTTTGCCCCTAGTAGTGATTGTCTGTTAATGTTTACAGTTCATAGTTTATTAGTACATTATGGTTCATACAAAAATTAAATAATAACAAATAAACAAATAATATTTGCACATCACGATATATGGCACTATGTAAAAGAATTTTTGTATGAACCATAATGTACTAATAAACTATGAACTGTAAACATTTAACAGACAATCACTACTAGGGGCAAAAATAGGCGCAAAATTGGTCAACCTCCCGAAAAGAGGAACCAACCCCAACCTTTCCTTTTAGTGATCCAATTTGTCAGTGACTATAAAGAGGTTGCAAAAAAACCCACAATGCACAACTAATATCAAAAATGTGTGCATAAATCAGTTCAACAATTGCAACCTGGCACACAACAACTATTAGTCAAAAAATACAAAATATTCATAAAAGCAGTCACAAAATCACACAATAGGACACATTAAAACCAATTCAAAACATTAATCACACAAGACATAAATGGAGCCATGACAGGGAGGTAGATGGTAAAGTGCAAAAATGATTTAATAATTGATCACAATGAGCCAGCAGATAATATAAATGTCTATCTACCAATTAATCCAGACCAATCACAACAAAAGATAAATAATAGTCTGATCTAAGGGAACCCCACACAACAAAACCTATTCAAATCCAAAATGAAATGAAATTGATTATTCTCCAAGTGAATACTAAAAATAGTGAAACCCCAATAACACATATGCTGTCAAGTGAGGAAAAATGCCACATAATTGAAAAACTACCAAACCAGCATCAACGGAACAAAAGTCCTCACATCAACCTGTGATGGTGCCAAATTCCCAGACACTAGGGGGTTATTTAAGTAGGGATAGCGCCAGGTAGCGCCTCGTAGCGGCAGGCAGTGTCTGGTGAACGCCGGGCGCTGTACGCAAAACCACATTTAAGAAAGCACTTCTGGTGAGCGCCTCTAACAGCGCCATGTAGCGTCACATTTATTATTACAGGTGGCTCAGCGTATAGGACCGGTACTCTAGGTTCCAGAGTGTCATGTAGTACCTGTCGCTCTGCAGCGCTCTCCCATACATTTCAACGGGGCTTCATTAGTTGTGTATAAAAAGCGTGTTTGGCAATTTAATTTTTCTGCTCAAATCATTGTGTGACCTCTCCTGGCTGCAAACAAACACTTTTTTTTTACTTTAAATATTTTTATGCAGAATTGCATTTACAGATCTGGCACTAAAGTGTTATTGTCCCAGTGTTAAAACAATGTCATTCCATTCCATGCTTTGTTACAGGTGGATATGTGTTCAAAAACAGACTTTAATCACACAGCGTCTGGCTCTCTATGCTACAGCGCCCAGCTTTAGAGCGCCTATGCTGTGTGTGTGTAGTGTCTTGTTAAATATGGTGTGGAGCGCCGAATGACAGAAGCACTGAGCTGGCGCTACCTCTAGCTCGCTGCAGCGCTGTACTGTTGTTACAACACCCAACACACATCACATTCATCAATGCTGGCCAGGTTACTACAGAGACTGAGGCGCTCTGTTACAGTGCCCGATACCCGCTTACAGCGTCTACTAGCGGTCACTCTAAGCGCCACTATACAGACGCTCATCTGGCAATAACTGCTGTTAGTAGTGAATCAGCCTCCACGCTAAGACCTCCAGCAACCATTAAAAATGCATTATCAAAGCGCCTAAATGTTAACACATGAAGAACGGGGGACCCACTTGAAAAAAGACTATAGGGTTGATTCAGAGCCTTCTATAATACTTTTCGTTTTTGTGTGTAAGAGTGTTCACTACACATATTTCTCGTTGCTTGTAGGTGCATTTGCATGCTTCAGAGCCTCCATCGAGAGCATTTCATTCTGTCCTCGTTGTTGCATAAGCCATGCATATGGCTTTCGCGGCTTAGGCAAAGGGCGACGGTTTAATTTACGTTGAAGCAAACAACCCATCCTCCAGCATTTTCAGGAGGTTTTTCAGTGTACCTTGCTATGTAAAGTTTTAGTGTCCTGCAAGTTCCATTCGTAAAAGAGCTGTTTTTTACCCTTAATTTTGCCTGTGAAATTGTTATTTTGTACGTTTATCTGGAATGTATATGCATACGCAGGCTTGTACGCATATGCGAGCCTCTCTTTTAGTGTTTGCCATTCTTCATCCCCTGGCCCTGGTATTCCATTACTTACTTATTGCTGTGCCAAGTCTCTTTTGCTCCAAAGTGCTATATGGCTAAAATAGAAAGGCCTTTTATCTCTGTTAACACTGAAAAATAAGGAAACCTTTAAAAAACATCTCAGTAGGGTGGAAAGCAGAGCGGCTCTATTAGGAGCTGATTAATTTTGTTCTCCGTCTTTAGATAGGAGAGAGGTCAGCAGCATTTGGAGAAGTCTGAAGTCTGGGCAGCGAGTTCAAGCCATCAAAGACACAATTGGACTGATGAGTTAGAGGTTAGCGTAGAGCATTGGTTTGTGATTGAGGATGGGCAGCCACTATATTTTACCTATTCTTGAGAATACATTTGGTTCTTCCAGGACAGAGAACATGTTTAAAAATCTAAAGGGCAAGTTGATAGGCTATAACGTTTATGATGGAAAAGAACTTTGGTATTATGAAAGAACAGAACATGCCTGTAGCATGCCAACTGCAATCACCTGAAGGTTGATATGGCTCACAGAAAATATCTAAAATGGTCCCTCATGTAGGTCAAGAAAAATATATAATGTGATGGTAAGTATGATTGCCAATTTTTACCATCCATGTTGTTGCTGCTGGATTATGGGTGATAGGTGCCATGATTTTCAATCTAGTACTTGATTGTCTCCATAACAGAATGGCAGAAAATGGACAGTCTTTTTTCTAGGTATTTATAATAAAATGTACGTTCTTTCAAATGCACTATTCATATCTAAATGTACCTGTGAAAAAAGTATGTTTCGGCTTTAATGTGGTTCATTCAGAGCAAGGTGAGAATTCTAACTTCTTTTTAAGGAGAGAAAACTGCCATTGACTTTCATTGTCTACCAGGTATAAATTTTCACTTTACTCTGAATCCGCCTCAAGGTAGACAATGAAAGTCAATGACATTTTTGCCACTCTTCTTCCCAAATCGGGATGCCTCTGGGACAAAAAAGTGAAAATCCCTTTTTTGTTCCTCTTTGAATGGACAGTCCAAAGGTAATAAACACACACTCACCATTAGTACCAGACTACTACACAAGTTTATACATATATGTGCACCAATAAATGTGTAAATACATGTTTATTTTTAAATTTTATGTTATATTTCACCTAAATGGGTTGCAGGGTGAAGAGTTCTCCAGAAGTTGTATAAATGGTCTTGATTAGGTTGGGACATTTTCACGAATAATAAATTGACTACCCCAACCCCTTCAGTGAGGGGTGAACTTGGCCTCTCTGCTGTCTAAGGCAAACTATAGAAAGAAAAAAACCATAGAAAGACGCCTCTCCACTCCTCAATGAAGGGAGTGAAGGTGGGCTGCTGAACCATCACTAGTTGACTTAAAGTGGACCAACACCCACCGCTGATCGGCCCCGCGGGGCATCCGAAATCGGGACGCCCCGCTGTGTGAAACCCCCCCGGACGCCCACAAACATTACCTTTGCCGCCTCTCGCGCATCCCTCTAGCAGGACGCGCACCCGCGCCGGCCGTTTGTGAATGGCCGGCGCGCTCCCTGTAAGAGGGACGCGCGAGAGGCGGCGGCGGCCCCAGCATGTCCGTTACTTATCCGTCGGCGGTAGGGTACGTTTTTTTGGGCTTTCTGGGGGGGTTTCACACAACTGGGCACCCCCGATCGGGGTGCCCCGTGGAATTGGACCAACACCCAGGATAGTGAAAATCCTGGGTGTTGGTCCACTTTAAAACATGACAGTAGTGAAAACAAAATATATATGTTTCAATAGAAAATACGTTAAAAAGCATGTCAATTGCCACCCCCTCTACAGGGCGCCTGAGACAGGAGTCTCACATGGACTCATGACTGGTGCACCCATGCCTCCAGAACCCCCCCCCCCCCCCCCACCTGGACACCACAGTCCCATGCAGACTGCACAGGAAAGTCAGTTCTAGCGCTAGCAACTTGCGCGATTTGCCTGTAACTCAATGCAGCAGCTATGCAGTAATGTAGTGACTCGTGTCACTGCAGCTCTAAACAGAAGTTGGGGTTGGAGCAAACAGTGACGGATTATGGCGATCAGGTACTTTTTTATGTTACCTCCACAATCCGGCTTAGTGTCGCCTTACACCCTCTTGCTATTGGAACCAGACCACTGCCTGGTCATGAAATTTAAGCGGGGATCAGCTATTACTGAGGATAAAATAAGTCATCTTCTGTCTTTAATCTTGCTTAATATGAAAAGAAAGGGCTTCTGCTTTTATTCTAAAATACATTACTTGGATAAATAGGGACTCTAGAGCTTTCAAAGGGGAGTCCTTGCCTGACATCTTTTATCTGAATACTAGGGGAGTAAGCTGGGGGGTTGGATGGGGTGGAGCTATATTTTAGGGGTTTGGTCTGCTTTAATTTATGTTTAAGTTGAGGGCCCCAAAACATTTGTCCAAACCTAATATTCAAAAACACACTGTTCACATCACAGGAGAGAGTGTTGGAATCCATATGAGAAACAGGAAAATCCATAATCATTATTTCATTTCACGGCTGTCTTCCTGGCACCTCTCCTGTAACTCTAAAAAAAAAAGATTTATTTATTCTATTCTCCTGTTATGCAAATGTAACATTCTTCAATTTACTACAGAGATGTGTTTGTCTCACTGATGCCTTTTCATTTTGCACTAACTGTAATGAAGAATACCTGGGGGTGAAGTGAGATTGGATTTCAAGTCCAGAGATAGATTAAATAAATGCTAGATGGATTGGGGAGAGGATATGACATTTGTTTAACTTCAGGAATGTTTGCTTGCTCAGTTGTCTAAATATAAAACAGATACATGCCACTGATAGAAAAACTGGAGGTATCGTGTTCAGACAAACGAAGCATTTTAGCATATTGTGTTTCTTCCATGTACATCACGGCCTCTGGCGTCTGTGCTGCATTATTAGCCAGTTGCACAATTTACTGTGAGTGGAGTCATTTATTGGGATGCCTATTAAAAATGCCCCTCGGAGACTGAAGAGCGTGAGAGTTGGTTTCAGCAGCACTCAACTCCAACGCAAAAACATTTCAGTGTATTTACCCGCTGTTCCAGGCTGCTAAGCCCTTGAATAATTCGAAATTTGTTGGAAATAGACACTATTGGTAGTAATGAGCCCCTAGTTGAAACCGTCCAGCTATAGGAGTTTTCCTAACCCAAAGCCAAACACTATAAGAGTTTTTTTGTTTGACCAATGTTTCTCATTTCATTATCCTCCCTCCACCCATTAATACTCTGACACACCAGGCAAAGTGTCTAATATTTCAACAGCTTGAAGGCCTCTTGCTGTTGTGGCATCCCCTGTGCTCTGCAGTACAGGAGAGTTGTTCTTCCAAAAGCGCTTGTGCACCAGGCCCATGTGTTTCCTCCTAAAGTTCAGATGCCACCACTGAAGCCTTGGAATGCTGCCTGGACAAGGAGGAAGCCAAGCTCAATGTTGGCCCGGAAAGAAGACAAATGCGGTAGGTATAATTACTTTTATTTTTTGTTAAAGGCTATTTTTTTTGTTATTTTTACGATACCCTACTTGACAACTGGTAAGGTATCCCAAAAACCCCTATAGTAGCTTTGGGGGCATGTTTTTTAAGGAAGAAAAAAGGAAGAGTTGGATGAATAGTTTGAACCGGCTACTTATTACTGACTAAAATCCTTAACTCATCACTAATCCTTTAAAAACGTCTCCACCTTACCTTGAAAATGTATTTGCCCCAAAAGCAGTCAGGTGCAGGCAAGTTAAAAGAGATGTTTTTGCATGTTTGTTACAGTGACAGGTTAAACCGGACCTTCGGCATAATTTAATTTTATTCTTTCCCTCGCTGGGCTGCAACTCTTTTCAGGACTCTAGGATATGGGTGCCGTCATCTTGCCTCAGAGGCATCACATACTGAGAGAAGGAGAGGGGGAAACTGCAGGGGGTGGGTTAAAGCTATGCTTTGCTCAGACAGAGCAGAGCTGGGGTCAGGAAAAGGACAGCAATCCCAGAATGCAGAGCGACATAGTCAGAAGACAATTCCGGTTTGCAGGCTGCCTGATGCACCATGAGCCACCATCTTGGATGTTTAAAGGCTCATAACATGCAGTAGATGCAGTTAGGATGATTTTTAATGTGGGCAATCTGTATGTACAGGGTGAGGGAAACATACAACATATGCTCTTTTTCAGGGTGAAGGTCAGGTTTAAGCCCTGCCCTGGGCAGATGTGCATCTCACTGATGCCATGTCTACTTTGGCAGCACCACATCTATGTTCATGTAGGGTAATGCATTCCCTTTGACATTACATATTTGGGGTTGCAAGCGGTAGCATGTATGATTGTTCAGGTGCACTTTTTCTCCAGTCGGTTTACACCTGGTCTATAAAAAAGGCAGCTAAATCACAATGCCATTGTTAATATTGTATTTTCCTGATACACCTGTTCCTGACTTTGGCCTACCATCGATCTCATGTCCACATATTCCATTTTAGCTCTGGAAAACAACCCTTTTGGTGTCACAAAATAGATTGTTCACCCTCTGATAGAACGATATGTGACGGGTACACAGGCTGCTTCCAACACAGAGGGCAATCACGACAGAGAAACCTACACACAGGTACCACTAGCTGCCACCGCCACCATTAAACTACACTTTAAACTATTAAATCAGGCTGGTGAAAACCCAATTCCCACTGTAATGCTATGTTCATTTTTGTTCCCAAGAAATTGTAAAATCTTTCATAATAAAAATGTCACTGTATAGAGCATAAACAGCAAAGGTTGAACTCCTTTTGTTTTGAGCAGGAACAGTTTCTTTGTGGCCTGAACTGAGTGTCAACTTTGAGGCCGATTCATTAATAGCGCCAGGTAGCGACAGATGAGCGCCAGTAGCTCGGCTGTTGACAGCGACTCAGTCGGTGTGCGGTAATGTTGATTACGGGGTTAGGAGTCGCTGTTTGACAGGTTCCGCGCTGTATGGGAGCGCATGACAGCGAATGGCCATAGCGAACGGCTCCCAGCATATTCATTAACAAATCACGCTCAAAAAATTCTCGCGCTGTGAAATGCTTGTTTAAACCCCAGAGCGCTGGCGGCGATGGGTTAAAAGTAGTTTTTTAGCCCCCCAAACAACCATATTTTTGGGAAAAAAAAACATGTTTTTACAAACATTTTGTAATATGAATACATTAATATCAGACCTGTAATATCAATTCCGCACAAATTTTTTTTTTTTTTTACCTTAAAAAAAATATCTAACATTGCAGAAGTGGTCACAGAATTTTTGCCATTTAAAAAAAAAAAAAAAAAACATTAATAGCAATTAATTAAGAATATTTAAAGATTGCTCCATTGAAATGCATTGGAGAGCGCCAGGTAGCGAGAGGTCATACCTGTCACTGTTCAAGGTCGCTCGCTGGCGCTGTGGGGTGAGGCTGGAATAATGATGAATGATTCGCTACTTGGCGCTCTGTCAGTCGCTAAGCAGGATCGGCTTGATAAATGTGTGATTGCGGAGGGGAGCCGGCGTTCTCGTGGCGGTGAGCGCCATTACCGTTTGCACACCATTCGCTACCTGCCGCTATCCCTTGTTAAATAAGGGCCTTTGTATACCACCTGTCGTGCTGATAGCAGGTTTTCTCCAGACCATTTCATAAATGCTTTTTTCTGTGTTGTGTTTTGTGGCTTTTTTGTAGCAGAGCCTGATACATTTGTAGTGTACTTAGTGCTGTGCTTAATCACCATGCATACCATGCTAATACATAGAGCCCCCACCTGTCACGGGGCCCCCAGAGGCAGGGTCAGATCAGTGGCAACTTTTTGTTTAAAAAAATAAATAAATAGCAGCACTCGATGGACAAGTGGGCTGCAGCGACTGATGGGTGCCATTTAACACAATGCAGCATGCGCAGTAGATAGGAAGCCATTGTGCAATACTTCCAGCTGCCAGCTGGAAGCCAGCTGCTGCAGAATCAATGCGCTCAGCACCATTCAGTTATGCAAGATGCTGTGACATCACAGCAGCTAGCGACCTAAGTGGTGTAGCGTGGGGCACAGGTTAGCATCCCCACTCCACTAGCTGGGGGCATGCCCGGCCAATGAGAAATGGCTGCCCTGGGTATGTATCTGGCTAAAGGTATAGCAGGGCTGTGACCTGCGCGTGCCTCATTGGAATGAGGTTAGGTGAGTGGGTGTAGTGATTTAATGGGGTTTCACGTAGTATGGAATACTAGTCTGGGATGCACAAGGGAGTAGAAATTGGATTGCCATATGGGCAATTTCTGGACAATTACCTATGTCATGGATGGAGAATGCCAGTGTGCCCTTCTGTGTGAAACCCTCTGGGTTCACTCCCGCTCCCACAGCGCATGAGCAGGCCATGGCTACATGCTACGTGCATTAATATTGTATTTTACTATACAAAATTTGTCTTTGAGTGGGGCCCCAGACACAACTATGCATGGGGCCCCAGAAATGAGAAGCCCCCCACGAGTATATTTGAAGCAAGCAAGATATAAATAGCTATTTAAAGTTACTTCATAAAGAACCTTTGGACAAGATGAGGTGCAATTAGAATTAAAATATCTGTGCCATTTAACTGTTTTTGTTTCCAGGAGAATTGTGGGTAATCAATATAGAGTGAGGTGGTTGCAAGAGGTGTGTGTAGGAAAAGGGGTGGCAAGTGTTGCTAGTGTAATGCTGTAACATTACAATTTGTTCATGAAACAAGATAAACACTTTTATTGATCATATGTTTGGGCTGACAGCTATGGGTGAAGCTTCACTTACCTGCATCATTAATGTATCATTTGTAGATTTCTCTCATCTATACAGTTTTGTGTTAGATAGAAACCTGTCTAGTATTTTGGATCATTGGATCAACATGGTGCAGTTACATTTACCCAATTCAGTCTCTCAAGTCAACAAGAATCTGCTACCAGCAGATGAGAGCTGGATAGATGAGCCCCTGCTTGAGTCATTTGCCCCTACATATGACACTGCAGCAACTTCAGGAACCCATGCTCGCAAAGATTGATACCCTTTTACAAATGGCACTTGAAAAATGTTCCCAGAAAATCACGAACCATATGGATGCGCAATTCGACAAAATGAATCAGCGCACCATGATTATCAAGCGACAAACGTGGTGGACACTGATGATATTGCTACTCTTAAAACTGACAACCTGGCACATTCTCTCAAACTTAAAGATCTGGAGAATAGATCCAGAAGGTCAAATTTACAGATTTGGCGGTCCCAGAGGAAGTGGTAGTTTTACAGGGCACTAACACTGTTCTATTCCAAGAGCCCTCTCCTCAAATCCAAGTGGAATGACTTAAGTTCGATGGAATTCTCAGAGCACTGTTTAAAAGGCAGTCAGCCACCAGATGTCATAGTCAAGATGCATTTTTACAAATCCAAAGAGGGGCTGAGAGCAGTGGAGCTGTGAGATGTGAGTTAACCTTTCAGGGCTTCAACTGTTAATTAGTTGCCGATTCAGCAACTCAATTTGTAGTAAAACAGAGAGAAATGAAACCGTTTCTTGAAGTGCTACAGAAAAAACAATTTTCTTGCAGATGGGGGTTCCCTTTTAAGCTTACTTTTATTATAAAGGTGATCTACTATCGTCAGTGACTCCACAAAAGACAAGAGATCTTCTGGTATCTATTGGCCTCCTCCCAGATGCTTCTTCTGATCAGGGCTACCTTCCTCCTGCTCCTGCAGTGAAAAAGCCAAAAGAGCACTGGCCCAAATGCAAATGCGCCTCTGCTATCAAGAATGAGAAGTCCTCCCAGATCCCTCAGAAAAAAGCAGGGCGACTTCCACATTGAGATTATATTCTAATGACTGTATCAATTTTTCTTGGTTCTCCCTTATCCACTGGGCACTTTATACACACAGACGACTGTCACCCTGTAGCCGATATGCTCTAGTCTCTTTTGCAGTTTCAGTTACGGTTTCACAATTTAACACCTCTTTTTTTGTTTTTGTGTGTGTCTTTTGGGTATTCTTACTAGAGAGGGGTAAACCCCTCGTACCAAACATTGTGGGTTCGGGTTCCCAAACTCAAACTCGGACTTCAACCAGAAGCCTGTTTTTGAGTTCAGCGTCTGGACCGAACACAGAAAAGCTGCTAAGCAGCCCATCAACCCGCTTCACCTGCGGTTCACCAAGGCAGCTGCTGTGACATATCTTTGCCTGATCCTCTTCTGTCATGGGAGCCAGCAGCCCTCTTTTGGTAGCCCAAGCTGGGACAAGATTCAAAGGCTGCTAAAAGAAGAAGATCGCTGGGCTCTGAACTCGAACATTTAATAAAAGTTCGGCCAAACTCACCGAACCTGAACTTTGGGGGTTCGCCCATCCCTTATTTTTACATGTTACAGAATTTACCGGTAATTTCTTGTGCCACAAGGTTGCAGTATATTGTATTATGGGTGCATCAGAGTTGGTTAACTTGTGCCGTATGGTGTGGTTTTGTTTTCTCCACTGTTAGGAGTTAATCAGCGTCACCATTAAACAGTTGACCAATGATGCAAAACTTTTTTTTTATTAATAATCAATGGTACTTAAAATAGATTGCCCGAGGCAATTACCCGGTGATTTAGGCATCCTCAGCACCATGGACGTTGCAAGACTCTATACGGTCATTCCACATGACAAAGGGATAAAGGTGATACTTTCTTGAACATCATTCAAGGGTACCACCAACTTGGCACCAATTTTTGTTGGAAGTCCTTAGGATAATTCTCACTAAGAATTATTTCATATTTAATAGGCGTTTCTTTTTGCAAAAACAGGGCATAGCTATTGGGTCCAATGTAGCCCCAAGCTGCGCTAACTTATTCATGGTCTTCTTTGAAGAGACACAAGTATACACCCGGGACTCATATCCGATACATGTCCTTAAATGGTTGCGCTTCATAGATGACATTTTTTTCATCTGGCAGGGTCCAGTACAATTTCATGAATCACTGAACCACTGAACCATGCACACCCTACACTATCTTACTTTGGAAGATAGTACTGCCAGCATACACCTTTTAGATGTGATGGTGTGCTGGTGCACATCCATCGGGCTGTTCCGAACTAACCTCCACAATGCTTTAAGAGTTGCACACGGGTGGGCACTTACATACACACCTAGTAGCAGTGCCTGGCATTGATGAACTACTGAGTAAAGTGTTCCGGTTAGTAAATGATCTCTTTGGCCTCATGAAGAACCCAGAGATCTCTTTGGCCTCATGGAGAACAACATATTTAAATGCTGCCAAGCAAGTTTGGCACATGCTTGGAAGAAAATATAAGAATTTAACAATAATTATAATAATAATAATGTTTTCTTTCTCTTTTCCATTTCTATGCTCTTCTCTTTTTTTCTCTTTTCTCTCCTTTTCTCTTTGTCAGTTTAATCCCTCACCCCCTTACCTATTTATCTTTTTTTGTCTTGTCTCCTTATTGTATGATTTTGAAGTCCGATGCATGGTTTAATAATTCTCAGAGCTTGGTTTCTGTGACTATTTAATTATGTTCTACAATTTTTAGGCAACATTTCTGTATCAAAGTGTGCAACTTCGGCATATTTATCATTGTCCCTTGTATGTGTTTTTCGCTCAATAAAAATGTATTGAAAGTAAATATTATATGGAACAAGAACAAGCAATTTCTACATTTTAGCATTTTATATCAGGCTCATGAGCATCCTAACTCATTTACTTAATATACATGTTTAAAATATAGAGGTCTTAACCAGAGTCCTAGTCTTAGATATTCTTATATTGGTCACAGGTGGGCCTAGGAAGGGTTAAGATTTTGGCCTTCAGACCACAAAGCATACAGATACAGCAGCCATAAAACAAATCCTGCAATGCATTAACAACACGACACAGTAACTCACATTAATGCAATCGATTTTCCCACAGTATTGGCATTTATGAAAAACATGTGCAAAATTATTGCAATATGCTTTACCTGCACAAAAAATGCTATCAGTGTAAGGAAAGGGAAAAAACTTCCATATCGCTGCTCTCTGTGTTTCCTTTTGACATTTTTTGTATTTTCACCTGCTGATGCCTGCTCCCAATGTGATCATCCCCCACATTCATTTGTCCTCTTGCACCCACTAGATTTAATGTAGGAGAAGCCTGTTGGGCTTGATCACTGCCTTTTTCCATTGTTCTATCTGTCCTTACCCATTAGGCCCTTTGCATCACAAATTCAATAACTCTAATTAAATCTCAACACTTAGATATCAAAATATTATCATCACACTCAACAGTCCCTCTGCTTGTTTAGTTGACCTATTTACTAAAACTATGAAAATAATAGGGACTGCCCAAACAGTAAGTTTAATCAATGTGGGACTATCACACCAGCATCGTCCTGCCTGTTGTGCTGTCGATACCGATGCCCAAACAGTAATTAGAAAAATGAATATACTGATTTAGCATTTCTTAACGTGACAAAATAATTTATCATGGTGTGTTAACTGTTACCTGAAATGTTAACTTAAAACCATTAAAAATTTTGAATATTTCAAGATAACATGAAATGCTAAATAAACAATGACACAAATCATTGTTTATTTAACATTTCCAGGTAATATCTGTATAGAATCCCAAAAGGAACAAGTTCTTTTGGCGGCTGCACGCAGTCCAGACCATATTACCACTGGTGACTAATTGGGGGGATAGAGTTTGCCAGAGGAACAAGTAAGAATTGTGTGGAAAGGGTGTATGCGCAATCAAGCTAGCCCCTCTGAAGGCACCTTATAATAGATAAGGAAATCACTTTTGTAGTCAGCTCATTATTAGATTTGCTGGCTCTAGGGTAGGGTAAATATTGGCTTTTTTCATACAGACATAAGAGTAATTCAACACCGGGGCGAGTATGCATTCTCGCACACTTTCTGGCTCTATCTTTTCTTGAAAGTTAGGAATGTGCTCTCAAATGATTAAGCACAACTTTTCTTTTGTCCATATTTTATGCATTTATAATCTCGCACAAGGCTATTCAGCAGTTTACCTTTTTAGTGAGTTTTTTTAACATCTTGCATGTTTTTTTCAATAAAAAAGTCATGGAACAAATGTCAGAATGGTTTCTTTCAATGAAAAAGACATGTGAGACTTTTTTTGTTTTTTTTTAGATGCATGCCCCCTTCCCCTGAGCCAACCAGCCCCAGCACCAGGCATATGGGCTATGCCCTTTGGTACAGGTCCGTAACCTGCCGTTAACTATCAAGGGCTAAACCCTTTATTTGTAAAAAATGGCATGGAGTCCTCCCTCAGCAGCAAAATCAGTCCAGTCACCTGCTGGTAGACCAGGGCTTAGTGGCTGGCACCCGGCTCTAAAGGCTACCAGCCCGCACAGCCCCCCCCCCCAGGCTCATATGCGCCCCCCGCCTTTGGGAATATTTAATTTATGGAGGTCTGTTTTACAACTACACTGGGCTGCCTACTACTTGTTCATGATTTCAAGACCTGTTACCTCCTGTTTATTCCCCTCCCCCATACAATCTGCCTCGCACCAAAAATTATTCCTATGTGCATATATATGTATCCATAATTAACTGATCAGTTAACTGATTAACTGATGTAGGTACAGGTTGATAAAAGCATAGGCAGCAAGTGTGGGGCAGATGATTGAACTCGGAGGATTTGTTATTTTTGGTTATTTCTTTGTTGATTACAATGTTGTTTTTCAGCTATTGAAACAACTGGCGGTGCTGGGTGTTGCCTACAGAAGGCAGGTACAACCAATCCGCTCACATTAAGGGGCTTGCTTCTTAGTACTTAGTCAGTCTTAGTCAGTTACTGAATGATCTAAGGAGGGGAGTTATGGTGGTGTTTTTTTCTGTGATTTAATGCTGGGTGTTGCAGTTCTACTGTGGAGAAGCAGAACTAAGTGACTCATGATGTTTTCTTGTCACAGTAGTGTCAGGTACTGGAATACTGAGCAGGGACTATATAAGGTAAAAATTACCATTTTAATAATGCATGAATTGCATTCCATTTGGGACCTGGTCATATGCTTCTTTGATATGAAACAGCACTGACCAGATAAATGCATAAGAATACTGACCATTAATGGGCCAGTTCGCACCAGGGGCCTGATTTAGCAAAGAACTGTGCTGATTAGCTCTGGTTGAGGTCACATGTTGTGCTAGTTTTGTGTGTGCAAATTGTGCTTAGCATATTTTTTTCACATCAGCGCAGTGTGAAACATATTTTTTATATCCAGCAGCGCACAGCAACACAGCCCTGCCCGATTTCTCAAAAACACAGCTTATATGATATAATGGGATTCAACATGTTTTGGTTTAATGTTTTAAATTGGATTTGGTCCATTTCCATCTTTTTCATCTTACCATTTCACCCACAGGCACACCAAAAATAGTGTGCCTGGGGTGGCAGCTATGGGCATATAAAATAGTGTTACCCGTTATTTTTTTCAGTTTTTTCTCATAATTCTGTTGATATCCAAATCTATCTCCAACATTAAATCCAAATAGCTTATTTTGATCTCATTTTTCTCGTATGTAAAATGTAAATTGTCATCATTAGTATTGATATGTTCTATGGAAAGGGGAAACAATTCTTCCCCCGTCCATATCCATACCAGATCATAAATATACCGACTGTACCATTATATATATGGGGTGAAGGGGTTTCAATCTTCGAAGATATACTCCTCCTCCCTCCAACCCATATATAGGTTGGCGAGAGAAGGAGAAAGAAAGGCGCGCTATTCTTGGTGTGCCTGTGGTGAAATGGTAAGAGCACGCCGGAATTGCATCAAGGATGAAGATTATCAGAGGGAGGTGCAGAGTATCCGTAGTTGCTTACAGCAATGGGGGTATCAGAGGTTTTGGACAGAGCAGGAGACCCTAAATAAGATACAAGATGAAAATGTATGCTTAATCCCATTAGATTTATAACGTAATTTCCTCAGATTTCAAAAAAATCATATATAAGAATCTACCGATTTTATATGGGGATCCCGGTATAAAGACTGTGTTACAAGATGGGGTAAAAGTTATTAGTAAAAGGTTACCAAGTCTGGGTGCAAAACTGTCCCCAAATCTAATTCAAAGCAGTAGGGTAAAAGGAGATAAAAAATGGCTTTCCATTATGGGGACCTATAGATGTGGATTGAACAGATGTCAATGCTGTAGGTACATTGATCAAGGGAGTACAATACAAGCTATGCAAATGCCAATATGTAGGATACACAACTAGTAAGTTGAAAGTAAGAATTGCAAAGCATGTCTATGGAGCTAAAATAGATACTAATTTGAGGAGTATGTCTAACCTTTCAAGACACCTTAAGGAAGCCCATGGTGAGGGAATACAGACTTTAAGGGTAAAAGTCCTGGAAAGGGTGACTGAGGATGAGATATTACAAAGAAATTATTGGCTAAGGAAGCATTCTGGATTTTTAAAATGCATACAAGGATCCGGAAAGGGATGAATGATAGATGGGATGTCTCCCTGCACACAAGGATTTAGCATCTTGCACAATAATTGAATTATGTGAAATGTAGGATAGAAGAAATATGAAATGATAAGCCTTATCCATATAGGTAAAAAAAGGCGTGTTCAATATAGAACATGGTTTAAAACATAAGATTAATTGTATCATCAATTTTCAGATCAACTTTCAGATCATGTTATACAATTCTTTGTGTTTTTTTAATCATGTAAGCTATATATATAATTTTCATGTTGTATTGTTGTTGGTGGAGGACCATGCCCTATCTTCTTTACCTTGATCCCATAGTTTGTAACACCTGTGGTCATTGCGCCCCCCCCCCCCCCCCCAGTGGCAGGGCCCCATAGTTCGGTGGCAGGGCCCCCCTGGTGGCAGGGCCTCATAGTTCGGCATGATTTGTTGGAATGGGTTTGCTTGGCCAGGGCGGAGTGTGAGGGTGTGATCCTTCACCGGCATTATCTGGGACACGCTTTATTGTAGATACATGCATGACTGAGAGGGAAGACTCTGAAATGCGTAGCTTGATTTATTGAGTCATCAGCTGTGATTGCTCTGCTGCACAGCTGACAGAATTGTATCGTTTTAGCTGATACATAATTATTACACTGTCTGAATGGTAAATCCAGAGTCCGCAGTAAGGAGTGATAAAGATACATTGTTGTATCTATCCCTTCACCCACACAATCTCTATAGCAGCTGGTTATTCAGTGTGTGTGTTTATATAACATAATACACAAGCTGCCCATGTTTCTGAGGCATTTATCTCTGTTTGGTGTGGGCTGTTGCTGACACAGCTCTCCCCTCATGCTTATGTATGTGACAAGATGGCCACTCCCATGCAGTTCTGCACTAAAGAATCATCCTGTAATTCCAGAACATCTCCATGGAGTTAAGCCCTGTCAAATAGTTCTTCCCAGAGGAGCAAGCTAGGGGAGGAATTTACTAAGCATTCTTTTTTTGACGTTTGGGCCGCTTTAAGACCGTATTACAGATATTACTCAGAAAACACAATGATATTCAATAGGGGCCGTGCAAATGTTTTTGTGAAGAAAGTTTGACATGGTGATTTAAATTTCAACCTGCATCTGAGAGAGCATTTTCATTTTAACACACAGCATTATATTTTTAATAACAGAGTGACATCTCCCATGTTGCAGCTCCCAGCTTTGTTTGTTATCATAGTCCAGTTCTTGCTGAGCCCTCTTCTGTCCCATTGGATGTCTATATACACTTGGGATGGGAAGAGGTATATTTACATTAGGCCTGACTGCCAACCAATGGCTGTTCTCCCATCATACTCTGGTACTGACAAGCAACGTCCAATAGACTTACATTGTGCCTCCCCTTGTTGTGATGTGACCACATACACGTTGCACTCCTGGTTCTTGGCCATAGCTGAGCTCCTTCAGCCCGTCATTGAGCCTGTTTCTTCTGGTCACACATGTTTGTGTGAGGTTACTACAGCCCATTACTTCTGGGCTGTGGTGCAGATTGGACACAGCTGAATGGAGCCAACATGCAGGTGAGCATAATTCCTCCATTATAAATGGCTTGATGTATATTGTTGATCTAAGATGCTATGCAGCCCCAAAACCCGTGAGATTGAAGCTAAACAAGTCTCTGCACATGTCCTTATTTGGCTCTGCTTTTATGCTATACTTTTTTGCATTCACTATTTTTAAGTGGACTTTAATATATGTGGAATTTTTAAATGGCTGGCATGGAAAAATGTTCTTATAAGCACAGCATTATACCTCAACCTTCTGTGTTCCTGGGGTTATGTAAACTACATCCATACACCAGGGAACAAGCAGGTTACTTGGGGGAGAGTCTTTTTTTTCTCCAGCTCCCCAGTGCTATTTTGCCTAGACACTGCCCTGGGTAGACAAAAAGGAAAGAACAAAACAGATGCCTATGAATCCTATAATATATGTTCCCTGAACTAGTGGCTGCTGCCAATTGGTCTATATTGGGTCCAGCAAGCAGCAGAATTTGTCTTTGCCTGAACTAAGGCTTAAAGTTCTTTTTTTTCACCATAGCGGAAGAGAAAATGTAGAAGAATCAGAAGGAGCAACAAAAAGATGCCTTAAACGATTCAAGCTGTATGCCTGTGAGGCATTTTAATTTGTTTATTTGTCTATCCTCCACAGTTCTTGCTTTTATTTTGGTTCCTAAGACGTCTATTGAATTTTGACTGTTGCCTGACAACTTGCCAGCAGGAAGGAAGCAGTATTTGCCATCTCCTATTCTTCTACTAATAGTTTCTGACTCAGGAAAAAGAATCTTTTTTTTTTCCTCACATCCTTAATTCCCCTCCTTATTAAAGAAATTAGTCACTCTGCCAAACAACTTGTCAATAAAGTTATCACTTCAAGTAGCCTTGGCAAGAGTTCATCAGACAGCTTCCCTGAGAAATACAGAAAGTGTCATCCTATCCTCTGGTGCTGTATTGTAAAATGAAAGTCTCATTTTATAAGGCACAAAAAGTTCACAACCTTAATTGGACGCATATTGTTTTCTGTACAGGGAGCGCTGGTAACAAATGCATCAAGTATTATTAAAGTGACATTTTCACATGCTGGCTTTATCTATCAATTGTCCCATTTATTCTTATCCTTAAAGAGACATCCTAATCCGCTAATAATCCTGACATTACCTTAAATGGTTACATAGTAATTTGGGCTGCAGAAGATACCGGTACATGTCTTTCAAGTACAACCCCTGCAAAGAACACCTACATGGGGAGGCTGATTTAAGACCAGCACCACGTATTGCCATGTGAGCGTCTATGTAGCAGCGCTTAGAGCTTAGCGGCCAGACAAGTGACACTGTACTATGCTGTCCAGCATTGATAAATGTGATGTGTGCAGCGTGCTATAGAAGAGTTCTCCCTGATTCACTGCAGAGCCAAATGCTGGATGGTGTCCCGAGGTCAAAGCGCCCAAGACTAAGCTACATCTAACAACAGGACAACGCCGCAGCAAAAGGTAGCACCAGTTAAGTGCGTCCGGCACTCGGCGCTGATGCCCGTATTCAAGAAAAAACTACACACAACCAGAGCGTCAGCACTTCAAAGCTGGGCGCTCTAGCGTTAAGCGCCAGAAGCTATGTGATAAAAGTCTGTTTCTAAACACATATACACCAGCACCAGAGCGAAAACATGGAATTACATTGTTTTAACACTGAAACACTGACATTGCAATAGCAGACCTGCACATACAATTCTGAATAAAAAACAAAAAAAAATAAAAGTGTTTGTTTGCTGGACAGAAGAGGCCACACAATGATTTGAGCCAAACATTTTTAATTTTACTTTAGCAACACACTATTTAAATACAACCAAATAAAACACCAATGAAATGTATGGGAGAGCGCTACTAAACGACAGGTAATACATGACGCTGCTGAACCTAGTGCGCCAGTGATATACACCAAGCCACTGCTAGTGATATATGTGGCACTACATGACACTTTTAGGTGCACTCACCAGATTTCTTAAATGTGGTTTTCACATACAGACCTCAGCGTTCAGCCACGGCTACATGGCATTACCTGCTGTTAGCCTAATGGGAAGGCAAAAAAAACTATAGAAGCCAACTGGAAAAAATGTTCCCAACTGCAGGGGATGTTAAGATCAGATCCCTTAACCAAACTATTTTGAAAAAAATAGTGGCAATAAGGTTTTTGCTGTTGGTTTTGCTGGTCAGTACATCAGATCCTTTAAAGGAGCACTATTGTGAAAAAATGGCCCAATGATAAAAATCCATATAAATATGCTGGATGGTGGGAGGAGAGGTCGTTTGCACACCCGGCATCAGGAAATATTCAGCCAGGTTTGTTTATTGTGTTTGGAAGTGGAATCATGGGTCACAGGTTCTGTCACATCTGAGACTCTCAAACCTGTCATCCCTGGATTTTACTTCTACCAGAAGAAGAGAACCACAAGCTTGGCAGGCGTTTTATACAGTTCAGGTGTATAAATGACCCTTCTTCTCATTAACTGACGTGTTCTCATTAGCTGACGCCCCACCTAAAGGCATAACCTTCTTTTTTAATTATTCAGTTTAAAGCAACCATGATGCTTAGGTACTTCTGTAACTTGCCACTAAATTAGGGAGTTTTAATAATCCTGCAGCAAAATTCCATATTACGTTATGTTTCCTCTTGCACATAAGGGTTGATTCAGAGAGAAAAAAACATTTTCGTTTTTGTGTCGATCTGTTTTTCTTTTTTAATTTTCCCGCTCTCGTATGAGTGTACGAGTGATTCTAAGCATGCATCGCAAGCCTTCAGTAAAGTCTTCGTCCGTTCGTATGCCAACGAGAATGTAATTTTCCACCTTTCGTTTTCTGTTTATGTTACTCATTAGAGATGAGCGAACTTTTGAAAAATTCAATTCGACTGATTCGCCGTATTTATTCGCGACGAATCGCTATTAAAAACGGCTATTTCTGAGCCTCCTAGAGCCTCAATAGGGTTGTAAACCATTCTGCCTTGCTGTAACACGCATAGGATACGTGCTGGGTTAGTGAAATAATACTGAAAATAATTATGCAGATCGGAGGCATCGCTAATAGAATTGCAAAGCGGCACAATTGCAGAGAGTTGAGGTGGCATCACTATGAGGGGTCCCTATAGTGAAAAACACACCCTGGAGCTGGCAGCAGCAGGAGCCCAAAAATTAGCTGAATCACACCCTGGAGTTGCAAGCAGCAGCAGCAGCAGCTACAGGAGCCCAAACATTGCTTTAAAGAGACACTGTAGTTGGCTGCAGGAACCCAAAAATTGAATGAATCACACCCTGGAGTTGCAAGCAGCAGCAGCAGGAGCACAAACATAGCTTTAAAGAGACACTGGATTTGGCTCCAGGAGCCCAAAAATTTAATGAATCACACCCTGGAGTTGCAAGCAGCAGCAGCAACAGCAGGAGCACAAACATTGCTTTAAAGAGACACTGGAGTTGGCTGCAGGAGCCCAAAAATTGAATGAATCACACCCTGGAGTTGCAAGCAGCATCAGCCCAAACATTGCTTGAAAGAAACACTGGAGTTGGCAGCATGAGCCCAAAAATTGGATGAATCACACCCTGGAGTTGCAAGCAGCAGCAGGAGCACAAACATTGCTTTAAAGAGACACTGGAGTTGGCTGCAGGAGCCCAAAAATTGAATGAATCACACCCTGGAGTTGCAAGCAGCAGCAGGAGCCCAACCATAGCTTAAAAGAGACACTGGAGTTGGCAGCAGGAGCCCAAAAATTGGGTGAATCACACCCTGAAGTTGCAAGCAGCAGCAGCAGGAGCCAAAAACATTGCTTTAAAGAGACACTGGAGTTGGTAGCAGGAGCCCAAACATTGCTTTAAAGAGACACTGGAGTTGGCAGCAGGAGCCCAAAAATTGAATGAATCACACCCTGGAGTTGCAAGCTGCAGCAGCCCAAACATAGCTTGAAAGAGACACTGGAGTTGGCAGCAGGAGCCCAAAAATTGGATGAAACACACCCTGGAGTTGCAAGCAGCAGCAGCAGCCCAAACATAGCTTGAAAGAGACACTGGATTTGGCTCCAGGAGCCCAAAAATTGGATGAATCACACCCCGAAGATGCAAGCAGCAGCAGCAGCCCAAACATAGCTTGAAAGAGACACTGGAGTTGGCAGCAGGAGCCCAAAAATTGGATGAATCACACCCTGGAGTTGCAAGCAGCAGCAGCAGCAGGAGCACAAACATTGCTTTAAAGAGACACTGGAGTTGGCTGCAGGAGCCCAAAAATTGAATGAATCACACCCTGGAGTTGCAAGCAGCAGCAGGAGCCCAACCATAGCTTGAAAGAGACACTGGAGTTGGCAGCAGGAGGCCAAAAATTGGGTGAATCACACCCTGGAGTTGCAAGCAGCAGCAGCAGCAGCCCAAACATAACTTGAAAAAGACACTGGAGTTGGCAGCAGGAGCCCAAAAATTGGATCAATCACACCCTGGAGTTGCAGGCAGCAGCAGCAGGAGCCCAAACATTGCTTTAAAGAGACAC
Source organism: Gastrophryne carolinensis (assembly GCA_027917425.1). NCBI lineage: Eukaryota > Metazoa > Chordata > Amphibia > Anura > Microhylidae > Gastrophryne > Gastrophryne carolinensis. Next base: position 90,576,970 of record CM051240.1, on the reverse strand, counting down.
TGGAGTTGGCAGCAGGAGCCCAAACATTGCTTTAAAGAGACACTGGAGTTGGCAGCAGGAGCCCAAAAATTGGATGAATCACACCCTGGAGTTGCAAGCAGAAGCAGCCCAATCATAGCTTGAAAGAGACACTGGAGTTTGCAGCAGGAGCCCTAAAATTGGATGAAACACACCCTGGAGTTGCAAGCAGCAGCAGAAGCCCAAACATAGCTTGAAAGAGACACTGGAGTTGGCAGCAGGAGCACAAAAATTGGCTGAATCACACCCTGGAGTCGCAAGCAGCAGCAGCAGCCCAAATATAGCTTGAAAGAGGCACTGGAGTTGGCAGCAGGAGCCCAAAAATTGGATGAATCACACCCTGGAGCTGCAAGCAGCAGCAGGAGCCCAAACATTGATTTAAAGAGACACTGGGGTTGGCAGCAGGAGCCCAAAAATTGGATGAATCACACCCTGGAGTTGCAAGCAGCAGCAGCCCAAACATTGCTTTAAAGAGACACTGGAGTTGGCAGCAGGAGCCCAAAAATTGGCTGAATCACACCCTGGAGTTGGCAGCAGCAGCAGCCCAAACATAGCTTGAAAGAGACACTGGAGTTGGCAGCAGGAGCCCAAAAATTTAATGAATCAGTCCCTGGAGTTGCAAGCAGCAGCAGGAGCACAGACATTGCTTTAAAGAGACACTGGAGTTGGCTGCAGGAGCCCAAAAATTGAATGAATCACTCCCTGGAGTTGCAAGCAGCAGCAGAAGCCCAACCATAGCTTGAAAGAGAAACTGGAGTTGGCTGCAGGAGCACAAAAATTGAATGAATCACACCCTGGAGTTGCAAGCAGCAGCAGGAGCACAAACATAGCTTTAAAGAGACACTGGATTTGGCTGCAGGAGCCCAAAAATTGGATGAATCACACCCTGGAGTTGCAAGCAACAGCAGCAGCCCAAACATAGCTTGAAAGAGACACTAGAGTTGGCAGCAGGAGCCAAAAAATTGGATGAATCACACCCTGGAGTTGCAAGCAGCAGCAGCAGGAGCACGAACATTGCTTTAAAGAGACACTGGAGTTGGCTGCAGGAGCCCAATAATTGAATGAATCACACCCTGGAGTTGCAAGCAGCAGCAGGAGCCCAACCATCGCTTGAAAGAGACACTTGAGTTGGCAGCAGGAGCCCAAAAATTGGGTGAATCACGCCCTGGAGTTGCAAGCAGCAGCAGCAGCAGCAGCCCAAACATAGCTTGAAAAAGACACTGGAGTTGGCAGCAGGAGCCCAAAAATTGGATGAAGCACACCCTGGAGTTGCAAGCAGCAGCAGGAGCCCAAACATTGCTTTGAAGAGACACTGGAGTTGGCAGCAGGAGCCCAAAAATTGGCTGAATCATACCCTGGAGTTGCAAGCAGCAGCAGCCCAAACATAGCTTGAAAGAGACACTGGAGTTGGCAGCAGGAGCACAAAAATTGGATGAATCACACCCTGGAGTTGCAAGCAGCAGCAGGAGCCCAAACATTGATTTAAAGAGACACTGGAGTTGGCAGCAGGAGCCCAAAAATTGGATGAATCACTCCCTGGAGTTGCAAGCAGCAGCAGCCCAAACATAGCTTGAAAGAGACACTGGAGTTGGCAGCAGGAGCCCAAAAATTGGATGAATTACACCATGGAGTTTCAAGCAGCAGCAGCAGCCCAAACATAGCTTGAAAGAGACACTGGAGTTGGCAGCAGGAGCCCAAAAATTGGATGAATCACACCCTGGAGTTGCAAGCAGCAGCAGCAGCCGCAGGAGCCCAAACATAGCTTGAAAGACACACTGGAGTTGGCAGCAGGAGCTCAAAAATTGGATGAATCACACCCTGGAGTTGCAAGCAGCAGCAGGAGCCCAAACATTGATTTAAAGAGACACTGGAGTTGGCAGCAGGAGCCCAAAAATTGGATGAATCACTCCCTGGAGTTGCAAGCAGCAGCAGCCCAAACATACCTTGAAAGAGACACTGGAGTTGGCAGCAGGAGCCCAAAAATTGGATGAATCACACGATGGAATTTCAAGCAGCAGCAGCAGCCCAAACATAGCTTGAAAGAGACACTGGAGTTGGCAGCAGGAGCCCAAAAATTGGATGAATCACACCCTGGAGTTGCAAGCAGCAGCAGCAGCCGCAGGAGCCCAAACATAGCTTGAAAGACACACTGGAGTTGGCAGCAGGAGCCCAAAAATTGGATGAACAACACCCTGGAGTTGCAAGCAGCAGCAGCAGCCCAGACATAGCTTAAAAGAGACACTGGAGTTGGCAGCAGGAGCCCAAAAATTGGATGAATCACACCATGGAGTTTCAAGCAGCAGCAGCAGCAGCCCAAGCATAGCTTGAAAGAGACACTGGAGTTGGCAGCAGGAGCCCAAAAATTGAATGAATCACACCCTGGAGTTGCAAGCAGCAGCAGCAGGAGCCCAAACATAGCTTGAAAGACACACTGGAGTTGGCAGCAGGAGCCCAAAAATTGGATGAATCACACCCTGGAGTTGCAAGCAGCAGCAGCCCAAACATAGCTTGAAAGAGACACTGGAGTTGGCTGCAGGAGCCCAATAATTGGATGAATCACACCCTGGAGTTGCAAGCAGCAGCAGGAGCCCAACCATCGCTTGAAAGAGACACTTGAGTTGGCAGCAGGAGCCCAAAAATTGGGTGAATCACGCCCTGGAGTTGCAAGCAGCAGCAGCAGCAGCAGCCCAAACATAGCTTGAAAAAGACACTGGAGTTGGCAGCAGGAGCCCAAAAATTGGATGAAGCACACCCTGGAGTTGCAAGCAGCAGCAGGAGCCCAAACATTGCTTTGAAGAGACACTGGAGTTGGCAGCAGGAGCCCAAAAATTGGCTGAATCATACCCTGGAGTTGCAAGCAGCAGCAGCCCAAACATAGCTTGAAAGAGACACTGGAGTTGGCAGCAGGAGCACAAAAATTGGATGAATCACACCCTGGAGTTGCAAGCAGCAGCAGCAGCCCAAACATAGCTTGAGAGAGACACTGAAGTTGGTAGCAGGAGCCCAAAAATTGGATGAATCACACCCTGGAGTTGCAAGCAGCAGCAGGAGCCCAAACATTGATTTAAAGAGACACTGGAGTTGGCAGCAGGAGCCCAAAAATTGGATGAATCACTCCCTGGAGTTGCAAGCAGCAGCAGCCCAAACATAGCTTGAAAGAGACACTGGAGTTGGCAGCAGGAGCCCAAAAATTGGATGAATTACACCATGGAGTTTCAAGCAGCAGCAGCAGCCCAAACATAGCTTGAAAGAGACACTGGAGTTGGCAGCAGGAGCCCAAAAATTGGATGAATCACACCCTGGAGTTGCAAGCAGCAGCAGCAGCCGCAGGAGCCCAAACATAGCTTGAAAGACACACTGGAGTTGGCAGCAGGAGCTCAAAAATTGGATGAATCACACCCTGGAGTTGCAAGCAGCAGCAGGAGCCCAAACATTGATTTAAAGAGACACTGGAGTTGGCAGCAGGAGCCCAAAAATTGGATGAATCACTCCCTGGAGTTGCAAGCAGCAGCAGCCCAAACATACCTTGAAAGAGACACTGGAGTTGGCAGCAGGAGCCCAAAAATTGGATGAATCACACGATGGAATTTCAAGCAGCAGCAGCAGCCCAAACATAGCTTGAAAGAGACACTGGAGTTGGCAGCAGGAGCCCAAAAATTGGATGAATCACACCCTGGAGTTGCAAGCAGCAGCCGCAGGAGCCCAAACATAGCTTGAAAGACACACTGGAGTTGGCAGCAGGAGCCCAAAAATTGGATGAATCACACCCTGGAGTTGCAAGCAGCAGCAGCAGCCCAGACATAGCTTAAAAGAGACACTGGAGTTGGCAGCAGTAGCCCAAAAATTGGATGAATCACACCATGGAGTTTCAAGCAGCAGCAGCAGCAGCCCAAGCATAGCTTGAAAGAGACACTGGAGTTGGCAGCAGGAGCCCAAAAATTGAATGAATCACACCCTGGAGTTGCAAGCAGCAGCAGCAGCAGGAGCCCAAACATAGCTTGAAAGACACACTGGAGTTGGCAGCAGGAGCCCAAAAATTGGATGAATCACACCCTGGAGTTGCAAGCAGCAGCAGCAGCCCAGACATAGCTTAAAAGAGACACTGGAGTTGGCAGCAGGAGCCCAAAAATTGGCTGAATGACACCCTGGAGTTGCAAGCAGCAGCAGCAGGAGCCCAAACATAGCTTGAAAGAGACACTGGAGTTTGGCAGCAGGAGCCCAAAAATTGGCTGAATGACACCCTGGAGTTGCAAGCAGCAGCAGCAGGCGCCCAAACATAGCTTGAAAGAGACACTGGAGTTGGCAGCAGGAGCCCAAAAATTGGATGAATCACACCCTGGAGTTGCAAGAAGAAGCAGCAGGAGCCCAAACATAGCTTGAAAGAGACACTGGAGTTGGCAGCAGGAGCCCAAAAATTGGATGAATCACACCCTGGAGTTGCAAGCAGCAGCAGTAGGAGCCCAAAACATAGCTTGAAAGAGACACTGGAGTTGGCAGCAGGAGCCCAAAAATTGGATGAATCACACCCTGGAGTTGCAAGCAGCAGCAGGAGCCCAAAAATGACTTTAAAGAGACACTGTAGTTGGCAGCAGGAGCCCAAAAATCAGCTGAATTACACCCTGGAGTTGCAAGCAGCAGCATCAGCAGCAGCAGCTGCCGGAGCCCAAACAGTGCTTTAAAGAGACACTGGAGTTGGCAGCAGCCGCAGCAGGAACCCAGAAATTGGCTGGAAGGCACCCTGAAGTTGGCAGCAGCAGGAGCACAAACATTAGCTGGAAGGCACACCCTGGAGTTGGCAGCAGCATAAGCAGGAGCCCAAACATTGCTTGAAAGACACCCTGGAGTTGCCAGCAGCAGGAGGCCAAAAATTGGCTGAAAGGCACACCCTGAAGTTGGCATCAGCAGGAGCCCAAAAATTGGCTGGAAGGCACACCCTGAAGTTGGCATCAGCAGGAGCCCAAAAATTGGCCTAAAGACATAAATATGTTTTGCGCCATTTGGAAAGTGTAACATGTGGCACCATGCTGAATCTAGTCGCATGCATCAGCCATTGGTGGGTGGAAATCAGCCATCCCTGATTCATTTTGACAAAGGTGAGTCTCTCCACATTTTTAGTTGATCGACGAGTTCTCCTCGCCGTAACTATGGCCCCCGCCGCACTAAACACCCTCTCAGATGGCACGCTACTGGGCAAACTCTGCTAGTTGCGGCCACAAGCCAAGTTTGGCTGCCCAGAAGTCCAGCGGATCCTCAAGGTGTGTTGGCATGGTCAAGTCAAGGTATGACATGACCTGCTGGTTGAGGTCCTGCTCCAGGTCTTCCTGCTGCTCATGAGTAGCCTCACTATGCGGGTGTAGAAAGCTACTCATTAGCGACTGAAGACTGAAGCTGCTGCTGATGGAGCTGCTGCTGCTGCTCCTGCCAACCCCCCCAGCAGGCATGGCAGTGGAAGGTGAGCTCAGAGCACCCCCCCGAGTCAGACCTGCGAGAGTATGGACCATGGCGCAGATAGGCATCGGCCAACTGACTACGCAGAATGTCTTTGTAGTAGTTCAGTTTGTCCTCCCTCTCGGCGGGTTTAAAAAATTCCCCCATTTTGTGCCGGAAGTGAGCGTCCAATAAGGTGGACAGCCAGAAGTCATCCCGCCGACAAATGGAAACAATTCTGGGGTCACTACGCAAGCACGTGAGCATGCGTCCTGCCATTTGCGCAAGTGACTTGGAGGGACTACCTTTCTCCATCTCCACTGCATACTGCCACGGTGTGTCCGGGTCCTCTGTCTCGCCTTCCTCAAAACCCTCTAGCTCCTCTGGCTGCTCCTGCTCCTCCTCTCCTGTCCGCTGACTAGATAAACCAGCCATTTCGCCAAGCCTAAACTGTGTTTCACTGGGCAACTCCTCCTCCTCTTCCTTCTACTCCTCCAGTTCAGCTCCAACGGGGTTCATGTGGCCGTAAGATGTAGACGCCATGTCTCCAGTGCCCTGGCCAGCCATGGTTTCCAACATGTGCTGTAGTACACGAAGCAGTGGAATCACGTCGTTCATCCCGTAATCCTGCCGACTGACAAATAAAGTGGCTTCCTCAAAGGGCCTGAGCAAACGGCAGGTGTCACGTATGAACTGCCACTGGTTGACATTGAAGTTACACAGAGGAGTCCCCCTATCCGCTTGGATCATCAGGAAATCCGTGATGGCTTTTCTCTGTTCATATAATCGGTCCAACATGTGAAGAGTGGAATTCCAAGGGGTGGAAACATCGCAAATCAGACTATGTTGGGGGGCTACCGTTCTGACGCTGTAGCTCAAGAAGGGTGTGTTTGGCGGTGTATGAGTGGCTGAAGTGCATGCAAAGTTTCCTTAAAGTTGTTAGGATGTCTTGCAGATGGGGGGAAGACTTCAGAAACTGCATGACAACCAGATTGAAGACGTGAGCCATGCAGGGGGCACGGGTCAGGCTTTCTTGGCGCAGCACAGATAAAATGTTCTTCCCATTGTCAGTAACCATGATTCCCATTTTAAGTTTTCTTGGAGTAAGCCATGTTTGGATTTCCCGATGAATAAATTTAAGCAGTTCCTCCCCTGTGTGACTCCGTTCGCCAAGACAAGCCATGTGAAGCACAGTGTGACACCATGGTAGACTGGAGGGGCACTGAGACCTGAGCCTACAGTGGAGGGTGAGGAGATGGCGGAGGATGAGGAGGCCGAGTCGCACGGCGTCACAGGCAGAAGGTGAAGGGAGAGCAGAGGCCGAAGCGGTGTGACCTGTCCAAGTTGCTGCTGCTGCTGCTGCAAAGGGACCACATTCACCCAGTGGGCCGTAAACGACATGTACTGTCCCTGACCGTAGTTACAGCTCCAGACGTCGGCGCTGCCATGCACTTTGCTACACACCGACAGGCTCAAGGACTGGCCCACCTTCTGTTCAACAAAAGTGTGCAGCGCTGGTACTGCCTTCTTGGCAAAGAAATGACGGCTTGGGACTCTCCACCTCGGCTCAGCACAAGCCATCAGTTCTCTCAAAGGAGTCAACCACCTGAAAAGGGAGTGACTGCAGCACCAGCAACTTGGACAGGAGCACATTCAGCTTCTGCGCCGTAGGATGAGTGGGCGCATACTGCTGTCTCTTGGACATGGCTTCGCTGATGGATTGCTGGCGGGATGCATGACTTGGAGGAGGAGGAGCAGGAGCGACAGAGGATGGGTATGACGCACAGCTGCCGTCGGCTGAGGTGCTGGAGCCTTGGCTTGCAGTAATTGGGAGCGGCGTGCCACTTGGTGAGGAAGCAGGCTGGACCACCTCTTCGGAGCCTCGGTTCTCCCAGGGCGCTTTATGGTGACGCATCATATGTTGACGCAGGGCCGTGGTGCCAACATTTGGGCCCTGGCCACGCTTCACCTTCTGCCTACATATCTTGCATGTGGCCATGTTACCCTCCTGCGGATGCTTCAGGAAAAACTGCCATACTGCCGAGTAGCTACTTTTCCCACCAACAGGCCACACTGATTCACTGCTACTGTCGCCAACTCCAGGAACCCCTGCTCCACTACCTCCCGATAAGGTAGCCTGCCGCGCAGCAGGTGCTCTACCCCGGCCCCGGCCCCCTTTGGCTCCAGGCTTTACAATTGTGCCCCCATGCTGACTGCCAAGCATGCTGCTAACACCTTGCTGCCTCAGCTGCTGACTCCGGGGCAACCTGCGCCCCTCTTCTCCTGATGACTGATTGTCCTCCTCACTAAAGAGTGGAGCTGAACCCAAAGCATAGGATACGTCACTGGGGGAGGGAACGGCGTAGGACAGAGGCAATGGGAGGACAGAGAATGCTCTCGGGGGATTCCAACTCAGGGTTGTGTCAGAGGAACTTACCGAGCCTAGACTGGGGGTCTCAGATGTAACTTGTGATGATGTTGATGAGCGCGTTAACCAATCTACCACGGCAGGTGTGTTACTGGTGGAGACACGACCATTAGCAGATACTGGCAGTTCAGGTCTCTCACCGTGACTCCTGCTGCCACTCGCTCCTAGTCTGCTGTGACCTCTGCCTGCTGAATCTTGGCCTCTGCCACTCCTCTTTGAACATCCTTGCACTTGTCTGCCTGACATTTTTATGTATTTTAAATGAGCAATAGGTACGATAAAAAATGTGTTTACTTTAAAAAGAGTGTTGGCAGCAGACCAAAAACCAATTCAAAATGCAATACTTTGACTAAGCTGAGGAAGGATCAACAAGCGTATTTAGTATAACAGATAGGCTGCCTAATGCAGGTTTGGGATGCCCTGCGGCCTGGTGTTTTTTTTTGTTAAAGGCAGACCAAAAACCAATTCAAAATGCAATACTTTGATTAAGCTGAGGAAGGATCAACAAGCATATTTAGTATAACAGATAGGCTGCCAAGTGCAGGTTTGGGATGCCCTGTGGCCTGGTGTTTTTTTTGTTAAAGGCAGACCAAAAACCAATTCAAAATGCAATACTTTGATTCAGCTGAGGAAGTATCAACAAGCATATTTAGTATAACAGATAGGCTGCCTAATGCAGGTTTGGGATGCCCTGCGGCCTGGTGTTTTTTATGTTAAAGGCAGACCAAAAACCATTTCAAAATGTAATACTTTGATTCAGCTGAGGAAGGATCAACAAGCGTATTTAGTATAACAGATAGGCTGACTAATGCAGGTTTGGGATGCCCTGCGGCCTGGTGTTGTTTTTGTTAAAGGCAAACCAAAAACCAATTCAAAATGCAATACTTAGATTCTGCTGAGGAAGGATCAACAAGCGTATTTAGTATAACAGATAGGCTGCCTAATGCAAGTTTGGGATGCCCTGCGGCCTGGTGTTTTTTTTGTTAAAGGCAGACCAAAAACCAATTCAAAATGCAATACTTAGATTCAGCTGAGGAAGGATCAACAAGCGTATTTTGTATAACAGATAGGCTGCCTAATGCAGGTTTGGGATGCCCTGCGGCCTGGTGTTTTTTTTGTTAAAGGCAGACCAAAAACCAATTCAAAATGCAATACTTAGATTCAGCTGAGGAAGGATCAACAAGCGTATTTAGTATAACAGATAGGCTGCCTAATGCAAGTTTGGGATGCCCTGCGGCCTGGTGTTTTTTTTGTTAAAGGCAGACCAAAAACCAATTCAAAATGCAATACTTAGATTCAGCTGAGGAAGGATCAACAAGCGTATTTTGTATAACAGATAGGCTGCCTAATGCAGGTTTGGGATGCCCTGCGGCCTGGTGTTTTTTTTGTTAAAGGCAGACCAAAAACCAATTCAAAATGCAATACTTAGATTCAGCTGAGGAAGGATCAACAAGCGTATTTAGTATAACAGATAGGCTGCCTAATGCAAGTTTGGGATGCCCTGCGGCCTGGTGTTTTTTTTGTTAAAGGCAGACCAAAAACCAATTCAAAATGCAATACTTAGATTCAGCTGAGGAAGGATCAACAAGCGTATTTTGTATAACAGATAGGCTGCCTAATGCAGGTTTGGGATACCCTGCGGCCTGGTGTTTTTTTTGTTAAAGGCAGACCAAAAACCAATTCAAAATGCAATACTTTGATTCAGCTGAGGAAGGATCAAGAAGCGTATTTAGTATAACAGATAGGCTGCCTAATGCAGGTTTGGGATGCCCTGCGGCCCGGTGTTTTTTTTGTTAAAGGCAGACCAAAAACCAGTTCAAAATGCAATACTTAGATTCAGCTGAGGAAGGATCAACAAGCGTATTTAGTATAACAGGTAGGCTGCCTAATGCAAGTTTGGGATGCCCTGCGGCCTGGTGTTTTTTTTGTTAAAGGCAGACCAAAAACCAATTCAAAATGCAATACTTTGATTCAGCTGAGGAAGGATCAACAAGCGTATTTAGTATAACAGATAGGCTGCTAAGTGCAGGTTTGGGATACCCAGGTGGGCTGGTGTTTTTTTTGGTTAAAGGCAGACCAAAAAATATTTAAACTAATCCAGTTATATATTATGATAAATGCTTGTGTGTAACAGATAGGGTTTAATAAGCCACTGCATAGAATGGCATGCACAGTGGCAAGGCAGATTTACAGCACAAAGAACTGAAATCGAATTGAAAACTGATCTGGCTGGATGGTTCCGGTTTTTCCCTATCTTTCCCTGGCTCTGTCTACCTCTCTGTCTGCCTCTCTGACTCTCCCTACCTATCTCTAACTCTCTGTCCCTGTCTCTAACTAGCTGTGCTCTGGCCGCAATGCAAGGCTGAAATGCGCACAAGCAAGATGGCCGCCGCTTTATATAGCACGTTGACGTCACACCCCTAAAACTTACCCAAATCACTTTGCGGTCTCATTCTTCTTCCATTTCCCACCCCTAAAAAGTACCCAAATCACTTCACGGTCTCATTCTTCTTCCATTTCCCACCCCTAAAACTTACCCAAATTACTTTGCGGTCTCATTCTTCTTCCATTTCCCACCTCTAAAACTTACCCAAGTTACTTTGCGGTCTCATTCTTCTTCCATTTCCGACCCCTAAAACTTACCCAAATCCCTTCGCGGTCTCATTCTTCTTCCATTTCACACCCCTAAAACTTACCCAAATCCTTTTGCGGTCCTGCGAATCTTCATCTCTAAATATTTCTTGCCCCATTAATTTTGTGGTAACCAACCCTTAATTAATGTTTTTCGAAAAGGAAATTACACAGAAACAGGTTTTAGTTTTTTTTTGTTAATCACAAATGCCACTTTGTGTTGGGCTTCTATTTTTAAAATTTTTTTTTTTTGAATAATGTAACAACTTTAAAAAAAAATTTTAATAAAAAATAACATTTAGAAATGTTTAAAATTTGGATAAAATGTAAAAAATTGTAAAACTATATACATAGCAATGGCAGGACCCAGAACATTAATCATCTTCATCTGTGGTCCCTGAGTCGCGCAGCTCCTGCATGTCGGCCACCAATGCAAGGACCCTTGCACTCATTTGTGCCACTCTGGCACGTGTGGGCCCTGTATAAAAAAGAAAAAAACATTATTTGTTGGCAAATACATGTTTATCAGCTGGGGATGGAATGTTTATTAGGTTGCAAGCTAACTCATGAGGCCATATGTCATTATGCTAAGGAATTAATCAGAGGAAGAGGGCATATGTCATTATGCTAAGGAATTAATCCAAGGAAGAGGGCATATGTCAATATGCTAAGGAATTAATCAAAGGAAGAGGGCATATGTAATTATGCTAATGCCATTGACTATGGCTTTAGGTATCTTGGTGACCATGTCAATTCCCACATACTCAAAATAATGACATTACAACTTACTTCGATGGTGGCCGAGGTCTGCTTCGGGGACCTACCTCGGTTCTGGGACCTGCCACTGCTGGGAAGTTGAGGCTGTAGAGACATGTCAAATAGGGTCACTTTTAATGTCTGAGTCAACAGTAAGCAAATGACAATTTGAATGTGTGTGTGATATCACCCACCTTCTAGGCCTCCTGGGCCTGATCTGCCTCCTGGGCCTGATCTGTTGCACTCCCTGCTCCAGATCCTTCACCCGCTACCGAATCATCTAGAAAAAGAGATTAAGGGAATCAGCTTTTGTTGAAATAGCATGTATGTGTGTGCGGTTACATTAAGAGTCATATACCAAAGGCCAATGGCTCCGTCGCTTGGTACGACTCCCTGCCCACGCTGTGACGCCCCTCCTCCGTAGAAAGGTCTAGGGGCTGGTCGGAAGCCGCTACAGAGGAGGGGTAGGAACATTGCCCTGGAGATCCACCACCCTTCCTTGGTGCTGCAGATTCATGCAGCACTGGTCGGCCTGTGCGCCTCCGGGTGCGTCGGATTCGGTACTCCATTTACAACACTAGAAAAGCAAAGCATTTATAAATAAAGGCCTAACTTCTGTATTAGTTACATCTAGCATGCAATCGCTATGTACTTACTTGGGAAATGGAGCCCGAAAAATCGCCGCATCCGGGGCATGTGTAGTCGGTTCAGGTCCGACCAATGCTGCATGATCTGTGTATGTGTGAAGGTGGTGTCCGTCTCCTGCTGGATCCAGGAAACGATCTCCAGGGTGACGTTCCTCTTCTCAAACGAGTTGGGCAGGTAGTCGTACCTGCGCTGAAGCATGGTCTAAAAAACACAAAATAAACATAGAGGCCGATTTATTAATAGCGCCAGGTAGCGACAGATGAGCGACAGTAGCGTGATTTTCACAGCGCCCGCTAGTATTCGCTGTGCTTGGCCGTTGTTCGGCTGTTGACAGCGACTCAGTCGGTGTGCGGTAATGTTGAATACGGGGTTAGGAGTCGGTGTTTGACTGGTTCCGCGCTGTATGGGAGCGCATGACAGCGAATGGCCATAGCGAACGGCTCCCAGCATATTCATTAACAAATCACGCTCAAAAAATTATCGCGCTGTGAAATGCATGTTTAAACCCCTGAGCGCTGGTGGCGATGGGTTAAAAGTAGTTTTTTAACCCCCAAACAACCATATTTTTGTAAAAAAAAAAAATAAACATGCTTTTATAAACATTTGGTAATATGAATACATTAATATCAGACCTGTAATATCAATTCTGCACAAATTTTTTTTTTTTTATTTTTATTACCTTAAAAAAAATATCTAACATTGCAGAAGTGGTCACAGAATTTTGGACATTTAAAAAAAAAAAAAAAAACATTAATATCAATTAATTATGAATATTTAAAGATTTCTCCATTGAAATGCATTGGAGAGCGCCAGGTAGCGAGAGGTCATACCTGGCGCTGTGATGGGATTAGCAGCGGCGCTGTTCGCTGAAGTCTGCAACATGATGAATCCCGCGCTAGCTGATGCTCTCGCCGGCGCTAGCCTCATTTAGCATGATAAATGCGTGATTGTGTTCGCAGCCTGGCGTTCTGGAGTCGGTAGCCGCCGATAGCTGGCGCTACCTGGCGCTAGTGAGACACTACCTGGCGCTATCCCTTGATAAATAAGGGCCATAGTTGTTAGATCAAACTGCATACAAATATCTGCCACAATTAGATCAGTTGACTAAATGACATTCCCAGACACATTTGTAGCCTCAAACTATCCTTCTAGATGCAAGTGACTTGGTTCGCACATGTGCGCGCTTACTTCTGTTTTGCATGGAGTTTTACAAACTTTTAAACCAAACTTTTTGTTCCTGCACTTCCTTAAGGCATAGGCATGCATTTAGATGGCAAATCAAAGTCCTTACAATACACTTACGAGCATAATCAGCTCTTGTTGTTGGCGGGTGAAGATCGTGGGCGCCATCTTTCTTCTTGTCCGCAGCAGATAAGTAATGCCCCAGCGGTTTCCGGGTTCTGCACGGCCGGACGAGCGGCCGGACGCACGCGAACGCGTAAGCATCATACCTAAAAAAGCCCTCGGTAAGGCCACACCAGCCAAGGAGGCAACCAGCAAAAGGCCCCAGCGGCCTGAGGAGCCTTCTTCCTCACGTCCGACCACTCGGTCACAACTACCAACTCCCAAGGTGCGGGAAACGCGCAGCCACAGTGGCCAACCCGTGGCCAACCCAAGGCCACATTTCCCACCAAGGCCGCAAAACCCAAACCAACCAACAAAGCCAAGGAGGGAGCGGCTAAGAAGAAGCCAACAACAACATCCCTAAAACGTACCCAAATCACTTTGCGGCCTCATTCTTCTTCCATTTCCCACCCCTAAAACTTACCCAAATTACTTTGCGGTCTCATTCTTCTTCCATTTCCCACCCCTAAAACTTACCCAAATTACTTTGCAGTCTCATTCTTCTTCCATTTCCCACCCCTAAAACTTACCCAAATTACTTCGCTGTCTCATTCTTCTTCCATTTCCCACCCCTAAAACTTACCCAAATCACTTTGCGGTCTCATTCTTCTTCCATTTCACACCCCTAAAACTTACCCAAATCACTTTGCGGTCCTGTGAATCTTCATCTCTAAATATTTCTTGCCCCAACCCAAACCAACCAGCAAAGTCAAGGAGGGAGTGGCTAAGAAGAAGCCAACAACAACAAAGCAGGCAGGTACACCAGCAAGAAAGGCCACTAAGAAGCAGAGGGTGAGAAGCCCCAGCCCCCAAAGAACACCCTCCCCTCCTCCCCGGCCTAGCACATCCCTCCATAAAGCACGCTCCACTGGCAAGGCCAGTAAGAGCCACAGGCCCAGAAGCCCCAACCCAGCCAGCTCTGCCTCTCCAGCTCCACGTGGTAAAAGCTCCCATGGGCATGGAACCACCAGTGGCAAGGCCAGCAAGAGCCACAGGCCCAGAAGCCCCAGCACAGCCAGCTCTGCCTCTCCAGCTCCACATGGTAAAAGCTCCCATGGGCATGGAACTACTAGTGGCAAGGCCAGCAAAAGCCACAGGCCCAGAAGCCCCAGCCCAGCCAGCTCTGCCTCTCCTGCTCCACGTGGTAAAAGCTCCCATGGGTATGGAACCACTAGTGGCAAGGCCAGCAAGAGCCACAGGCCCAGAAGCCCCAGCCCAGCCAGCACTGCATCTCTTGAGCCATGTGCCAGTACCTCCCATGGGCATCGAACCACAAGTGGCAAGGGCACAAAGAGGCACAGGGCCAGAAGCCCCACACCCTCAAGCACACCCTCTCCTCCTCGACCACATTTGCCACCGACACAGGTGGCAACCAACGATCCATATGCCACATCCACGCCTGGAAGTTCGGCGGCCACCCAGGCAAGGACCCCCAGTCCGATTGCAAGTCCAGTCCATTCGTTCTCAAGCCATGTGTCGCACATTTCAACACAACAGAGCCAGCCTAGAATGTCCCCCGAATTGCCTACATACAGAGATGAGTCAAAACAGCAAGCAATAGGCTGAACATTGCGGCAAGGACAGTTGAGTGGCAGGTTTGGTGAGGCCCAAACTCTTGCATTGGCAAGTGGGCTCACACTCCATTATGACGAGCTATATGGGCGAAAATCAAAATCTACAAGCAAAATGAGAAAGACAGAAATCTTGGACGAGCTCACCAGACAGGTCAATGCAGCGGGGGAGGAGCTTAAAGATGTGGAGCAGATACAGTGCAAAATATCTGACCTGAAGTATGCAGTACGAAAGAAACAGAATAAACGGCGCAATTACAGGTATATATTTGAGTTGTGCATTTGTCTGCTTGTTGTATTGACCACAATGCCCTAAATTTGCGAACCTCTATTTTTCAGCTTACAAACTGGCGGAGGCTTCCCCACAAAATTACAGTATACACAATCTGAGCAGATGGTGCAGGCGTTGATACACCCTGTCGCATTAGAGGGCAGATGGGACACGGACATCCCTACCATTCCTGCAGGTTAGTAATGTTAGTGTGTATGTGAAATGTTTTACATTTGTGAAATGAGGCTCACAGGCATATATGAACACATGCCCCTAGGGAGTGGCTTGGAGGGGAGGTTACAGTTTTAGCTGGGTGTTTAATGTCTGCGGAATGTTCATTTTAAAATTTGGGAGCCCATACACGACCTTGGACAGTAATTATGGTCACTAATAAAGTCTTTATATTAGCAAAGCACTGCCTGTTATGTGAATCTAGTCAATCATATACACTTCCTTCTTTGTCTATATACCACTTGGGTTTTAGCTGTGCTTTGGTCTAAAATACTTGATCTGGGGTCAGGGAAAGGAAGAATGCCCACCAGCATACTCTGAAGACAAATGCTATTTGCAAGCTGAGTGTGGGTCCATAATGGCCCTTTAGGGATGTGTTAAGCCTCATAACATGCAGTACATGCATGTTTGTACTATTTAAGGTGACCAATGTGTATGTACAGGGTGAGGCATACATATAACAGATACTGACATTCATACCCCTCGATTCAAAGAGCAAAAGTTAATTGATTTCGTATCGAGAATCGTAAGTTTGGGTGGGTGTTTGTCATTTTTTCTTGTTTTTTTGCCCATTTCGTATTCGCACGATCGTTCGCGCGTAGACGTATATGAACATACGCATTTCGTACGGGAATCGTATATTTTGCGTTAGTTCGTGTGTTTTTCCCGTCCAAATCGTATTATTTGCGTCAGATCCTATTTTTTACGTCCTTCACATGGGCTTGCGACCAATTCAGAGAGGTGATTGCTAATTGTTTAGAAGCCCATTAAAGAGCTGCTTTACGAAATGTTTGCCGGCAGCTATTTGGCCTCGGGAGTAGGATGGAGAGGAGCGAGTTTGTGGCACATCAAGGGCTTATGCTTTTTGGCATTGAGTTGATCCAGATGTCTGAGAGCAGATTGCCCCTGCGTCGTCGCATGAACATCGATAGCATGAATGATGTTGAGCTGTTCGAGCTGACCAGGCTTAATCGCGCTTCCCTCCATAAATTATATAGTGAGCTGCGGCCATGGTTAGCCCGCACCACAAGGAAGGGGCATGCAATTTCAGGTATGACCAAGATGCTTGGCTGCCTGCAATTTTTGGCGAACGGCTCGTTCCAGAGGCTGGGTGCCCTCTCCGTGGAAGGCATGGCTGCCATAACTCCAAAATATATTTATTTTCCGGATGATATGGCAGCCAGAAACGCCATTAAGCTTGGTTTTTATAATGTGGCCGACATGCCCAACGTTATTGGTGCTATTGACTGCACACATGTGGCACTCGTACCTAGGGCTGCCGACGAGTATATATATAGGTATTGAGATTGGTTATTATGTTGGGCAACGTGTAATGTAACCTGTTTTCCTTTGCGGCAGCATATTTTTTTATCCCTCATTTGTGTAGCTGCTTGATCTAGGCTTATCATTAGTATTTCCCAATAGAGTGCAGACATGTTTTTTTTTTTTTTTTTTATTTTTACAAATATCAATTACCCTTTTTGTATGTTTTTGCCTTAAGGAATCGAAAAATGGGACACTCCCTTAATGTCCAGGCCGTGGTTGGTCCGGACATGCGTTTTATGAGTGTCCTTGCCGGCTACCCAGGATCGTCGCACGACTCGTATATACTCAGGCGATCTGGGTTGTTTCGGAGATTTGAGGCAGGTGAATTTTCGGGTGCATGGCTGCTTGGTAAGTGTGTCCTATTTGTGTGCTATTAAATGTGGGATTAATCTTGTATTTGTTGATATTTTTGGATTTGAATTCTTTACATAAGCCAGAAACTGCCTTTTTGTTGGGTCATATATTATGAACTCCAAACCAAAATGCTTGCCTCGCTTTGTCCTTCAGAATGTTTTCCCTTTAGTTAGGATGTCTGTAAGTTCCATGTCCCTAAATATATTGGTTGGGAGTTTATACCCAAGTATCTGTGAGCTTTTGCTCCTTTTGTAGTATTGGTCTTTAAATGGCAAAGTGGACTTAAACTGCATACATTGTAGTTTTCATATAAATGTTGATAGCCCCTCAGCAGCATCCTAATTGTAACATGTCAGAAAACTAAAAATATATTTAAATTCCAACTACCCTTGGCCGTGCAGATGTTTGTTAATTAATTGGTATATTGAAGTGCCATTTTTAATTATGTACTACATTAGTGGCAATAGTTATTTTGCTAATGTGGCCTGGGTTTTTTTTTTTGCCCTTTACCTAACATCATTATGATATATGTAAAATTCTTTGTGTTTGTTGTGTTGCCTTTTTAATTTTTATTACATTTAATTGTCTGTTTAAGGTGATTCCGGGTACCCACTTCTACCCTGGCTCATGACGCCTGTGCTGCGGCCCCAGGATGCCTCTCAGGAAGCGTACAACCGTGCGCACCGCAAGACCAGGGCTGTTGTGGAGAGGGCCTTTGGGCTGTTGAAGACCCGTTTTCGTTGCTTGGACCATACTGGGGGCGCCCTGCAATATGATCCCAAAAAAGTGATTGACATAATCATGGCATGTGCTGTTTTGCACAATTTTGCGATACTAGAACGTGTCCCACGTTATGTGGATAGCCTGCCCTCTACAGCCCTAGAGGATGATGGAGAGAATTTTGTTGGGCCACCCAGTGAGTCTGCCCAATCAGTTAGAGCAAACTTGATATTGCAGCATTTTAGTTAATTTTATTTCGTGTATCAACATTCTGTGTGTCTGTGTTAGCCTTTTTGTTAAATATGTTGTTTTGCCGTAATGTGGCATTACCTCAAAGTAAAACATTTTTCCCTTAATTGTTGCCTAATGTATTTCATGTAGTTTCCTTAGCTTGATATTTGCATTGTTACACCTCTTAAAACCAAAATTATCTGGTTTAGCCCAAGCTGTTTAAAATGTGTTCCCACTAAAAACGCCACAAGTATTGTAAGTGAGAATATTTTTTTTTTTTTTTGTTTCAATATTTTTTTTTATTTGAACAGGAAAGAAAAAAAGAGCGATACAGGCACGGCCGCCAGCGGCCCAGGAATAGTGCAAAAGCCATCCCACGCAGGGGAGGCCATTATAACGAAGCATTTAAGGTTACAGCAATACAAGGAAATAGGAACAAATTCCGTTTAACAATCCCGTAATATATATACAGCAGAACTGCCGCATCAGAACTCAATGTCAATAAACCATCAACTATACAGCGTCTGTTTGCATTAATTCCTTTTCCTCACCGTCTCCCAGGTCTGGGAGGCCATACCAGCAGACGCATTCGCCCTCCCGCCGCAACCCACCCCCCCCGCCCCCCGGCCCCCCGGGGCCGGGCCGCCCAGCGTCCGCAAGGCGCGCCCACCCCGGGGCCCAGGGAGGCGGCGCGGGGCAGGCCACCGCGCGGGCAGCGAAGAAGTCGTAAAAGAGATAAAAGAACGAACAGGGAAAGGAGAGGGAAAAACACAACAACAATAAGAAAGGGTAGGTATAGGGGGGGACCTCGCAGACCAACCCGCCTCCATCACCTAGCTCAATATACCCGCTGGCACGTCAGGCCAGGCATGTTGCATCCACGGTTCCCAAATGGAAAGGAACTTGTCTTGGGTATCGGTCAGTATGCTTGAAAGCCTCTCGTTAACAAGAAATCCATTCATCCTGGCCGAAACCTCCGACAATGGTATAGTTTGCTTTTTCCACCCTCTAGCAATAGTTTGTTTAGCCGCCAGAAGCAAGTATATAAATAGCTTATGTTGCTTGCGGGATAGCTCAGGGGGCCTGCAATGGAGGAGGGCCACCCAAGGGTCTCTTCTTATGGACGTTCGAAATAGTTTACCAGCTATCTTGTGGACTTGTGCCCAAAAGCGAGTCAGCATGGGACACGTCCACCAAATATGGAGGAAAGTGCCCTCTGTATTACAACCTCTGAAGCAAGTATTAGCTTGTCCTGGGAACATTCTACCGAGGCGGCTCGGTACCAAATACCACCTATATAGAACTTTATAGGCCGTCTCGGTCGTCAGGACGTTTATGGAGCACGAGGAGGCGGTTTTCCATATATCCGACCACCCTCTTCCCAGGGTGCACGGGCCCAAGTCGTGTTCCCACCTATTGACATGTACATGTGTGCCCTCCCCCGTGGCGTTTAATGCAGAGTATATCGTGGATATCGTCCCTCTACTAAATGGCTCCTCCCCGCAAACTCTCTCAAAAGGGGTACATCTCCGAAAGGGCACCCCCAATCTGACCAGGGGAGACAGCCAGTGTTTTAGCTGCATATACTGAAACAGGACCCCCTGGGGAGCGGCGTACCTATCCCTTAAGGTGCTAAAGGATATAAGGCCATCCTCCGAGAGGAGATCCCCCACCCTAAGCAGGCCGTGATCCTCCCACCACCTAAAGGCCGGTCTATTATCCATGCCCGGGGGGAACGCCGGATTACCCCAAAGGTGCGCTAGGGGAGCGTGAGGGGACATCAGGGAGGCTGAATATTTCACTGAGTCCCACACCAAGAGGGAATGCCTCATCAAAGGGCTAAGCGTCTTAGGTCTAACTGCCGGGTCCATCCAAAGAAGACCATCCACCGGGTTCGGGGAGGCGTTTGGGAGCTCCAGAAAAGTCCAGAGGGGGGGCTTCGATGGGGAATGCATGGGAATCAATTGGGCTATCTGGGCCGCCTTATAATACAGGCTGACGTTAGGGACTCCAAGCCCTCCTGACGACCTATGGCCAAGCAACGTACGTCTAGGTACTCGCGGGCGCCTTCCAGCCCAGACAA
The DNA here is from genome assembly GCA_027917425.1 of Gastrophryne carolinensis. Classification (NCBI taxonomy): domain Eukaryota; kingdom Metazoa; phylum Chordata; class Amphibia; order Anura; family Microhylidae; genus Gastrophryne; species Gastrophryne carolinensis. Next base: position 90,556,931 of record CM051240.1, on the reverse strand, counting down.
AAGCTAAGATCTTTTTTTGCATTGCTCGCAATCTATAGGAGGGGATCGAGACCGGCAACACTCTGAAGAAATATAGGAGCTTAGGGAGAATGGACATCTTTACTGCATTGACCCGACCCAGCCAGGAAATTGGATAAGGCATCCAGGTCTCGAGGAGCCGCGCCAGGGACCCAAATAAGGATGGATAGTTAGCCCCATAGAGGTCTTCATACCTCCCCGGGATCCGGACCCCCAGGTACGGGAGCGGCTCCGTTGACCCCTGAAAGGGAAAATTCAATTTAATATGGGCCACCATCTCAGGTGCCAGGGACACGTTTAATGCTCTAGATTTGTCACTATTGATGGCCAGGCCAGAAATGCGGGCAAAGTGGTCTAGCATTTGAAATAGGTTTGGAAGAGAAGTAATTGGTTGTGTAAGTGTCAGCATGGCATCGTCAGCAAAGAAGAGAGCCTTGTGCTGGACTCCCGCGACCTCTAGCCCCCTAACATCCTGGTTCTGCCTAAGCGCTATACCCAGAGGTTCTAGAGCCATTATAAAGAGGATCGGAGAGAGGGGACACCCCTGCCTAGTACCTCTATAAATGTGGAAGGACTCCGAGCTACAACCCAAATAGCGCACACGAGCCGACGGGGCATTATAAAGGGCTCTTATCCAGTCTAGGAAGCGCTGCCCAAAACCCCACCTCTGCAAGACCCAGAGCAGGTAATCCCAGGAAATGGTGTCAAAGGCCTTCTGGATATCTAGGGACAACAGAAAAGCCGGGATATTCCTTGTCCGAGCGTGGTGAATCAGGTGGACCACCCTTCTTATATTGTCTCCAGCCTGCCGAGTCGGAACAAAGCCCACTTGATCCCTATGTATGATGCCTTCCAGGAATGTGTTCAACCTGCCCGCCAGTACCTTGGCCAACAACTTCACGTCAGTGTTAATTAGAGAGATCGGCCTGTAATTTGAAATTATCAGACCGTCCCTATCTGGTTTGGGTATCATACAGATGTCCGCCAGCAAGGCGCTCGGACCCATGGATGACTCCGCACACATAGCGTTAAAGAGGTTGGCCAAGTGGGGGGCTAGGAGGGGTGCAAATTTCTTGTAGTAAAGACCACCAAACCCGTCTGGCCCCGGAGTTTTAGAAGTCTTAGTGGCCTTAATGGCCAGGAGAATCTCCTGGGGGGTAATGGGGGAATCCATCAGGTCCAAATGATCCTGGGCAATAGGCGGCAGCTCAACACGCTCGAAGAATTTCTCGAGATCGGCATTGCCGGCTCTCGGGGAGGCCGAGTACAAGTTTGAAAGAAAATCGCGGAAAGCCCCCACGATCTTGTCTGGGTTGGCCGTGATTGTGCCCTGTGGAAGTTTGAGCTTTATTGGCTGCCGGCGATCCAACTCGGCTGCACGCAGCTTCCGGGCCATCATGGTGTCGGGCTTATTGCCCCTAGCATAGAATTTTTGCTTGGCCCAGCGAAGCCTTTTCTCGGCCTGGTCATCCAAAAGCACGTTGAGCTCCAGCCTAAGTTTATCTACAGCTTTCTTGTTCCTAGCGGTTGGAGTTTCCTTCCAGAGCAATTCAGCTTGTTCGTAGCGCGCCGTTAACTCCTTCTGACGCTGTTGCCGCTCTTGTTTCTTACGGGAAGCTACGCCTATGATGTTGCCACGCATGACCACTTTTTGAGCCTCCCAGAGAGTAATCGGGGAGCGGACAGATCCTGTATTTAATGCAAAATAATCTTTAAGGGCATCATGGATCCTCGAGCAGGTATCTTGAGAGCACAGGAGGGAGTCATTGAGTCTCCAAGTACAGGATCGCCTGGTTGGGACCAGGAGATCCGCCACCGCCATCACCGGGCTATGGTCCGACCAGGTCGAGCTGTAGATTCTGGAGTTGACCATAGCTGGGAGGATAGATTGGGGGACAAAAATGTGATCGATCCTGCAGAAGGAGCCATGAGGATTAGAGTAAAACGTGAAGTCCCTAGTGGTGGGGTTCCTCTCCCTCCAAACATCGCACAGGCCAGAGGTGTCTAAAAGGTCCCTGAACGTAGCGGAGTGGGGGTCCAGCTCCTCCCTCGCACTCGCCCTTTGGCCCGTCCGGTATCTATCCGCCTTGGGGTCTAATACCATGTTCGAGTCGCCACCCATTAGCAGGACACCTTTGGTGTTGTTACGGATTACCGTCAATAGGTGTTTAAAAAAGCGTGTTTGAAAGGAATTAGGAGCATAATATGTCACAAGGGTCAAGTCGACATCGTAAAGAGACCCTTGTAGCAAGACATACCTACCGGTCGGGTCAATAATTTCTTTAGAACAAATAAAGGGGAGATTTTTCCTAAAAGCCACCAGGACCCCCCTTTTCTTTTCTCTGGCGCAAGCCATGTGGGACGTCGGAAAGTGGTTGCTTAGGTATTTGGGTCTAGAGTGGGTCGAGAACCTGGTTTCCTGGAGGAACAGTATGTCCGCCTTACATGATTTATAGTAATGGAAGGCTTTGCTCCTTTTAACAGGGCTGTTAAATCCCTGGACATTATGGGAGATTAATTTCACTGTCAGTCCCACCATTGGGTCTGGTTTTCACAAGAGAGGACAGAGGAGGCAGGCTGGCTGCGAGGGGGGGAGGGAGGGGGGAGGGAAGCGAGGGAAGGGTTACAACATACAAAAGAAAGCAAAACATTGCAAACTATATACACATGGTAAAGAGAAAGTAAGGACCATGGTCCAGGAAGACCCTCTGGGTCAAAAGAGACCCAAAAGATTCCTGCCAAGGCAGGAAGCCGTCCAGGCACTGGGGGCGCAGGCATCCCAGTCCGGGACAGCTCGTTCAGTGTGGGGGGTGGTACTCAGAGACACAGGCCGCCACCCCGATACAAAGCCCGACAGTAACCAGAACAGTTAGCATTATTAGTTCAGCCCGGCAAGAGGGGGGGAAGGAATCCGCCCCCCCCCATGCCTATCCTTCTAGCCCAAGCCAAAAGGGGAATAGCCGTGCCGCTCTGTGAGTCGCTTAACTCTACAGTACTGCCGCCGCACCCCGAGGGCCCAAGGCAGGCACTCATTCCCCCTCGAGCGGACAGAAGGGTCCCCAGCCTTCGCCACCGCGGAAGGCCGATCTGGAGAAAAAATGCACTGCTGAACCCGTTGGCATGAACATGTAACATTGCAATTTCAAGTAAATAACCTATATAAACACAAGTAACTCAGGGGGGGGGGGGGGAGAAGGCGGGACCCAGGGAAACAGGCGCACGGGCCCCGCACTCGCTCAGCAGAGCCCATCCAAAATCGAGATCAAAGCGCAGTTCACCAGCTCCGACCCGTCCTGACGCTAAAAGACCTCAGCCCGGGTCCGAATCAGAGTGCGGCGCGCGGCCGGCTCCCCGGTCCCGTCTCCTCCGCGGGCGAACCTTCTCCCAAATGGGCCGCAGCGGCTGACGCTGGGAACTCCGTTGGGCCACCCGATCCGGCGTGGCCACAAGCGGGTCCCTCAAGGGTATGCCGAGCTCCCGGATGAGGCCCTGAAGCTCACCGAGGGAGCCCGCAGTACACTGACGGCCCCCATGGGAGAACATCAGCCTAAAAGGGAACCCCCAGCGGTACCTGATACCGTTCGACTTCAAGACCTCCAGTCCCGGTTTCATCTCCCGTCGCCGCTGGAGCGTCTGGGGGGCAACATCTGGGAATATCTGATAGGCATGATTCCGAAAAGAGAGGTTGGTTGCCGCCCTGGACGCTTCTAGGATAGCCTCCTTTGTACGATAAAACGTGGGTCTGATGACAATGTCCCTAGGGCGACCGTCCGATCTTTTGGGACCCAAGGCCCTATGGGCCCTATCCAATTCTAGGCGCTCGACTGGCGTAGAAGGGAGCAGTTCCCGAAGTAACTCTGTGACCGCGGCGGGAACATCCTCCATGGACTCCGGGAGACCCCGGATCCGGACGTTTTCTCTCCTGGATCTGTTTTCCAGGTCCTCCAGCTTTTGTTGAAGTAAGGACACCTCTTCTCGCACAGCCGCGGTGGCAGACCCACCTGAGTCCAGGGCCGTCACTATTTCATCCACTCTTTCCTCCAACGTGTTGGTCCGGTCGCCCAGATCTCTGATGTCGTTGGCGAAGCTAGTAGAAAGCTGGGACACTGCTGCGGCCAATTCTTGTTGCAATAACAGCTTAAATTTAGCCAGCAACTGTTCGTCGCGTACAATAGGATTAGCTGGGTATGGAGATCCCTGTGCCCTCCGCTGGTCCCCCCCCCGGGCATCTTCAACCAAGGGCTGGGAGAGATCGCTGCTGTCCGGCCTGGAGGTCTCATCAAAAATCAGTGGAACGTCCCTGCTGCTAGGAAGGGACAGGGGCAGGCCACCGTCCTCGTCGCGGGCAGGGTCCGCTGGGCTCAGGTGTGGGGGCCCGACACCTCCAGGGCTCCCCCCCGACTGTGTATCCCGCGGCGAAAACAGGGGACCAGCCGCAGGTTGCGGGTGTCGCAAGCCGCACTGCTGCCATGGAGGAGGAGGGGAAGGCCGCGTAGGTGTGTTTAGATGAGGGGATCCGACGTCTCCAAGGCTCCCCCCCGACCGTGCACCCTGTAGCGGGGACGGGGGATCGGCTGTGGGTTGCATATGCCGCGGGCCATGCTGTGGCTGTGGAGGAGGGGAGGAGGGCTGCATAGTTGTAGTCGGGTGTGGGGGCCCGGCGCCTCCAGGGCTCCCCCTCGGCTGTGCGCTTTGTGGCGGGGGTGAGGGGTCAGCCACGTGTTGCGGGTGTCGCAGGCCGTGCTGCGGCCATGAAGGAGGGGGGGAGGGCTGCATGGATATGGTCAGGGACGCAGCCTGAGGGTGCAGGGGCCCCTGCAATAACGGAAAGTCCGTGTTCCCCCCCAATCCCCGCTCATACCCGGGTCAGAAGGGTGCTCCAGTGGGCCCGGTAACAGGGGCGCATCAGGGCTCTCCCCGTGCGGCCGGAATAGATGCTGCGGCGGCGGGGACTGCCGCCTCCCGCTCACGTGGTCGGGGCCAGTGTCCACTCCTACCTCCACCTCCGGCTCCCGGGCTGTGCTCCGATCCGGTGGGCTCAGCTGCCCGCCGCGTTGTGGGTCTCGGCTGGCGCTGGAGTGGTGGGCGGCCTGGGCCTGGCGCCTGAGCTCCGCCATAATGTCCGGCTGGCGGGGGCCTGCGTCGCTCTTCCTCCCGCCGCCCGTCCTTCTCTCCTTTCCCCTGGCCCCGCTTCTCCCCATCTGCAGGCTGGGGCAGGTGGTGGGTAAGATCCGCTGCTAAGCTGTCGGCCGATTATGCGAAAAGGAAGCTGCTGTGGGGTGGCTTCTGTGCCCTGAGGTGCCGAGCACTAGGAAGAAGCAGCCATCTTCTTCAGCGTCCGGCCACGCCCCCCCCCGTAAGTGAGAATATTTTTTTACTTAGGAAAGTTAAAATTATTGTGCTTAACCGAAAAAATTCCACATACATCTGTGGTTACAAATGGATGAGATAACAAAAAAAACATCGAGCACATCTACACCTGGAAGTGAGTGGCACAACCAAACAAGGACACCCAGTCCAAAGGCCAGCCTAGTCCAGTCATTAATATTGCCTGTGCCCAGGGATATTTGGGCATGGCCATAATGTCACACAAACATGTCTGCAAACAGGAGGAGCACCAACCAAATACATATTTAAAGCCATAAGTGGCCAGATACACTCCACATAGACCTATGGCATTGGCTAGTGGCCTTAATCATTACTCTAAGGAGCTATATGGGAGCAAATACAAAACACAACCTGCATGAGCAACACAAAATGGATTGTTTGAAACCTCAAAGGACAAGTAAATACAGTGGGGGTTAAGAGAAAAGATGTCCCACACAACCATGGCTTAATAGGGTGGCTGCCCATAATACCCAGGTGGAGGTCCAGGTGGAGGTCCATGTGAATGGGACCTAGCCTGGGCCATGGCAGCATTGTGAATTTGAAACTGCTCCACAATGTTTCTCTGCATATTGGTCATCTCAGCCATGGCTGACTGGATGCCATTACTTGCAGTTACCACGTTGCTGTTGAGGGTACGCAACTCCGCGAGGATGCCCTGTAAGCTGGTATTGATGTTCACCATGTCGGCATGCCTTTCCTCACGCTCTGTAGCGAGCTGTGCCTCATAAGAGTCCCTTTCTTGGGTCCATAATTGAAGCAGGGCACTCTGCCTCCCCTGGGAAATTGTGGGGCGGCGTAATGGAGTCCGCCGCACAATTACCCTGGCTCTTGGGCGTGCCCTGCCGCGTGGTGTCGTCCCCTCAACAGCAACAGGCCTGCTTTGCAAATCCTCAGCAGCAGAGTGAACACTGGGGACTGTTGTGTCAGTCTCCCCATGTGCATGCACAATGGATGGAGATTCACTCTGCTGCTGAGGATTGGCCAGAGAAACATTATGGAGCAGTTCCAAATTGGGACCCAGGGGGAGGTCATCCGACGTGCCCTGCATGGAGACATCATCTTCCTCCATTTCCTGGATCTCTTCCATGAGTGTGCGGGTCTGTAGGGACATATAAAAAAAAAAGTGTAAGTTGGCGTCCAAATTTGGGATTCCCACAGTTTAACACATGCTTAAGCACTTGGTAGTATTTATGGTACTAAATTAACTTACCGGAAATCTCGGATCTGGGCTCCTATGCTGTACGGACCTGGTAGGCATTAGCAAACTGGGGGGTGAGTTTACCCTTGCTGAGGGATCATGCTGGGCTGAAGAAGAGAAAAACAAACAAGGTAAACACACACATAACCATTTTTTTTATAGGTAATCAAATAAACCACTATTTGTAATATTAAGCAACTCTACAGCAATGGGGACATTTGTTAAAAGACACGCAATTTTAGATAGGTGCAATGCCTCGCGAAAACTGCTAACTGACCTCAGTTCTAAGTCAGGAAGTGTACCCAGTCAGCATACAATTTGCAACGCAAATTTTTGGATTAAGACTACCATTCGCTAGGTCCGGGGTACTCAAACACTTCTTGTAAAGGTCCATTTAAAGGTATGTGGTGAGAGGTGAATGTCTGGCCATGGGGCTGACGCAGGGGGTGTCTAGTTAGAAATAAACACACTGGTGGAGGGGCTTGAGATTTCAAAGTGCAAACTAATAAAGGCTGCTTGCCCTTGCTGGGCTGGATGGGGCAGAGCTGAGGGGACAGGGATTGGATGGCTAAAGGGGGGAGTTCACGAATTGATGGTGATGGGATGGATGGAGCAAATCTGTTACAAATGTATGGGGCTTATGTGGGGGGGGGGCATGGGGGGACTGTGGCAGATGGTGCAGAGCTGGGGCAGCGGGACACGATTGTGCCAAGAGAAAGATGTACCAAGTTACTGTGTACCTTGCAATGCCACTTCCTGTGCAGTACTTCATATTGCAATGCTATGTTTCAGGGAGCCATGACATTGGGCAGGAGAACAACCACTACATCGCCGATCAAGGGGGCAGCTCTGAGCACGTCAACACAGAAGTAACTGAGTGCAGGGCTGTCTGGGCAGGGGTCCTGGAATCTGGTGCCAAGGTCCGCATTGGGACCCCGGCCCGCCAGTTGAGTCTCGCTGCTCTAGGTCAGATATGTTTGGGGGTGGGTAATTAAATTGTTAACTCAAACACAACTCACACAACAAATAGCCAACCCATCCATAATGATGTGTGTTTTGTGATTGATTCCAAATATATCACTTTTCATGATAAACTTCATTACTTGACCAATACAATTGGAAATTGGATCTTTGCCATAATGGATGTGGTCCTAAATGTGTGATTCACAGGGACCAAAAGAGGACACAAACAGGCACAGTAGTGCGAGGCCAAGCAAGGCAAACCATAGGGGCATCCCGTCATCTTGTTACTAGTGAACTTTAGATTATTTAGCAAACAGGCAAACATGCAGATTTAAGAGTACTCACCGTGGGTACGGGTCGGTGAGTCTGTGTCCCTTAGACCAGCATGTCCACCGACCGCGACCGGATGGAGAAGTCCCAGCACAATCTCCTCAGCAGGGGTAAACTCCAATTTTGAAGGAAAGCCACCTCCAGTTTTCAGGCTGAAAAGAGAAAATCGTTTGGTACTCAGAAAAGGTGCATACAGTACATCCTAAACCTTATATTTGGAGACATCATTTATTTACCTGTAATTATGCCTTTTAATTTCTTTTTGCCGTACAGCATATTTCAGATCCGAGATTTTCTTCTGAATTTGGGACACATCTTTCCTCTCTTCCCCCGCTGCATTTACTTGTCGTAGGATGGTTTCAAACAATTCCATCTTGCGCTGCTTTGTGGTGTGTTTTGATTTGCTCCCATAGAGCTCGTCATAGTATAATGTAAGGCCACTAGCCAATGCCATATTTTGATCATGGGAGAATCTCCCACTCAACTGGCCGCGCCGCAATGTGCGGCCAGATGGTTGGCTTGGCTGCTCCTCCATGTGTGCAGACACATGTGGTGACATTATGGCCTGGGGCTGGGTAGGGGAATGGCCGGATTGTTGGCTTCCCAATGACTGGACTGGACTGGCCAAGGGACTGGGTGTTCTTGCGTGGCTGGCCACCGAACTTCCAGGTGTAGATGTGGTCATGGTGGACATTCTGGGCCCTCTTGGGGGGCTATGTTCCCGGCTGGTGCCAGGTCGGGGGCTCTGTTCCCGGCTGGTGGCAGGTCGTGGGCTTCTGGCCCTGCTGCGGGGCCTGTAGGGGCTTCTGGCCCTGGATGGGGTTCGGGCCCTGGATGGTCTTCGGGCCCTGGATGGGGTTCGGGCCCTGGATGGTCTTCTGGCCCTGGATGGGGTTCGGGCCCTGGATGGGCTTCTGGCCCTGGATGGTCTTCGGGCCCTGTATGGGCTTCGGGCCCTGGATGGGGTTCGGGCCCTGGCTGGGCTTCTGGCCCTGGATGGGGTTCGGGCCCTGGATGGGCTTCTGGCCCTGGATGGTCTTCGGGCCCTGTATGGGCTTCTGGCCCTGGATGGGGTTCGGGCCCTGGCTGGGCTTCTGGCCCTGGATGGTCTTCGGGCCCTGTATGGGCTTCGGGCCCTGGATGGGGTTCGGGCCCTGGCTGGGCTTCTGGCCCTGGATGGGGTTCGGGCCCTGGATGGGCTTCTGGCCCTGGATGGTCTTCGGGCCCTGTATGGGCTTCGGGCCCTGGATGGGGTTCGGGCCCTGGATGGTCTTCTGGCCCTGGATGGTCTTCGGGCCCTGTATGGGCTTCGGGCCCTGGATGGGGTTCGGGCCCTGTATGGGCTTCTGGCCCTGGATGGGGTTCGGGCCCTGGATGGTCTTCTGGCCCTGGATGGGGTTCGGGCCCTGGCTGGGCTTCTGGCCCTGGATGGGGTTCGGGCCCTGGATGGGGTTCGGGCCCTGGATGGGGTTCGGGCCCTGGATGGGGTTCGGGCCCTGCTGCGGGGCCTGGGTTGCCGAACTGCCCTACTTGAACCCATGGGCGGTGTGGGCTCCCTTGGCCGGCCTCTTCTGGGGGCAGAGGTGGTGGGTGCTGCTGTTGGCTGCTTTTTTGCGGCAGGGGCACGTGCCTTGGGGCCCCTTTTTTGGCTTCCAGAGGGTCCAGTGTCCCTTGGTGGGGCAGAGGTAGTAGTCTGGGATCGCAGCTTTTTCCTACCTTGCTGGGACCTGGTGGTTGGGCCCTCCGAGGTCTGGCTTTGCTGTGCTCGTTTGGAGATTGCCTTTTTAGGTGCCATCTTCCACAAATGCTCAAAGAGAATGAGCTTTGGGTGCAGGGACCTTTAAATAATGAGCCCAGCGTGTGACGCCTATGCGCACGACTACGCGCTCGTACGGACGTACGTTCGAGCGGAACCACGAAACCGCTGGGGTTTCACTTATCTGCTGCCTTGAAGAAGCATAAAGATGGCGCCCACTATCTTCACCCGTCAACAGGAAGAGATCCTCATGCTGGTAAGTGCCTGCCTCTGCATTTTAACGTAATAGTCAATGATGGCCGAAATGTAAATGATGCGTTTGGAACTAGTTTGGGGTCTCTTAATGTTTAATAACTGGCTCCTCACACTTCATCCTCAAGGGCCGAGCCTGGCCACGTTTTCACCTGTCTATGCTGATGTCCTAATTAGGGAAATTGCTCAGGCTTAGCAACAGTTAATTAACCTGTGGAGTAGCGGGGCTACCTGTCAAACCTGGCGTGTCTCGGACCTTGATGCGGATGTTTGAGGAACACTGTTTTCCTAAGCCATAAAAACACAACGGGAAGCCACACACGTGGTCCAAAAGCCTAAGCATAAGCCTACATCTTGGATGTTTAAACCATCCTAACATGCCATAGATGCAGGTGGCCTGATTTTTGATGTTGGCTATTATCTGTATGTACATGGTGTGTGATACATATAACATAAGACCAGACTCTCATTCACAGTCAACGTCCTCTTTAAGGCACTCCCCAAAAATGGCTGCCACTCTAAATGTGTGTGTTAATGACATGAAATTCTCAACTTGTGATGCAACACATATGGGTCTGTGTGTAAAAGTAAAAGCTCTGTGTCCATTATGTTTTTCAGATCATGCTTCAGCGCCGGTATGACTTCGCGCCCAATGTGTGCGAAAAAAGGGACATCGCCCGGGAGATCATCGCGGAAATACACCGTGTGACTAGCACCACCTTCACTCACACCCAGATAATGCAGCATTGGTCGGACCTGAAACGTCTGCACATGCCCCGGGTGCGGAGGTTTTTTGGGATCCATTTCCCAAGTAAGTACAAAGCAATTGCATGGTATATGTTCCAAATGTATAAGTTATGCCTTTATTTATAATGACTTTTCTTTGGTAGTGTTGGAAATGGATTTCAGAATTCGCCGCACCCGGAGGCGTACAGGCCGACCAGTGCTGCATGAGTCTGCATCTGTGAGTGAAGGTGGTGGATCTCCCGGGCGACGGACCTACCCCTCCTCTGTGGCCTCCTCAGACCAGCCCCTGGACCTTACCACAGAGGAGGGGCCCAACCGCGTGGGCGTGGAGTCATACCTGGCCAGGCATGGGGAAGGCTCTGGTATGTCACTCTTCATGTATAGGCACAAAGATATACATGGCAGGCCAAAAACTAAGTTATCCTTTATTATGTATTTGTAGAAGCTTCTGGTGCGGGTGAGATAGTGGAGGAGGAGGCAGCAGAGATGCTGGAAGTCGATCCTGGCGAAGGTGAGTGATGTCAGCCAGACTGGGAGCCAGATATGTTGGGAATAGTGACTCTATACAAGTACTAACCAAATGTCACATGTTTCTCCAGGGACTTCTTCACAGCATAGCCAGGACCAAGGGCAGCCTGTTGGCCCCAACCAGCCATCTGTCGGCCACCAACTCCGTAAGTCTCCATGCCATTATTCATATTAATGTTTGGTTAGCTAATAACACACACATAACTAAAGGCGTAGCCAATGTGTAGTTAACACTTTCATGTGGGCACTTCGTTAGCTTAAAGCGGACCCTAACTTGTATTAAGAACATAATAATTAGCCAACACACTGTACCTACAGATTTGAAACATTGAAAAACAGCCTTCAGCCATCTAATGCATGTTATTAGACTGAACAAAACCAATATTGCGGAATATGGAATGCGCAATATTTACAGGCAGCATGGGATACAGATTGAAAAAAGTAAGGTGCTGCCATGCATTGTGGGACTGATGACCTTTCCCTCAACCCAGCTATGCTCTGGATTCCCAACGCACCACTGTAACCTACTCCCCTGTACTTTATCCAACTCTCCACTCCTCATTAAGTGTTATGCTTCAGAGTCCAGATGGCGGCGCTGTAATCAAAAAACCTCCCAAATGTACTTTGATCTGGTGCCGAATCATTTGGGAATAGTTATTGGTTTTCATTAAATAATGTTGAAGGTCCGGTTTAAGGAGTTTAAAGACTTACCTGTGGGAAATGCATTAACTTTATCCCTTGGAAGAATGACATATGTCATGCATTTACATGTATTTGATTAACCCCAAATCTATTTCCAGCATACAAACCGGTCTGGGACTCCTATTTATGTTTATTTCTCTATTGGTTACAGGGATGATCCCAAAAACATTGGCTGGGAAAAAAAAAAGAATCAAGGAGTTGGTGGCCGAGCTGCTGGCCATACAGGCGACGTTGGGGCCAACAGATGAAGAAGAGGAGGAGGATTAGTGCCCTTGGTCCTGGCTACTTTTGTTAAATGTTTTTAACATTTTTGACTTGTTTCTAAATTTTTAGTTTTTTTGTTAAAAAAAAACAAAAAAAACTTTTATCTATGTTTTTAAACCAAAAAAAAAAACATTTTAATATTTTTGGAAACCCAAAAAACAAAAATTTTCAATCTGTTTGTAAAACAAAAAAAAAAAAGTTTTAATGTGTTTGTAAAAAAAAAAAAAAAAAAACAAAAAAAGATGTTTTAAACAAAACCCCCCCAAAAAAAATATGTTTAAACGAACAAAAAAAAACAAATATCAAAATTATTTAAATAAATTATATTTTAAGCCTTCATACATGTGTCTTTTCTAATATGCGCACCAAAAAACAATTACACAAACCAGAAAAAACACGATTAGAAACATATAGACATATGTACATTATGTGGTTTGTGTACGTTTTAGGGTCGTCAACATGAAGTTGGATGCAAGCGCTAAGGGGTTTAGGTAAGTTTGAGGGACCGAGAAATGAAGAAGGATGCATGCGCTAAGGGGTTTAGGTAAGTTTTAGGGACCGAGAAATGAAGTTGGATGCAAGCGCTAAGGGGTTTAGGTAAGTTTGAGGGACCGAGAAATGAAGAAGGATGCATGCGCTAAGGGGTTTAGGTAAGTTTTAGGGACCGAGAAATGAAGTTGGATGCAAGCGCTAAGGGGTTTAGCTAAGTTTTAGGGACCGAGAAATGAAGAAGGATGCAAGCGCTAAGGGGTTTAGGTAAGTTTGAGGGACCGAGAAATGAAGTTGGATGCAAGCGCTAAGGGGTTTAGGTAAGTTTGAGGGACCGAGAAATGAAGAAGGATGCATGCGCTAAGGGGTTTAGGTAAGTTTTAGGGACCGAGAAATGAAGTTGGATGCAAGCGCTAAGGGGTTTAGGTAAGTTTGAGGGACCGAGAAATGAAGAAGGATGCATGCGCTAAGGGGTTTAGGTAAGTTTGAGGGACCGAGAAATGAAGTTGGATGCAAGCGCTAAGGGGTTTAGGTAAGTTTGAGGGACCGAGAAATGAAGAAGGATGCATGCGCTAAGGGGTTTAGGTAAGTTTTAGGGACCGAGAAATGAAGTTGGATGCAAGCGCTAAGGGGTTTAGGTAAGTTTGAGGGACCGAGAAATGAAGAAGGATGCATGCGCTAAGGGGTTTAGGTAAGTTTTAGGGACCGAGAAATGAAGTTGGATGCAAGCGCTAAGGGGTTTAGCTAAGTTTTAGGGACCGAGAAATGAAGAAGGATGCAAGCGCTAAGGGGTTTAGGTAAGTTTGAGGGACCGAGAAATGAAGTTGGATGCAAGCGCTAAGGGGTTTAGGTAAGTTTGAGGGACCGAGAAATGAAGAAGGATGCATGCGCTAAGGGGTTTAGGTAAGTTTTAGGGACCGAGAAATGAAGTTGGATGCAGGCGCTAAGGGGTTTAGGTAAGTTTGAGGGACCGAGAAATGAAGAAGGATGCATGCGCTAAGGGGTTTAGGTAAGTTTTAGGGACCGAGAAATGAAGTTGGATGCAGGCGCTAAGGGGTTTAGGTAAGTTTGAGGGACCGAGAAATGAAGAAGGATGCATGCGCTAAGGGGTTTAGGTAAGTTTTAGGGACCGAGAAATGAAGTTGGATGCAGGCGCTAAGGGGTTTAGGTAAGTTTGAGGGACCGAGAAATGAAGAAGGATGCATGCGCTAAGGGGTTTAGGTAAGTTTTAGGGACCGAGAAATGAAGTTGGATGCAGGCGCTAAGGGGTTTAGGTAAGTTTGAGGGACCGAGAAATGAAGAAGGATGCATGCGCTAAGGGGTTTAGGTAAGTTTTAGGGACCGAGAAATGAAGTTGGATGCAGGCGCTAAGGGGTTTAGGTAAGTTTGAGGGACCGAGAAATGAAGTTGGATGCAGGCGCTAAGGGGTTTAGCTAAGTTTTAGGGACCGAGAAATGAAGAAGGATGCAAGCGCTAAGGGGTTTAGCTAAGTTTTAGGGACCGAGAAATGAAGAAGGATGCAAGCGCTAAGGGGTTTAGGTAAGTTTGAGGGACCGAGAAATGAAGTTGGATGCAAGCGCTAAGGGGTTTAGGTAAGTTTTAGGGACCGAGAAATGAAGTTGGATGCAGGCGCTAAGGGGTTTAGCTAAGTTTTAGGGACCGAGAAATGAAGAAGGATGCAAGCGCTAAGGGGTTTAGGTAAGTTTTAGGGACCGAGAAATGAAGAAGGATGCAAGCGCTAAGGGGTTTAGGTAAGTTTGAGGGACCGAGAAATGAAGAAGGATGCATGCGCTAAGGGGTTTAGGTAAGTTTTAGGGACCGAGAAATGAAGTTGGATGCAGGCGCTAAGGGGTTTAGCTAAGTTTTAGGGACCGAGAAATGAAGAAGGATGCAAGCGCTAAGGGGTTTAGGTAAGTTTCTGGTTGAGGGTGCGCATGCGCAAGATCTTATAAACATACGAACGCACGAATCTAAGAGGCCAAAAACCAATGAAAACCAGAGGCAAACGCAAGTAATTGGAAGAGGTGGACGATGGAAGCAGCAGAAAAAACAGCCTGCCGCCGCAACAGGTGAGCACATGAACGTGATTTTTACGATTGACAACTGACTGAGGCAAGTTCGGGAGATATCATACGAACGGACGTATATTTTAGGATAGAAACGTATTTGCTTATTGAATCACTCGCAAGTTCATACGAACGCACGAGCGGACGTGAAAAATAGGATGATCGTGACCCAAATCCAAGCTGTTACATGTTTCTTTGAATCAACCCACTTGTCTCGCTGTTGGAGTTTGCATTCCTGCTTGGCCACGTGTTTTTTAAAGCATATGTAGTAATCTAGATCAGCAATGGATTTTTTGGTGTTTACATGCCTTTTTATTTTAAACACAGCCCAGCATCAAGCCTCAGCAAGTGTGGAAGCCTCATCCAGTTTGACCACGCCGTCAACTTCCGTGCTGCTTAGGAGCCAGGAACAGATATATACGGTAAGTGGACTTTGATGAAACTGCTGATGCATGTGAATGCACATGACTAATTTGTATAACAAATAGATTTAGGGCCAAACTGAACCTTTTTTTGTACATGTCCCAACAGACCCACACACTGATGGAGGAAATCCAGGAGATGGAGGAGGTTGCCAGCTTGATGGGACCTTTAGAACTGACCCCCCTGGAACCTAATCTGCCACTGTCCCAACATGCTACTGCACCAAATCCTCTGAAGCAGAGTGAAGCTGGACGCATGCTGCCAGCCCTTTGTGGGCCTACTGAGCCTACAGTCCCCAGTGGTAGCTCTGCTGCAGAGGATTAGCCTAGCACATCTGCGATTCTTGCTCGCCCTAGAGGTCCAGCATCTGCAGGCGCTCAAACCCGGGGAATTGGTAGACGTAGTCAGCAACGTCGACCAGTTTCCCAGGGGAGGCGCATGCCGATCCTGGAGTCAGCGTGGCACCATGAAAACTGTTTATTTTGGCAGGTGACTCAAAGAACCCCAGAGCAGCTTACTGCACAATTAGATACATTAAATAATACATTCACCACATGCTGACAGAATTTAGGACGAGCAACAGCCACATGGCCACCTTAAATAATAATTTCACAGCCATGCTCGAGGAAGTTCGAACAAGCAATAGACTCATGTTGGAACAGTGGCAGATTATGAATGCCACACATGCCCAGGTGATGGGCCACCTCCAAGGCCCACCACCAGGGTTTTATGGGCAACACCCATTTTAACAGCTATTTAACCTGTATCTGCTGCAGAGGATTAGCCTAGCACATCTGCGATTCTTGCTCGCCCTAGAGGTCCAGCATCTGCAGGCGCTCAAACCCGGGAAATTGGTAGACGTAGTCAGCAACATCGACCAGTTTCCCAGGGGAGGCGCGTGCTGATCCTGGAGTCAGCGTGGCACCATGAAAACTGTTTATTTTGGCAGGTGACTCAAAGAACCCCAGAGCATCTTACTGCACAATTAGATACATTAAATAATACATTCACCACATGCTGACAGAATTTAGGACGAGCAACAGCCACATGGCCACCTTAAATAATAATTTCACAGCCATGCTCGAGGAAGTTCGAACAAGCAATAGACTCATGTTGGAACAGTGGCAGATTATGAATGCCACACATGCCCAGGTGATGGGCCACCTCCAAGGCCCACCACCAGGGTTTTATGGGCAACACCCATTTTAACAGCTATTTAACCTGTATCTGCTCCACATCTTTCCTCTACATCCCCACTGTATTGACCTGTCTGGTGAGCGCTACCAAGATTGCCTTTTTTATGGCTTTGCTTGTATGATTTTGATTTTCGCCCATATAGCTCATTAGATTGCTGAGATACCCCACTAGCCAATGCCTGAGCTAAAGCCTCACTGAACCTGCCGCTCAAGCTGCCACGTTGCAAGCTTTGGCCTAATGAAATTGTGTCTGGCTCATCCTGTTTGTTGGCAAGATCGGGGGACATTCTGGGCTGGGAAACTACTACCTTGAGCCATGGCAAAGATTGGACAGGACTTGCATTCGGACTGAGGGTTATTGTTTGGGTGGGCCACTGACTTACAGGAGTGGATGTGGCATAGGTATGGCTGATTTCCACCTGTGCCTGTGTCAAATGTGGCCAAGCAGGAGAGGGTGTGTATGTGACCCTATGTATTACTGGCCAAATACTCTCATGCAAATGGTTGCTCCCTATATATGCAATATACCAATTGCTAGGTGCCATGAGTCTGCACCAATGTATATTTTTGTTGTACTATGTATGTATATGAAGTCTGTGAGTGCCCTTCAACTCAAAATGTTCATATTTCAATAAAATATATTGAATGTGACTTTAGCTGTTGTTGACTAAGTTGATGCATTAATGTTTGGGTTCTTTTGAGATTCAAATGTCCAATCTCCTGGGTATAGGCAAACCCAGATTTTTAAGAACTCATGGTGTGACCGCTCCGTACAAAAATCAATGATCATACCATAAATGAAAATATCATTACTTTATTATATCATGGATGATAAAAATATATATGAAGAGGGAGTGCCCCTTGGTCTCTATACCCTCTTATATATGAAACTTTAAAAGCAATAATTGTACAACATTTCACAAAGCATAGAAAGAAATCCTCAATTAATTAATCAATTTTCTACAGTATATATACAATGTGCTTAAATATTTGACATGATTGGTATTAACAATTGTTCACTTGATAGATAATTCTATAATTCTATAATAATTCGATAATTCACTTGATAGATAATAAGGTGATGGTGGACTAGTTTCACCCCTCGGGGCTTCTTCCGCACCGATCTACACCTTTATGGTTAACATACAATTTTGACCAATTCACTTCCAAATGTATATTTCATGTCTGAGTAACAGCCTAGGTCATGCATATAAGACATAAACAAAGGAAAAATACATTCATTTAGTATAATATATAAATCACAGTACTATAACTGATCATTGTGTGTATGAAAGTACCTGAAAGTTAGTCGTTCATCATGTGAACAAACTGTGTGCTTAATATAAAGTTTGGAAGGCAAGTTGTACCACTGGTATACTATTGTCCATCTACAATGATAAACATTACCTAAGAGTTATCTGGCTGGTTTACAAAGAAATGGCATAAATTCAACCATTGTTTGTACTTACTGGGCTGTGTTGTATCAATGGCCTTGTGCAGGGAGTGATGTTTCCCACCAATCCTCGCCGCCTATTTGGAGGCTATGGAGTGACTGAAGTGACTCCGTACGAGTCACTGTTTCCCCCTCTTGCACGCAGATGGCCCGGACGATGACGTGCCATGAGACACGCCCTTATAGTAAGGGCTGTCTCAATTGCTGGGGAGGCGCTGCCTCCTTCCGGGGCGGTATGGACGCATTCAATGCGCCACCTCTATCCCTGGCGAAACCTGACCCCCCACGTGAGGGTAGAGGGAGGCGCCGGCAGGAGGGGGAAGCGGAGGGGCCCCTGTGATATGGCCAAACAGAGGCCGATCACACCTACCACCTCCCGCTCGTAGTCCGCAGCCAAGCACGTAAAAAAAAAATTATAATGACACTCGGCATAGCCGACGCGAGCGGAGAGGCGGCGGGCTCAGGCCCCTCCCCCCCACCTCTCACACATATGAAGTGTGTGCGTACCGGCGGGGGCCACCCCCCACCTCTGCCGCAGCCCCGCCCCCCTCCACCCCCAGCACGCCCGCTCCCACTGTTTGGGTCAATCCCCCCGACGCCGACCAGTAGCTGGTGGAAAAGTTTATTAATTTGGGCATTTAAGTATTTTAAATGATATTATTTAATTGTATTTATTTTTATTTAAGGTAGCAGATCATGCTCCAACTGTACATTATCCAGGACCCAAATGGGTAACACATCAAAGTATATAATAATCTTATAATAATCTTACTAATCTATCGACCTTAGGGGGCAAGACCCCATATCGGGGAGATTGCAACAAAGTCCCAGGTACCTTATATTTATTTGGGAAATTATTGTGGCCAATATATGGCTCACCGCCATATACACATAAATCTTTTGAGATTACTGAAGGTTTTTCTAAACAAACATGGCAAAAAAATGCATGAGGCCCAGATCATGTGTCAATATTTTAGTAATTAATTCATTACTATTTAAAAAAAAAAATACAAAAGCATTCACAAAGGCAAATGAAAGTAAAAAATAAACAATTACAGGGCGTGGCTTGGCCGGGAAGCAAGATGGCTGCTTGATTTGTGAGCTCCCGGTGAGGTCTCCTGAGAAGCTTTGATACGAGCACGTTACCCAGACCATGGGCCGAATCAACAGGCCAGGGGCCGCGACTAAGACCCCCAGGTCTTCACAAACGCCCAAATCGAGTGGAAAATGGTTACCGGAGATGTTGCAGAGCCAGAGGGCAGAGATCCCTCGTGGCCCCAAGATGGCGGACGCAGCTTCCACCTGCAGCTCTCCAGAGAGAGACGACGCGGCGGTCTCGGAGGGCGAGGAAAATGAACTAGCGGCACAGCTGAGCCAGTTACCCACCCGCAACGAGCTAGCACACTTCGCGGGGGAGATCAAGGCCTCCATCACCGCAGCGATAGCGGACCTAAAAGGGGACCTACAGCAGCTATCCCAACGAGTTGAGAAAGTGGAGAGAGAGGAAGCCATCCATACGGCCAGACTATCTGAGGTTCGCGATGTGGTCAGGGTGCACAACAGGCACCTTTTAGAGTTCCACAGACATCTCGAGGACCTCGAGAATCGCAACCGAAGATGCAACATTAGGGTGCGGGGTGTCCCTGAAGAAGTAACCCCTGACCAGATACAGGATGCACTTACTTCCATTTTTAACTCACTTCTGGAAAGACCGCCGGGCACCCAGATTGATCTCGTCCGGGCACACAGAGCCCTCCGCCCACGGAGTGTGGGTGAAAATGCCCCCAGGGACATTGTGTGCTGCTTGCAGAGTTTCCCCTTAAAAGAAGAGATTCTACAGAAAGCCAGAAGTCGGGATAGCATTTTGTTCAATAATTGCGAGATCCAGCTATACCAGGACTTATCTATCATCACCCTGCAACAACGCAGAGCCTTGAGGCCGCTCACAGCGCTTCTAAGGGAAAGAGGCATCCCGTACAGGTGGCGTTTCCCCTTCGCCCTTTCGGCTACCTGCAACGGCAAGACTGGGGTCCTGAGACTACCGGAGGACTTACCGGAATTCTGCGAGGTGCTGCGGCTCCCCCTGGTCTCGCTGCCGGAATGGCTACGAGAATTTTCCATCCCAAGGCTGGTGCGGAGCAGAGGGGGAAGAGACCGCCAGGGAGGTTCGCGAATGGAGCCCCGAGATCGCTCCCCGTCGGTTGTTGGAGGGGGAAAAAGCCGCTCGAGATCCAGGAGCTGAGGAGTTAACGCAAGCTGCATCGTTATCCTTAAGAGCTAAGAGTTTTAATTTTTGGGGTTTTGCCCCCCTGACCCCTAAATAAGCCCCTAACCATTAGCCGAATGCTTGTACTTATCAATGTGTCTGGCACCGTAGGCCGGTGGACTACCTCTTAGTTGAATCCCCGCACTGCGCGATCCTCGCACCGACGCATCCCCTCTCCTTGCTATGGACGGAGGTGTCGATGGGAGGATGCAGGGTTAATGCATAAATAGTTATTACTTATTGACACGGGGATGTTCAAATGTTTAAATGGGTTTTGTTTTTATGGTTAAATAAGGTGTGTTTCACGATTCTCCGCAACATCATAGACATAGGACAAGCTCCCGGTGGGGGCTCCCTCCTCGCTCGCTCCCTCCTGCGATGCATCCCTATTCCATATAACTGGCATGGGCGTCGTAGGGGGGGATGTAGGGATGAGAGACAGAGAGGTTTAGCACAAAGGGGTGGGGAGGTTCGATTGTTTGCATTGTTGCACTGTTAAATGAGGTTGGTTATTTGGGCGGTATCTCACGCGCCTCACTGATTGCTAGTTGTTGCTCTCTAAGCACGCCCGCTCTGTGTGGCGGAACTCGACGTGCGCGGTCCTGAGATCTCGCGACATGCAGGATTTCAGCAGGTGGAGGGGGGTCGGCAGTCGGGGACTCGGAGGGGTGGACAGGCAGTGCTTGAGTGCGGGAGATTTTGTGGACCCATAGGCCCACACAGAGAGGGTGGCGCTCGCCCTGTAAAGCGGGGCAGCACCGTGGACCCACGACATACTTCCACGTGGGATTTCTCCCTGCTTGTCCTCCACTGCGATCCATCCCTATTCCATGCCACCAACAGGGGCGCCATGGAGGGGGGCCATTAGGACGAGATATAATTATTATATATGTTATTAATGATGACCGTCACTTGTTCCGGGCATCGCCCTGTGCGTCCTAGAAGGCGCTCTCTCCTGTCTCTTTAAAACACAGGGGCTGTCATTTGTAGAAACTTGCGTGGGCCTCCTCGAGACAGCAGGTTTGGCAGGGGACCAGCGGGTGGCAAAAGTAATAGCCATGGGAGTTAGAAAGGGGAGCTGGAAAGGGGAATAAAATGTGTCACCTCTAGCGAATGCTCGGGCCTATAGACCCAGGAGGGGAGGAGCAGCTCGGGTGCAAAGGATGCAGGCGGACACTGTTGACATGGGAGAGACGGGGCACACCGGAGCCTGCCGCGGGAGTCAGAGAGGAGAGGACGGGGGTCCGTTACTGTTATTACACTTTGCTGGCGTCATGATCTCATGAAGATCTGCTGAAACTGGGCACGCACACTATATATATTTCACGCTGACGGGGAGTCTTCGGGATTAGACTTGCTGAACAGAAGCTCAAAGGAGGGAACTGGCTATATCCCGGGGAGGGTAGATCTACCTAAAATAGTCTCAGCGCTGAAGCGTTATAGAGTAGCGGAGTGGGAGTGAGAGTAAGGTGTGCTCCTAACCCAACCAGGAGGCAGTGGCGAAGAAACTACCCGCCAGCTAAGAGGGAAATAGGAGAGATATGCAGGCCGGGAGACGCATACCTAGGTGTCCGCAACCCTCGGGGTTGACACAGACCGGGGACCATGAGCATATGGGTAAGAGAGGGTAAACATATCACAGTCCTGGGGACCTCGCCGGGGCCATGGGTCTGTCGGTTGCCGGTGCAGTGTGGGCGGGTTCTGGACGACGGCCCGGATCCTTGGCCTTCCACGATTCCCCCCAAAGGAGGCGGATTCTCAAAGGGGGAAACTGAGGGTGCTCAGCTTGTGCACTTCCTCGCTTTGGTCTGTGGGATACCCCTCTCGGACCACGGGAGACAACTGCAGAGAGGCTTTTCCTTTCTGGGAGGTTGCCTCGACATCCCCCATTAATTTGAGTAAGGGGATATCATATTCTGGTTCCCCCCGCCCCTAAAGGCGTGTGTAGGAAGTTTGGGTAGTTGAGTGTCTTGTGTTTGTGTTTGTGTACTCCTCTTGTGTTCCCCTATCTGTGAATCCCCATACCCCTAGTTCTTCCTGTTCACTCTTCTTTCTTTTGCTTTTCTCCAGGGTGGGGAGGGAGAGACCCCACATAGGACGGGGTCCAGATACATTGTCGGTCTTCGGCGGGTCTGGAGCCCCTCCTCCTGTTGGGATGGCTTCGCTCTGTCTTAATGTTCTTTCCATTAATGCCAAAGGCCTTAACACTCCGGTAAAGAGACATGCCTTGTTTAGAGAGCTGAAAAAGTATAACACCCATATTGCTCTGGTACAAGAAACACATTTTAAAAAAAACAGGGCCCCATATCTGGGAAACAGGATCTACACGACCTGCCATTCTGCATATTCCCCCAACAACAAAGCCAAGGGGGTTTCAATTCTGATAGACAGATCTCTTGCATTGAGAGTAAAGGCTATTGAAAAGGACAAAGAGGGTAGATTTGTCTTTCTGAAAGGATATCTCCCAAATGGAATAACCATTACCCTGGCGAATATATATGCCCCGAATAAGGACCAGCATAAATTCTTCTCCTCGGTGCTGACTAAACTAGAGGGCTTTTGGGAGGGAATGCTAGTGCTGGGAGGGGATCTGAACTGTGCATTGAACCCTCTAGTGGACACCTCTGACGCTAAAACTGCCATATCATATAGGGCCTTAAAACAAATTAAAAAATCGTTGCAGGGACTTGAACTGGTAGATGCTTGGCGCATGATGAACCCTGGGGAGAGAGATTATACCTTCTACTCGCCCCTTCACGCTAAATACTCCAGAATTGACTACATCTTCCTTTCACAAAGAGATCTGGGGAGGGTGGCACGGGCCCAAATAGGAAATATCACATTTTCTGATCATGCCCCTGTTGTAGTCTCTTTAAATTTCCCCTATAGAGAACAGATGGAATGGTGCTGGCGACTTAATGAGGCACTGCTCAAGGACCCCAGGGTGGTAAAGAAGCTCACAGAAGCTCTGGGCAATTACGCCAGGGAGAATGTCTCCGAGGGTATGGACCCAATGATAGTATGGGAAGCCCAGAAATGCACGATGAGAGGCTTGCTGATTCAAGAGGGATCGAGACTCAAGAAGGAGAGGTCACAAAAGTTAAATGATTTATTACAGCAGGTGGCTGACCTAGAATCTCAGCACAAACAGTCTCTCCAGGAGAGACATTTGAGAGAATTGGAAACGAAGCGACAGGAACTGAGAGACCTGTTGTCTAGGGAATCCAATAGGTGGTTCACTAAACGATTTGGATTGTTTTATGAACAGGGAAACAAATCAGGCAGATTATTGGCTAGGGCCTTACGTCCCAAAATAGCACATACCACGGTAGAATGCATTAGGGGATCAGATGGGGCCATGCATCAGAAGAATGAAGAAATAGCAGGGGCCTTTAGTAAATTTTACTCTACACTATACAATTTGCAGGGCTCACATGACTCAGGACATTTAGATAATCTTATGAATACCTACCTCTCGGAGTCTGGGATGCCGGTCCTGTCCCGGGAGGAGAGGGCTCAACTGGAGTCTCCAGTTACGGTAGCGGAACTACAGATAGCATTGAAATCAACCAAAACAGGGAGAGCCCCGGGTCCTGATGGATTTCCCACGCAATATTACAAGTCGTTCTCAGACTTGTTGCTCCCTATGATGACACGCGCATTTGAGTCCACCTCCTCCTCGGGCAGTCTCCCCAGTACAATTTTAGAGGCCAAGATAGCGGTGATCCCAAAGGAGGGGAAGGACCCGAAGGATTGCCGCAGCTACCGGCCGATCTCCCTCCTGAACGTGGACGTGAAATTGTTTGCAAAAGCCTTGGCCACGAGGTTAGCAGCCCTCTTGCCAAGACTAATTACCCAGGATCAGGTGGGATTCGTCCCGGGGAGGGAAGCCCGTGACAACGTCATCAAAGCTCTGAATCTGTAATGGTGGGCGAAAGCGAAGGGGGTGCAGTCCATTATGCTTTCTACAGACGCAGAGAAGGCGTTTGATCGGGTTAAGTGGGACTGGATAAAGAAGGTGTTGGAATATATTGGTTTGGGCGGAGAGATGAGGAGTAGGATATTGGCCTTATATTCAGAGCCGGTTGCCAGGGTAAGAGTGAATAATTGCACGTCCCCGGCCTTCCACATCCGGAATGGCACTCGCCAGGGGTGTCCGCTATCTCCATTAATCTTTGCTCTTTCTTTAGAACCCTTTTTGAGAAAGGTTAACCTAAATGGCGACATTAAGGGGTTGGCAATAGGGTATAGAGAAAGGAAGGTGGCCGCGTATGCGGACGATATGCTTTTTTTCTTGAGCTCCCCCAGGATCTCTGTGCCTAACCTGCTGAAAGAATTTAAGATATTTGGGCGTCTATCGAATTTAAAAATCAATTTTAGTAAGTCATACGCCATGAATGTCTCGATGCCAGAGCGAGAAGTGGCGGAGATGAAGGAGAATTTCCCCTTTAGCTGGGAAGAGAAGAGTATGGGTTATTTGGGTATCCGGATTCCGGTGTCCCCCCTTCACCTATTTCAGCTCAACTTTGCCTCCCTGGGGACCAAAATCAAACGGGACTTGGAGAGATGGAATAAATTGAAGCTCTCATGGTTCGGTCGTATAGCGGTCATTAAGATGAACATCCTCCCGAAACTGTTGTATCTGATGCAATGCATCCCCATTAAAATCCCTAGCACATTTTTTGGGGACCTGACGAAAACTTTTAGAAGATTCGTGTGGGCTGGAAGACCCCCTAGGATTAGGAAAAACATCTTGCACTTGACCAGGGAGAAGGGGGGGACGGGCCTTCCCTGCGTGCTGTCCTATTATAGAGCGGTTCATATAGGCCGGATTGTCGATTGGCATATCAATGGCGCACAGAAGGATTGGGTGCGGGTGGAGGGGGAAGCGGTGGGGGGGGGGGACTAGACATAATTTGCGATTTGAGGAGCAGCGACATCCCCTCATCGGTAAAAAGCCACCCGTTTGTTGGGGCCTCCCTGGGGGCCTTGGCCTCCCTGCGCAATAGAAGGGGGGGACTATCATCCCAACCTGGCCTGTTGACACCGATTAGGAAGAACCCAGCTTTTCCACCTGGCGGGGACCCCTCCTTTCTGAAAGGGTGTAAGGGACCAGCTGTCCTACGAGTTTATCATGTGCTTGATAGGGGCAATCTGATAGAGAGGCAGGAACTGCAGACCAGGTTGGAGGGGAAGGTACCGATCCTTTCCTACCTCCAACTGCGGCACTTTTTGTCGACAGACGAAATGAAAGCAGGAATCAAAAGGGAAGCTACAAATTTTGAAAGAGCCTGCCTGGGGTTGGGCCCAAACTCGCACCTTATATCATGGGCCTACGGGCTTCTCTGTGGCAGGAACACACGGGAGAGCAGACCATGGGAAAGGAGATGGGAAACTGATGTAGGCAGGTCATTCTCGGAGGAGGAGTGGGAAGGTATATACAGGAATGCTCATAAAGGCTTGATTAGCAGCTCAATGCAAGAGACAAATTACAAGTTGATCACGAGATGGTATCGGACCCCAGAACGGCTGCATTCCTTCTATCCCTCGATCCCAGACGTCTGCTGGAGATGTGGACATAACGGGGCATCGATAATTCACATTTGGTGGTCCTGTCAATCTATAAGTGGCTTCTGGGAGGAAATTAGAACAATCTGTGCCCAAATAATGGGGGAGCCCTTGGAGTGGAAGGTGGAAAGTGTGCTGTTGGGGTGGTCCCCCGATGGAAGGGGAGCAGCGGGAGGAGCCCCATTAGCTAGACATCTCTTAAACGCCGCTAGAGTGCTCATTCCCAGAAACTGGAGGTCCCAAAGGCCCCCCACCACTAGAGAATGGCTTCGCCAGATCAACCATGTTGAGCAGATGGAGGAAATATGCTATGCGAGACAGGATAGACTAGACGCGTTTCGGAAGATATGGACAATATGGGATACTTTTAAAGATACGGATGTATACAAAGAGATTTGGACGGACTAACCCTGAGGCGACCTCGTACCCTGGCCCGCTGGGCGAGGGGTCCTCGTCAGCAGGAGCATTGTAGAAGAGGTTCCCCGGAGGGTAGCTGGAGGGCTGATCCCCCCCCCTCGGGGTGAATCAAGAACACAGCGGTCTCTCTCTCTGCCCACCTTTCCCCCATCTGTTTTTCCCCTTCCTCCACTCTTTCTTCCTCCCCTCCAATTTCTTACGTGCCTTTCCTCCTCCTTCTCACACCTCTGTTAGTTCATGACTCCCCTTCTACCCTCATAGCGGATGGATAATTCTTACCCATCCCTACCCTGACCTCACCCCACACACTATTGGACTACCCTGGCCCAATCCCCTGTCTTGTCTTGTCTTCCCGTAAGTCACCCGAGAACCAGTGGGTCCTGGGCTGGTTTTTGTCTCTTGTTCAATGTCGTGTGCGTTACCTATATGTTTTGGACCGGTTGGTGAGGGCGACCCCAGAGGGGGGAATGGCGGAGGGAAGTTGTGGAAAAGGAGTTGGCTCCCCATGGAGCCTAGGTTTTCCCCGCCACACAGGCAGACTGCAGGGTGGCGATACTAAGCCAATTTAAATATGCTTATTTCTCATGCCATGTCTGAAGTTTGAGTTTAAACCAGGTGAATTAGTTAAGTTTGCACAGCCACCTGTAATATCAATATCTGTATCTGTAACTAATTAGAATAAGAATGTGACCTTGTAACATTATATTAAGATCGGTCCATGTCTGTCTGTAATGTGTATGTGATATGTTTATTGTATCTTAAAAATCCTTTCAATAAAAATTGAGTATGTTTAAAAATAAATAAATAAATAAACAATTACATGCAACAAACAAACACAGGAAAACCAAATTAGACAAAATGGGTGCTTATCAAATTGGCCCGAACAGCTTGGCCAGAGGCACTAGGTGTGCCACAGTAGTTCTTTTCTGGGTCTTGGCTGGGTGGAGAGGGGGGCAGATCCACATACCGGGGGACACGCTGCATTATGGCAAAGTTGTGGAGAACACAGCAGGCCAGTATGATGTCTATGACCTGGTTGGGGTGATACTGGAGTGCCCCTTGGTATGGTCCAAACACCTGAAGCGAGTTTTTAAGAGGCCAAAGGCCCTCTCCACAACGTCCAGGGTTTTGCGGTGCGCCCGATTGTAGGCGTCCTGGGCCGCATTCTGTGGCCGAAGGACGGGCGTCATCAGCCAGGGAAGAAGCGGATAGCCGGAATACCCTGAAAGAATAAGAAAATACTTACATAAATTACACATTCAAAACAAAAATTTATGGACAAGCGGTCGTTCACCCTGACTAAGAGTCTATCTTATATTTTAGCCACACCCTGTACATACAGATTGCTCACCTAAAAAAACAGCCTAACACCATCTACTGCATGTTCTGAGCCTTTAAACATCAAAGATGGCGGCTGAGGGAAAATCAGGCAGCCTGCAAACAGGAATTGGATTTGGACTGTGCTGCTCTGCATTCTGGGATGTCTTACCTTTTCAGGACCCCAGATCTGCTTTGTCTGAGCAAAGCACAGCTCTAACCCGCCCCCTGCACTTTATCTCGCTCTCCTCTCCTAAGTAAGTGTCATGCATCTGAGCAAAGATGGCACCGACCCTATCATAAAGTCAAGAACAGAATTGCAGACGAGTGTGGGAAAGAATAAAAAGTACGTTAGTAGAAACTAAAAATATCTTATTTTTAAATGCTGGGAAAACAGTTTTTATGGGTTTTGCTTAGCTAAAGATCATGGTTAAGGTCCGGTTTAACATGTCATCAAGGGGTAAAAACAGCCATAGGTTCAGACATGGGTCATAAACTATATTCATAGACATACATTGAAAAGTGAATGACGCTATTTGCATCCACTTGCCAAGGAGCCATCCACTTGACAATTCTCCAGACTCAAACAGACGGTATTATCCAGATATTCGCAAGATGTACGCGTCATGGGATGAGCCTGGATACCCGGCAAGGACACTAAGGAACCGCATGTCCGGCGCCACCACTGCTTGGACTTTCAGTGAGTGGCCCATTTTGCGGTTCCTGGGAAAAAGAAAAATAAGCAAGGCAAGGTAAACTACTCAAACACTAACTCCTAACACCATCCAAAAAACATGTTGGCCAATACAAATAACACTAATTAAGTACTGACAAAGGGGCCATCCACCAGTGTTGGATAGCTATTGTCTCACCCTATAAACTAGGCCGCACACACACTATAATCATTAATCAAAATTTATTTCATCAAGGACACATCATAAAACATGACAGACAATGACCACATTTAAACATGGTAAAATGTGTATATATACATATACACAGATAAAAGAGCGGGCCCTGCAGGTGGGCTTTATAGGACTACCAATAGATAAGTCAAATAATATATCAACAGGTTCAAAATATGCCAGGTGTATAGGGTTCAGCTGTCTGGAAAAAAACAGTGCAGATTAGCATATACTGATAGGTATATGCAATTAGAGACCGTGGCCACACAGATTGTGGATGTGAAAACTAATACTAAATAAAACAGAGAACCCACAAAAAGTATTACAGCAGAAAGTGCAAGTGCAAAGAGTGATCAAAGAGTGCTATCAACAGTCAGACCAATACACCATGGCATATACTATACATTACTTTACCAAAATAAGGCAAAATTAAACATGATACTATCACCAATAGATGGGTCCTGGTCCCCTGCAGATGCCCGTTCATGAACACTAATTAAGTACATAAGTATTTTTTAGCAAAAAAAGTATATGTATGTTGGATCAACTAAGGATTAACATTCGAATGACTAATTAAGGTCCACATGAAAATGTTTGGCTTTGGCCGACATTAAAAACATTGATGAAGCTATAGGCGGTCAAATGAATCACAGGGACAAGTTACAAGGAGTGATTAAACTATACACGGTCAAATGGGGCACAGGGACACTTGAGAAGGAGGGATTAAGCTATACACTGTAAGCTGTTCCACGGGGACAATTTACAAGGGGGGATTAAGATATACACTGTAAGCTGTTTCACAGGGACAATTTACAAGGAGGGATTAAGATATACACTGTAAGCTGTTTCACAGGGGCAATTTACAAGGAGGGATTAAGATATACACTGTAAGCTGTTTCACAGGGACAATTTACAAGGAGGGATTAAGATATACACTGTAAGCTGTTTCACAGGGACAATTTACAAGGGGGGATTAAGCTATACACCGTAAGCTGTTTCACAGGGACAATTTACAAGGAGGGATTAAGATATACACTGTAAGCTGTTTCACAGGGACAATTTACAAGGAGGGATTAAGCTATACACTGTAAGCTGTTTCACAGGGACAATTTACAAGGAGGGATTAAGATATACACTGTAAGCTGTTTCACAGGGACAATTTACAAGGAGGGATTAATAGATAGTTAAAATACAGTTTGTCTAAACTATATAACAAAATGACCGATTGAACTTACCTATAGATGTACTCGTCGGCTGAAGGAGGGACCAATGCAACGTGGGTGCAATCAATCGCACCCATGACGTTGGGCATGTCGGCGATATTATAAAAAGCCAACTTAAACACGTTCCAGGCTACCATGTCGTCTGGAAAGAAAATATATTTCTGAATAATGGTAGCCATGCCTTCCAAAAACTTGGATAGTGCGCGGCTCAGTGTAGGCTGGAAGATCCCCATGGAGAGAGCACCCAGCCTCTGGAACGAGCCGTTCACCAAAAATTGCAGGCAGCGAAGCATCTTGGTCATACCTGAAATTGCTTGCCCTTTCCTTGTGGTGCGGGCTAACCATGGCCGCAGCTCACTATACAATTTATGGAGGGAAGCGCGGTTAAGTCGGTTCAGCTCGAGCAACTCAACGTCATGCATGCGATCGATATGCATGCATCGCCGGTGCAATCTGGCCTCGGCCCTGCTGATACATGCAATGCCCATTAGCTGAAGGCGCTCATATTCCTCCACAAAGCCGCAAAACATGGTCAAAGCAAGGTATCCGAGGTCAAAATGGTCCCGTAAGTGGATCGCAAAGGAAACGGTTTTATAGGGTGGTGGTCCCTCGGCAATCAGCTCTCTGAATGAGACGCAAGCCCATACCAATAACGTAAGTTATCTGAACGAACGCAAAATATCAGATTTTGATGGGAAAATGATCCGAACTAACGCAAATGATCCGATTTAGTTTCGTTCATCGCATATACGCACGAGCGTGAACGAACGTGCAAATGGAACAGAAAAAACAAAAAAATGACAAACACACACAAAAACATACACAGACCGCTACGAAAGTCCAGACGAATGTGTCTCTAAATCGAGGCTATAATTAATTATTAAATAGAAATGGATCCATCAATAAATTTTGCTGCGCCTCCGGCAGAAAAAGGCATTTTCATACCAGGGAATATTTTTAATATTGTTTATTTATATAGTGCCATCATCTTCCGTAGCGTTGTACAAAGTGGTGATTACAGGGTAGAAACATACAGTACATATTACAAATGCAGGGTTTACAATGAAATGAAAATTCTGGGGAGGAGGAGGCGTGACCGAGCAGTATGGCTGCTTGAGAGCTTGGCTCTGCAGTGAAGGGAGGCCTGGAGCAATCTGCAGCATGGGGGCACACTCAGAAACCGGCCCCAGAGACCCAGGAAACGTTGGAGACCCTGCAGGGACGAGTCATAGGCGCAATGCACCCTGCCAGCAGTAAGAAAAGAGGAAAGGAGGCTCGCAGGACAGCAGCAGCAGGGCCTAAAATGGCGGTGGCGGAGGCAGCTGAATGTACAGAGGTAACAGCAGCCCCTGGGAGAGCTGGGGAGGGCTTCCCTCAGGAGGACCCTGGCAGAATTGGAGGAGAGAGACCATGCCTGACCAAGGATCTGTCCCTGGATTTAGCAGATAGCTGGCCGCAGACCCCCCCCCCTCACCTCACAGTGAAGGCTCACTCCATTAGCCATGACATTCTTTCACAGCTCAGAATCATAGTTTGTGAGGGGGTCACTGCTGTGTCAGCCAAACATACTGAAACCCTGCTGCGTGAAATCAGGGACCTAGGTGGGAGGACAGACGCCTTAGAATCCAGAATGGATGATGTTACAGTGGTTCTTGACAGCCAGGGAACTCTCCTGGAGCAAATGCAGGAGGAAATCATCTCCCTCAGGGGCCTAAATGAGGAGCTGGAAAACAGGAACCGCAGGTCCAATTTAAGATTTAGGGGGCTACCCGAAACAATGGAGGACTCTGTGGGCACTATCACCACCCTCCTGCGGGAACTAGACCTAGAAATCCCAGTGGAAAGACTGGAGCTAGATAGGGCACACAGGGCCCTGACCAGAAGACCCGCTGAGGGCCCGCCGCGTGACATTATAGTCAAGTTTCATTATTTCCAAACTAAAGAAGCGGTGCTAAAAGCCTCCAGGGAAAAATCACCCCTCATGTTTCAAAACCATAGCTACCAGATCTTCGCGGACCTGTCTCAAACCACTATCCTCAGGAGAAGATCCTTTAGGCCCTATCTGCAGGCCCTCCAGGCGCGTGGCATACAGTATAGATGCGGATTTCCCTTTAAGCTGTCTTTCTTCCACCAGGGAAAGCAGTTTCAAGCCACCTCTCTCCCAGAATTAATGGACAGATTCAAAGTCCTGGATTTTCGCCTCCCTGAAACGGACATGGCGGCTCCTTCGCTCCCCTCTACGCCAAGAACACCGAGACCCATCCAGAGAAACATACCACAAGCAACCCCCTCTCCAAAAGTGAACAGACAACCACAGAAATCCCAAACCATGAAACGGCTGCTCTCGCAGATGTTCCATCCGGTTCCAAAGGACTGAGCCATACGCCACAGTCTAACTCCACTCTCTAACTCTCATTACCCTCTGAGAAACTTGTGAGGCCCGGCACCCCATGGTCCCCTGTCATCTTGAGGATCCTCCGGGCACTTTCCCCCTTTGCCGGGGGTGCATCATCCCTGTAATTTGAGGTGTCCGCGGACCCCCTATGTTGTTTATGTGACTGTATGTCCAGGCTTTGACGCTGGGACATGCTCACCTGTTGTTGACCAGGGACTCTCCGTATGGAACGCCTGCAGCTTTGACTCGACTGACTGCCTTGCGGTAACATGTTATTTGAATGTTCACTGTTCTTTATCCTAGGCTGATGTTGATAATTTTATTGTCGTTATTGAATTCTTTGTATTTTCATCTGTTCTTATTGGTTTGAGACCTCCTCTGGCTCTCCCGTTTTGGCCCTGCCTAAACTATGTGAATACTGGGCACCTAGCTCTATCCCCCCAGGGGGGAGACGGCGATTTGCCTGGAGCTACTGGACCCCGGTGGTAGTACCAGGTGGTGGGACGCTAGAGGACCCCTCCTTAGCTTATAGCCCCCTGGACACCTCCCGGGCCGGCGATACGCCTTCCCCATTGGCTATAAATGGGCAGGCTCCTCTCACCTTTGGGATAGACCCTGGTCTATGAGTCCTGATGGTCCATGGAGGACGCCCAGGGAATTTCTGCTTTAGGCACATACGCCTTAACCATCAGTTCCCCTGGTCAGTATTATTTTGTTATCGGTTTAATATTTATGCTTTCTCCCCGTATGAGGCCCATAATGTTGTGGTTTTCATTAAACCTTTTTCTTTTGGATCATTCGCGATGCAGTCATCTAAAGGTCGTCTGGTGCTGCAGGCCCGGGGCCTTTTACCTGGGACGTGGCATTGGGGTGACCTAGTCCTGCTGCTCCCTGGTTCTCTCTAGCCCTACGATGTGGAGCCCACTCCCCTATGGGGGGGTCTCGACTCACCTCTATTGGTGGGCCGGGGGGGCTGTGGCGTGGCAGACAATGATTGTTATTCTTTGTACATGGTTCTTGTTCTTATGTGGGTTCTTACTTTTTCCTCTCTTAGCACCATCCATTCGTTAGCTTTGCCCCGAAGGTCATATTAGTATGGCCTCCCGACACTACACGAGAGCCCCCTATTGTCCAGTCCAGGGATTTGAAAGTCCCCGTCCACTGGATACCTCCTTCACAAGTTTACTTGTGATAAGAAACTCTACAATAGGTTTTGTACCTAGCTACACCCTCCCCTTTACCTCGACTATATGTACATCCTCCCTTTTAACATCTCTCCTTCCACCTCCCTCCCTCCCGAGCGGGATCCTGGACCATCTGGGGAAAAATTACACTGGTTGATAGGCCTCCTTAAATTATATCATGTCACTTAATATAATTTCACTTAATGTACAGGGTCTGAATTCACCCAACAAGAGATCCAGAGCTTTCAACTTTTTTAACTCCATTCATGCTGATGTAGTCTGTCTTCAGGAGACACATTTTTCCTCCAGTTCCTCACCAAAACACCTTAATCATAGATATTCCCTGTTCTTCCAGGCCACCAGTCAGAGCAAACAGAGAGGGGTCCTTATTGCCTTCCGGAACGGCACCTCTTTCACCTGTCACAAACAAATATCGGACCCGGGGGGTAGATTTTTGCTGCTTCAAGGCATAGTCCAAGAGGCCGAGGTGACTTTCCTTACATATTATGCCCCGAACACCAGACAGATTCCATTTTTGGCTCATATATGTTCTCTCCTTCAGGTTCACAGTAAGGGAGCTGTCTTTGTGTGCGGCGACTCTAACCTGACATTACATCCCCACTTAGATAGGTCCTTACCTGGTAACAGGCAATTAAGGATAGTGGCCTCTTTTCTGACTTGATAAATATAGCTCTATTAGCTGACCCATAGAGGGACAGACACCCCCATGCAAGGGATTATACCCATTATTCAGCACCACATAAACTATCAACGAGGATTGACCACATATTTGTATTGACAACATTTCTCCCCCAGGTAGCTCAGACCAAAACCCACCCTATCCCCTGGTTGGACCACGATTGGGTGGCAATCTCCTGCAAATCGCTGCTTATTAAACCCAAACCCTCCGCATGGATCTTAAATGACTCCTTGCTCTCCTCAAGCCTGTTGGTGGAGGAAGCTAGTAAAGCAGCTACCGAGTATTTTGTAACAAATTACACTGCGGAGGTCCCACCGACCATGGTTTGGGGAGCATTTAAAGCAGTAATGCGGGGTCATTTAATCAGCCTAGCCTCTAGGAAAAAGAAGGAGAGAACAGCTATGGCTAAAAAACTCCAGTCACAATATCAATTGGATGCTGCTGCCTTTAAATCTAACCCCACTACTGAGCGCTTAAGGAACCTGGAATCTTCCAGGACCAAACTTAACCTTCTCCAGACAGAGGAAGCTGAGAGAAGATACAGGAGGGCTAAACATAAATATTATGTATCGGCGAACAAACCGGGGACGCTGCTTGCAACTCAATTAAAATGTCAGGATCATTTGGTGAAACCCATAAGGCTTAAAACAGGGAAGGGTCTGCTAACCAGTAACCCCATTGCGGTTGTTGAGGAATTTTCAACTGGTTTATCTAAATTATATGATGCCCCCTCTCCTCCGCATGACTCCCAAATTAAGACCTTGAGAAAGTAACATATCCCCAATCCTAGAGTCCTAGAATCAGAGCATGGACGAGGCTATATGAGTAGATGAAGTACTTAAAGCAATTAAGTCCCTAAAATCTAGTAAGAAACCCGGCCCAGACGGCTTCCCCGCCATATTTTATAAAAAGTTGGCCCCCATTCTGGCTCCACGGCTAGCCAGAGTGTATAATCATATTAAAGGTGGAAACCCCATGGACCCTGAAATGCTTAAAGCCTCCATAGTAATGATACCAAAACCAGGGAAGGACACACAGAACTGGGCGAATTTCTCTGTTGAATCTTGACTTGAAAATCTTAACTAAAATATTAGCGAATAGAATAAATGAATTTTTAGGAGATGTGATTCATAAGGATCAGGTGGGTTTTGTCCCCAGGAGAAAGGCCAGAGACGGAATTCGTAGGACCCTACAGTTGGCGGAGGGAGCTCAAACCCAAAACCTTGAGGCGATGCTTCTTTCACTTGATGTGGAAAAAGCATTTGACTCCCTGTCCTGGCAGTACCTGCATGCAGCCTTGGAGAAGTGGGGTTTTGGACCTGGCTTCCTCTCTTGGATCTCCTCACTGTATGCTAAACCAACAGCTCATGTCAAATATGCAGGGTTTAACGCCACAGAATTTCAGATCCGTAGGGGCACCAGACAAGGTTGCCCGCTGTCTCCTATTCTATTCGTCTTAGCCCTGGAGCCATTGGTTGAAAATATTAGACAAAACCCTTCAATTAAGGGAATTCCTTGGGGGGGTAAGGACCATAAAATCTCCCTATTTTCGGACGATATGCTACTCATGCTCACTTCCCCAAATATCTCAGTCCCTAAAACCATGAAGCAACTCACGTTGTTCAGCCAGATCTCGGGCCTTAAATTGAATGCCTCCAAATCCACGGCTCTTGACATCTCCCTTTCCACTAAGGCAAAACAGACTCTGGCCCATAATTTAGCATGTCCTGGGCCCAGAAGCTGCCATACTTGGGAATCAAGCTGACATCCAGGAGTAATAAGTTGTATAAAGCAAATTATCCTGAAATGTTTAAATCATTAGATAAACTGCTGCAATCCTGGCAGTACGTGTGAATGTCATGGCTGGGACGTATTGCTGCCCTTAAAATGACTTACAAGAAAACAAATGGGTGAGGGCACCACTAACAATTATAAGCAAATACTAAAATATTGACACCGGAAGGTAACCACTAAAGAACTTGAAGCAGGGCACTCAACCGGTAAATATGTATCACAAATGTCTTTATTATCTAGACTAGGCCATCACACAATATAAAACACAAAAAACACAATGACAACACATTTTTTTAAAAAGTACAAGTAAAAAACAGACCCAGGACCTACACAGCACCAATGATTATGTAAAATTTGTAGGATATATGAAATCACAATAATATTGGTATAAACACATCAATTAATACATAGTACATGCGGCCACTCAAAGCATATGAATAAATAATGTCAAACCCCACAATCCAAAAATCATAACCATATCTGCCCAAATATTATAAATACAAATATTAATGCCCTATATATCACAGATAAACACTATATAAAGTGACCATGTGCAATAAGTATATATCTTCCTAATAAAAGTGCTAATTGGGGCAAAATGCCTCCAAACTACAATATTCCCCCAAAAAACTTAATATATATGTAATAACATATCAATTTAAAGTGCAAGTGCAAAAATGAACAGTATATAAATAGTATCTGAGGAAAAGACTATTAGCCTCGATTCAAAGACACATTCGTCCGGACTTCCGTAGCTGTCTGTGAAAGTTTGGGTGGGCGTTAGTCTTTTTTTTGCTTTTTTTCGTTCATTTTTCATTCGTACGAGCGTTCGGGAGAATGTGTATATGCGCTTTCGATGAATGGAAGCAAATCGGAAAATTTCCGTTGGTTCAGGTCATTTTTCAAACAAAATCAGAAATTTTTCGTTCGTTCAGATAACTTCCGTTGTTGGGATGATTCAGAGAGCTGATTTCCGACGGACCACCACCCTATAAATCTGTTTCATTTCCGATCCACTTACGAGACCTTTGAGGGCTCGGATTGCTATTGTTGAACATGTTTTGCGTCTATGTGGAGGAGTCTGCGTGCCTTTAGCACCAAGGCATTGCATGTATCAGCATGGCCGAGGCCATAAATTGTATAGCAATGCATACCTGAATCAATACATTTCATGTATGCCTTATAGATGCATTTTAATGCTGATCTAAATTAGTCCTTTGCATGTAAACATTTATTTTCCCACACATCCATATAATTGCTATATTTTTTTAGACTTATGTCCTTTGTGAATTATATTTGGATTGTTGAACTTGAATCTTAATTTGTTGTAGGAGTTATTGTTTTAGTTGCTTACCTTTGCTTTGTGTAATTATTTTATATTTGGTTGCAGGAACCGCAAGATGTGCAACTCGCCCTTGCTCCTGATGCCCGTTCTTTGTCTGCAGAATGCGGTCCAGGGGTTCTCTAATCGGGCACTATGCAAAACCCGGGCCGTGGTGGCAAGGGCCCTCTGGCTTTTGAAGTCCAGATTTAGGTGTTTGGACCATACAGGGGGGGGCACTGCAGTATGACCCCAACAAGGTTATACCAGAATTTTAATTTACGTTTTTTAACAGGGACCACACGTGCCAGAGTGGCACAACTGAGTGTCAGGGTCCTTCAGTTGGTGGGCGAGATGCAGGAGCTGC
Organism: Gastrophryne carolinensis; assembly: GCA_027917425.1. Lineage (NCBI taxonomy): Eukaryota > Metazoa > Chordata > Amphibia > Anura > Microhylidae > Gastrophryne > Gastrophryne carolinensis. Next base: position 90,519,701 of record CM051240.1, on the reverse strand, counting down.
GCAACCCGTTGGGGACCACAGATGAAGAATAATGTTCAGTGGCCTGCCATTGCTATGTATTTTGTTTTTTATAGTAGTAAAAATTTTACATTTTCAATTTTTTTTTTAATTTTATATTTTATGATGGTATAAAAAAAATGTTACATTGTCATTTCATTTACAAAATACATCAACACAAAACTAATGGGCCCAGAAATATTTAAAGTTGAATATTCACATGACCGAGAAGTGATTTGGGTAAGTTTTAGGGGGCTAAAATGGAAGAAGAACCTAACCGATAAGTGGTTTGGGTGAGCTTTAATGGTCCAAAAGGGAAGATGGAGGATAGTGCTAAGTGGTTTGGGTGAGCTTTAATGGTCCAAAAGGGAAGATGGAGGATAGTGCTAAGTGGTTTGGGTGAGCTTTAAGGGTCCAAAAGGGAAGATGGAGGATAGTGCTAAGTGATTTAGCTAAACATTGTAGTAGAAGTGATGGTGGCAAATATGTAGGCAAGCACTTTAATGAGTTAAGTTTGTAGTGCGCAGGCGGAAGATGGTAAGGATTTCCATCTGGACGAATATTTATTGAAAAAGGGAAACAGAATCGAATGGGAAACGTAAAGGATTCGTTGGAGGATACGATGGGAAAAGGGCAAAAACGAAAGCCTACGTTGTAACATGTGAAAATGAAACGGAAAAGTCTGGATGGAAAATGACATCCTCGTAATTCGTAATCTGCCGTACGAACGGACGGAAACTTTACAGAAGGTTTTCAATGCATGCATTGAATCGCGCGATCGCTCATACGAGAACGGAAACATTTCACAAAAAAAACAGATCGGCACGAAAACTGAAGTTTTTTTGTGTCTCTCTGAATCGAGGCTATTGTCTACAAATTACTGCACATGCTGTACAGCTGACGCAGAAAGGCCAGACCAGCCTGACCTAATGCATCACAATCATGACAAGAAATGAAATCCAAAGCAAGAGATACCGCATGTAGGTGCTGTTCAGTCCCGAATGAAAGCTCCCCCAAGTGCTCCGCCATGCGCCCACAGCTTCTGACTTACTTACCTAAGATATTTTATCTTTTAGAGTCCTCCCAATCCCTATCCCGGGACGTACCCTAGATATCTTACAGCGTAAAATTCTATCCTTCACGTAGAACAAAACTAAACCTAGGATCAAGAAGACCACGCTAAACTGTAAAAAAGAACAGGGAGGAAAAGCCTTCCCATCCATCCAGAAATATTACGTTGCGGCTCAGATTCGCCCTTGGTCTTGATACATGCTCCGCGATACAAGCCTATATGGGTGCTCAACGACATAGCCAGCTGCTCCCCAGTAGCCCCGGCTTCATTGCTGTGGACCCCTAAACCCTGCAGACCGAAGAAGATACCTCCCATTCTAAACTTTTCTCTGTCAGTGTGGGACTCAGTTGCGGATGAATTCACTTCTCCTCATCTACTCGCCTCCCCCTTAATTGTGAACCCTGCATTTCCCCCAGGAATCTCACATCCCTCTGGATATAAATGGTGGTTACAGAGAGGCTTTACGGCAATAGATAGATTCTGTACTCCAACTGGGATTAGGACTCCCCAGGATATGTCTCCAGGTGGGGAATTCCCCCCTGCTGAAAACTTTAGGTGGCTCCAGGTGCAGCATTTTATAACAGGCTTACTCAGAAAATCCTCCCCACCCTTCAAGAAAACTGACTTTAAAGACAGGTGCATACGTGACCAATTCGCTGCTGGCTTGATATCCAGCCTATATGTTTCCCTAGTGACCCCCCCCCCCTCTTCAGTCAAGCATAATTATATGTTGAGATGGGAGCTAGAAATGGGGGCAGAAAAAGAACTGGATACCTGGCAGAGTATCTGGAGAAACATAAGCAAAACCTCACGAAATGCATTAATCTTGGAAAACGCATATAAGGTCCTGTTCCAGTGGTACTATACTCCAGATCAAATTCATAGATTTTCCTCTTCGGACTCCGCCTTGTGTTTCAGAGGTTGCGGGGAGAGAGGAACTATGTATCACATATGGTGGGGTTGTCCGGTCACTTGTGCCACTTGGAACAGAACCTATAAGTTGATCTCTGACATCTTACATATCCCACAGGTGGCAGACCCCTTGGAAGCAATTCTTTCACTGAAGATAGGTCAATACACTAAACTAGGATGGCGGCTAACTCAGCACATCCTCTCAGCTGAAAAGATGACCATAGCCAGAAACTGGAAGTCCCCCACCATACCTTGGCCTGAAATCCAGAACAGGATATCAGATATTATGTGTAACGAAAAAATAACAGCAATAGTGAATGATCAATGTGACATGTTCAATGAGACCTGAGGCCCATGGCTGGAGCATATCAGGCTGATCAATAACCAGACTAACCCAGTGTTTTCAATTTGATAGATCCACGCGTCCCTTCTTTGGTAATTGACCCTTGAACTTTAAGCTCATTATCTCTATATATACTTTGGCTTAGGTCCACCCCGCTCCACTCCCTGTTTGACTCTCCTGCCCTGACCACCCCCCCCACCCGGTTACATATGCCCCAAAATAGAAGTTCTTGCTCTAAATAATCCCTGAGTGCTGGAACTTTCAGGAAGTATTCTCTGTAGGTATACCTCATGTTCCCATGACAATATTTAATAAGCACATGGCTTATCATCCCATGAGACCTTATTAGGTTCTGTTAAGAGTACAATCTGTTACATTAGATATGTTTTATTGATTTGCTCTGGATATATTATACGACTAAGCAGACTACAGTACTGTGTATTTGGAAGAAACTGTATACCTTAGAACTATTAGTATGCATATAATCTATGTTTTCCATATGCTTTTTTTTTTATATGTATACGGTGTATCTTGTGCAAACTTCAAAAAAATTTTGTAAAAGAAAAAAAGAAATGAAAATTCTGAATACAAGATACAATAGGAGAGAGAGCCCGGCCCTTGCAAGCTAGTCTAAAGGATGAGGACTTGAGCTTTGTGGCACATGCCCTTTAGAGAATTGCTTAAGCCAGATTGTATATTTATATAATATATTTTTCATTTCACTGCTTTATTGCACTTGGAAAGAATTTTCATTGCAACCTTATATAGACACAATCTTGGTTTATATGACAGCTGGAAACAAAGCAAAAAAAAGCTAAAAGTCCTTTTAAGAGAAACAACACCCAGGATTAATTGTCTCCTGGGTGTTGTTCCTTTCACCCAGATTTTAGATGCCCCACTGTTTATATCCCAGTATATCAGACCCTTTCATTATCCTGGGTTTTGTTTCTTGCCCCAGGGGCATCCTGATGTTGGAAGCCAGGACTTGCCTCACACAACAGAGGGAAACCACTGCCCCTAGATTATTATACATTGTAGGGTGGTGGTTGCTCCTATTTAAAGGAATGGCAAGGAGCTTCAGGCAGGGTTTAGGTCTGCTTTAAAAGGTTACATTTAAAAAATAAAAAAAAATGATTGTATGAAACATTGTAATATATCAGCAACAGTAAAACATACAGCAGGGAATTGGGAATTACATTTCTTCCTCCAATACCGGCCCATGTTGATAGTAAGTACTGTATTTGCGAATGAATTAAATCTTTTCAGTACACTGCTCCCCTTAGTGGTTGTTGGAGTGAAATGCAGGATTTTCTGAGATAAGAATCCTAACTAATTAAGTGATCGGACTAATCTAACGACAAAAGGCTCTATTTAACCAATTTGGAGATTTTGCCACCTGTACATCTGTAAGTTAATCATCACTGCAATGTGTATCATTGTGTAATGTAGTAATAGTTTGAAATACAAGGAACCCAATAAATTGTTCATAGAAGGTAGTTTCCTTTTTCTGCTATTAAGTCATGTACTAATATCTACAGCCATCCTAGGCATTTTGGGTCTCTGAGCAGAGCCATCGGTAGTCAAGGCAATAGGTTCCCTGGCTAGGATCAGTTTCATGTGGATAATAGACCCAATTTTGTAAGCATAATGGTCAACGGAGACTCAATTTGTGTTGCTATTGTCTTTCTCCTCTCTAATTGTCATAATAAATATGTGGATTCAAACTTCTTGGGACTACAGGCTCCTTTAAACTAAACTGACCAGATGTCTTGAGCCCCTGTCCCCCCGAAAACTCTGGGAAAACCTAATTGTCCCACTTTTCTGACATGGGGAAGACTGTCCCACCAAATGCAGAATGCTGAATGTCTGAGTGGTTTATGACTGCTCTGACTGTTTGGTTGAATGGCAGTAATAGAATTCATGGACTTCTGAGCATCAAAAACATATTTTGTGGACCAAATATTCTTAGATTCTTAGAGCTTAAGCCAAGCGCTTAAAAATGCAAACGCGTTGAGGACCCCAAGAAATGGTCAGTTTACTTTAAACCACTTTTCTGCTGCACTGTCACAATGTCAATATTCTTGGTAAAATTATAGATTTTCATATTTTAGAATAAAGATGTAAATTTTATCATGAATATCGACATGTGAATTGCGACAGGGGAATTGGGAATGGTTAAAAGGTGTCCAAAGAAGTTCATTGAATATATACTGTTCATCCACCAATCTGTCAGTCCTACAATGTATTTGTATTGTTATAAGGGGATACACCACCGTTTGTTAAAAATAACTTTTGCATGACAAATATGTGACGATTTAGTTTCTATTCTTTAATTTGTATTTGTATATCCAACTGAAATATCCTAGGACAAAAGCCTTGTCTTGCCTGATGTATAGTCTTACAGTGGACCACCAACCAAATCTTTTTCCCTGTACACCCCTCCGTCGCAGCACAAAAAGCCACACCTGACTGCCAAGACTTCCTCTGATCTGATTGGGGGTGATTTAAAAGGAAGCCTTCAGTGACAGGCCAGTCACCCAACATCTAAACATAAAGCAGTGCAGCCACAGTACACTACAAGTCATTTCTTTATTCTATTGCCCAAATTGGGCTAAGCATGGAGGGCTGGGTGGGAGATGGGGGATTTGGCTGGATGTCCTCTTCAAAGTTCAGTTTTTCAGCAGTCTTGTGTGAAATAGATTTATGGTGTTTACTATCCAACTAGGGGCTTGGAGGTGAACATGTTGATGAAGACTGGAACATTGTGCTACAATAGACCAGTAATTAGGTGTAAGTCATTAAGACTCAACTCCAGCCAAATGTATTCATGGCTAAGATCCAAAGATTGATACAGTAGTTATTTAACAAAGACAAAGAACAAAAAGTGCTACTGACAACAGAATGTGCAGTGGCTCACCTCTGCTTCAATGACCCAGGGATTTTAAAATAAATAGCTTTGGTCACTAAAGATGGTAAGTGAAGATACATATCTGCAATTTGTTCACAGACCAAAGGCTCATTGGCTATGATTGTCATTGGGCGTATGTTTGTGCATTTACTCAGAAGTATTATGAATAGCTCATTCCCGAATTCTCATCACACGTTCCTTGACTCATTGCTTATCATAAGTAGCTACACTGCCCACTTTCCAGTTTGCTGTTAATGCTTAATTAGGCCCATCTGGCACTATAATAAAAGCAGTCAAGTGAAAATGTTAATGTTCGATTGTGCCAAAATGGTCATCCTCTGTTTGAAACTGTTCTCAAATGCTATGTACTAGTGGACTGACAATGAGGAAACCTTAATTCTGGTGTTATTTTTTAGTTAAAAAACATCCATCAGCACATTGATTGTGAGCTGGTTGACAACATGGGGCACATGAAGCCACTGCAAACAGTAGAAACACTTATGGTACACACCCAGATTGGCGGACAGGGTGCTGCAATACATGTGAAGCCAAGTACAGTGGCTTTCTTTTTCCCACATCAGTGGCTGGTTTGCTTGGACTGGTGTGTGTCTACTCTGTGGGTATGTGTGTGGGGGGTCAGTCAGCAGGCACCCAAAATCTGCATGCCTGTGGAGGAACCAAAATCAAAGGAACGAAACCCTGAATTTTCTTGGGTTTTTTTCCTCCTGTCTGGGACATCCTTATTTGGGATGTACTGCTGTGTGTATCCCCCAGGATGGCTGTCGTTCTCATCGTACATGCTCAGGACACTCAATGATGCGCATTTTATTCAGTTTTTTTGCTGTACTGAGGACCAGGTGGCAAAAAAATATGAATTCATTGAGCACCTCTTTCCCACATCTCTGCTTGCATCTAGCTATGGATATTTCCCTTCAACCCATTCAGCAATGCAGGTATACAGGCCAGCTAAATGTATAGCAAGGTTGTGGCCGTGGCACCGAGTTGTGGCACTGAACTGGGAAAGAGGTGAGCGGATTGGGCACCCCCTAGGATTTCATGCAGCTTCAGCAGCCCCATACTAGTTCAAGCAAACCAGCCACTGATGTTGGAAAAAGCCACAGAACTTAGCTTCACACGTATTGCCACACCCTCTCCCCCAATCTGAGGTATGTGCTATGGGTGGTCTCTCATAAAGAGGGAGTCTTATAGACTCTAAGGTGTTGGTTGTTCTTCTTTAATGTATGCCTTGTGTGAGATTTCAGGATGGTGTCCCCTCCCATACACATACATTGTCTATCTAACAATGAAACATTTGGAAAGGAGCAGTATGGCAGGAAAGTAGAAAGGAAGTGAACATGATCAAGGGAATCTGGAACAGGTGGTAAAAAAGAATGTATAACAGGGGTGTAGCTAGGGGGGAGTAGGTGGGACACTTGCCCCAGGTGCAGCAGTCAGGGGCAGCCAAAGGGGGGACCTGAGAACAGGTGGGGGCGCCATTTTGAATCTTTGCCCTGGGTGCCAGAAAGCTTAGCTACTCCTCTGTATAAGAGAATGTAAAAAAGAGAGGACAATGGAAAGAAAATTAATAGAGAGCGATGTTAAAATACAAGACAGAAGCTGAATAAAGAGATGCTGTGAATTTGTAAAGGAAAATGAGAAGTTGGGAATGTGAAAATAGGAGGAATGGAGGCAGATGAATTGTGAAATGGAAAAGAAGGGCAAACCAATTTGAAAAAGAGGGCTTGGAAAAATGGGAACCATGTTAAAAGAAAAAAAAAGAAACCAGTCGGAGACAGGAAAATGTAATGCAATAGCAGCTAGAGGTGTAGAAATTGGAAATGCTGAAGATGCTGGCGAAAAGGAGCAAGTTGTAGGGAACATGGAAAATGGAGGAGGAGGAAAAGTGAAGAACCATGGAAACACTAAAATAACAGAAATATTGTGAACAGGAGAGGAAAATGGCGGGGACATGGAATATAGACAGAAACAGAAACACATGTGTAACAAGTAGCAGATCATCCACAAGCGAGTAAATATTTAAATATAGATTCTGTATGTTCTCAAAGCCACAATTTTGAGAGGGGGGTTCTGGGTAGACATGCTGAATCAACTCGCTATCTCTTTAGAAGTGCCTGACTGATGTCCCCTGATGCCCCTTTACATGATGTTTTGGGTGGTGTCCTGTGTGATTGCACATTTTGCAAACCTCAAAGGCTGGACATGTACATGCATCATAGCCTCTGACAGAGGGAGGCAAGTATCTCAAAATCTCAGATTAAATGTAATACCCTTTGTATTTTAGACATAGCTGCTGGCTTCGCTTTTATTTCTGGATGTGCCTGGGAAGGGAGTGTCATGGCACAGATCTATGAGTCATGCTCATTTTCAGAGAGAGCTGTGAGACCACTGTGGGTTACAGCTTATGCTGAGAGCACCAAGGGGCAGGATGGCTGTTTTTTGCGTATTCGTTGAGGAATGGAAATTAAAGGGGGCACACTTTGGAGCTCCGATTTAGCTTCTACGTTGCTCTGCAAGAAATAGAAGAGATGTTCATGGGACGGACATGAGGTGAGCTGCTTATATTGCCATTCCTCCAATGCTTGAGCTCTTTATAGTTGCCACCGTTTTTTAAAACTTTTAGTCATCTTATATACACTGATATTTCCTGTCATCTGATCCATGGTGACCAAATCATATTTTTCCTCTAGTTAGAGATTCTATAAGCAGAGACCAGAACTCCAAGAATGTGTATAGTTTAGGGAGAATAGAAAAGTATAGTACTGTGGCTGCTGGAAATTTAAAATGAGAAAATCCTACTTCTACAGGTCCAATAGCAGCCTTCCAATTGAAGAAGAGTCACCAGTAAGTGCCCCTTGGATTATTCAACATGAAGCAGATGCAGGTTTGTTTCCTAGTAGCTTGATGCTGGGAATATTTTTTGCATTTCTGTCTATAACAGACACAAAGCACCATGCTAGGGCATAATATTTTACACTTTAGAAGACTCATTATATAGCCTTTTATAATGACTATATTTCTCCTCTTTTTACGCACTAAGCTAAATTCTCAAAGGCACACAAAAGTTAAAATGGTGAAATGGTTCTCGGACATAATGACAACATTATTATATGGAAAGGTCAATGCTTTTAAGGTTCCTCTAGTGTCATAATCATCCAAGTAATTGCTAGAGGCTTTGTGACGGTTGCACAATTTGCGCAGATAATTTATTACACCAATATGATCTGCTCATGTAGAATACGCATGTCTTGCCATCTGCACATGCTATATTTTACAGCCTAAAATTGCACATTAGTAATTGCCTCGATATCTTTTTACAAAGGAAAATCTGGCATCTATATTAAGCCTCTATAACTTACACGCTGAAAGAGACAACTGGGTCAACCAAGCGTTAAATATATTTACTGTAGAAAGGTGTTCAACGGATGTTTTGTTGCAGTGAATTTATTTTCAGATGCACTTGTACTTCTGTTTGTCATTCTTTTGTTCCAGTGAATGATCAGAGCTCCAGAAGCAATGGTGAAATGTGAATATACCAGGAAAAGTCAATCATATTTTTGTTAATGGCCAGCCAAAGTGCCCTACAGAGACCTTGATGTAATGTGAATTTTAAGCTGAAGTAATCCTCCTTGCTTGCAGACACCAGACACATTTTATTGGCAAAAACATAAATGATGGCCTTTACTTAGTGCGAGACTAAAACTGTAAAAATGATTAATGCTTTTTAATACATTTTTATAGATATGATGAAAAAGTGCATAAACTAGCTACTGATTTGACATCTGAATATCTGATGCAGCTCACGGGTAGGAACTGTATCTGCAGTTAGAGTTTAGGCCAGGGATCCCAAACTTGTAAAATGATAAGGAGTAGAGATGAGCGAGTAGTGAAATATTCGAAATTTCGAATTTCGATTCGAATAGACCGCGTTACTCGACTACTCGACCGATTATCGAATCCCATTATAGTCTATGGGAAAAAAATGCTCGCCACTTGGAAATCTCAATTCGACCACTTGGAGGTCACCAATAGGGATGAGCGAATCGATCCGGACGAACCCGGATTCGATCCGAATTTCAGGAAAAATTCGATTCGGATCGAATCCGAATTTCCCCGCGATTCGATCACTCGAAGTTTTCCTTTAACATCCATTCATTTACATTACAGGCATTCTAAGATGGCGGACGGGACATGTCTGGACATGTATCCCGCGCCAGTGCAAGCTGGGGCAGTCACATGCAGCCTATCAGCAGCCAGCAAGCCCGGTGACGTCACACAGCGGTATTTAACGGCGGCCATCTTGCTTTTCCTCATTTCTCTATTGCATTCGTGACAGACAGACAGAACGCTGTGTAGCTGAGGCAGTTAGACAGGCTGGAGACAGGGACAGACAGGGACAGGCTGGAGACAGGCAGGAGACAGACAGGAGACAGACAGAAAGCCAGGGAAAGGTAGGAAAAACGGAGCTGGCTGACAGGGAGATTTTTTTTTTTTCATCCAGCCTTTGTTAGCGTTTTCAGGCTGCTTATAGTAACTAACTGTGCATATATACTGAACTGATCTTAAGTCTGCTGTGAGGCATCCCATTCTGTGACTAAAGCAGCCTCTGTTTAAGACCATATAAGCATTTGCTCTTATCATATTTGAAATTAGGCCTGATAAAGACACTTTTGCTGGCCAAAGCACTACTGGACCCTGCCAGCTCGATTCCTGCCCGGGGCATCCCATTCTGTGACTACAGCAGCCTCTGTTTAAGACCATATAAGCATTTGCTCTTATCATATTTGAAATTAGCCTGATAAAGACACTTTTGCTGGCCAAAGCACTACTGGACCCTGCCAGCTCGATTCCTGCCCGGGGCATCCCATTCTGTGACTAAAGCAGCCTCTGTTTAAGACCATATAAGCATTTGCTCTTATCATATTTGAAATTAGCCTGATAAAGACACTTTTGCTGGCCAAAGCCCTACTGGACCCTGCCAGGTCGATTCCTGCCCAGGGCATCCCATTCTGTGACTAAAGCAGCCTCTGTTTAAGACCATATAAGCATTTGCTCTTATCATATTTGAAATTAGGCCTGATAAAGACACTTTTGCTGGCCAAAGCCCTACTGGACCCTGCCAGCTCGATTCCTGCCCGGGGCATCCCATTCTGTGACTACAGCAGCCTCTGTTTAAGACCATATAAGCATTTGCTCTTATCATATTTGAAATTAGCCTGATAAAGACACTTTTGCTGGCCAAAGCACTACTGGACCCTGCCAGCTCGATTCCTGCCCGGGGCATCCCATTCTGTGACTAAAGCAGCCTCTGTTTAAGACCATATAAGCATTTGCTCTTATCATATTTGAAATTAGGCCTGATAAAGACACTTTTGCTGGCCAAAGCACTACTGGACCCTGCCAGCTCGATTCCTGCCCGGGGCATCCCATTCTGTGACTACAGCAGCCTCTGTTTAAGACCATATAAGCATTTGCTCTTATCATATTTGAAATTAGCCTGATAAAGACACTTTTGCTGGCCAAAGCACTACTGGACCCTGCCAGCTCGATTCCTGCCCGGGGCATCCCATTCTGTGACTAAAGCAGCCTCTGTTTAAGACCATATAAGCATTTGCTCTTATCATATTTGAAATTAGCCTGATAAAGACACTTTTGCTGGCCAAAGCCCTACTGGACCCTGCCAGGTCGATTCCTGCCCAGGGCATCCCATTCTGTGACTAAAGCAGCCTCTGTTTAAGACCATATAAGCATTTGCTCTTATCATATTTGAAATTAGGCCTGATAAAGACACTTTTGCTGGCCAAAGCCCTACTGGACCCTGCCAGCTCGATTCCTGCCCGGGGCATCCCATTCTGTGACTACAGCAGCCTCTGTTTAAGACCATATAAGCATTTGCTCTTATCATATTTGAAATTAGCCTGATAAAGACACTTTTGCTGGCCAAAGCACTACTGGACCCTGCCAGCTCGATTCCTGCCCGGGGCATCCCATTCTGTGACTAAAGCAGCCTCTGTTTAAGACCATATAAGCATTTGCTCTTATCATATTTGAAATTAGCCTGATAAAGACACTTTTGCTGGCCAAAGCCCTACTGGACCCTGCCAGGTCCATTCCTGCCCAGGGCATCCCATTCTGTGACTAAAGCAGCCTCTGTTTAAGACCATATAAGCATTTGCTCTTATCATATTTGAAATTAGGCCTGATAAAGACACTTTTGCTGGCCAAAGCACTACTGGACCCTGCCAGCTCGATTCCTGCCCGGGGCATCCCATTCTGTGACTACAGCAGCCTCTGTTTAAGACCATATAAGCATTTGCTCTTATCATATTTGAAATTAGCCTGATAAAGACACTTTTGCTGGCCAAAGCCCTACTGGACCCTGCCAGGTCCATTCCTGCCCAGGGCATCCCATTCTGTGACTAAAGCAGCCTCTGTTTAAGACCATATAAGCATTTGCTCTTATCATATTTGAAATTAGGCCTGATAAAGACACTTTTGCTGGCCAAAGCACTACTGGACCCTGCCAGCTCGATTCCTGCCCGGGGCATCCCATTCTGTGACTACAGCAGCCTTTGTTTAAGACCATATAAGCATTTGCTCTTATCATATTTGAAATTAGCCTGATAAAGACACTTTTGCTGGCCAAAGCACTACTGGACCCTGCCAGCTCGATTCCTGCCCGGGGCATCCCATTCTGTGACTAAAGCAGCCTCTGTTTAAGACCATATAAGCATTTGCTCTTATCATATTTGAAATTAGGCCTGATAAAGACACTTTTGCTGGCCAAAGCACTACTGGACCCTGCCAGCTCGATTCCTGCCCGGGGCATCCCATTCTGTGACTACAGCAGCCTCTGTTTAAGACCATATAAGCATTTGCTCTTATCATATTTGAAATTAGCCTGATAAAGACACTTTTGCTGGCCAAAGCACTACTGGACCCTGCCAGCTCGATTCCTGCCCGGGGCATCCCATTCTGTGACTAAAGCAGCCTCTGTTTAAGACCATATAAGCATTTGCTCTTATCATATTTGAAATTAGCCTGATAAAGACACTTTTGCTGGCCAAAGCCCTACTGGACCCTGCCAGGTCGATTCCTGCCCAGGGCATCCCATTCTGTGACTAAAGCAGCCTCTGTTTAAGACCATATAAGCATTTGCTCTTATCATATTTGAAATTAGGCCTGATAAAGAAACTTTTGCTGGCCAAAGCCCTACTGGACCCTGCCAGCTCGATTCCTGCCCGGGGCATCCCATTCTGTGACTAAAGCAGCCTCTGTTTAAGACCATATAAGCATTTGCTCTTATCATATTTGAAATTAGGCCTGATAAAGAAACTTTTGCTGGCCAAAGCCCTACTGGACCCTGCCAGGTCGATTCCTGCCCAGGGCATCCCATTCTGTGACTAAAGCAGCCTCTGTTTAAGACCATATAAGCATTTGCTCTTATCATATTTGAAATTAGGCCTGATAAAGACACTTTTGCTGGCCAAAGCCCTACTGGACCCTGCCAGGTCGATTCCTGCCCGGGGCATCCCATTCTGTGACTACAGCAGCCTCTGTTTAAGACCATATAAGCATTTGCTCTTATCATATTTGAAATTAGCCTGATAAAGACACTTTTGCTGGCCAAAGCACTACTGGACCCTGCCAGCTCGATTCCTGCCCGGGGCATCCCATTCTGTGACTAAAGCAGCCTCTGTTTAAGACCATATAAGCATTTGCTCTTATCATATTTGAAATTAGGCCTGATAAAGACACTTTTGCTGGCCAAAGCACTACTGGACCCTGCCAGCTCGATTCCTGCCCGGGGCATCCCATTCTGTGACTAAAGCAGCCTCTGTTTAAGACCATATAAGCATTTGCTCTTATCATATTTGAAATTAGGCCTGATAAAGACACTTTTGCTGGCCAAAGCCCTACTGGACCCTGCCAGCTCGATTCCTGCCCAGGGCATCCCATTCTGTGACTACAGCAGCCTCTGTTTAAGACCATATAAGCATTTGCTCTTATCATATTTGAAATTAGCCTGATAAAGACACTTTTGCTGGCCAAAGCCCTACTGGACCCTGCCAGGTCCATTCCTGCCCAGGGCATCCCATTCTGTGACTAAAGCAGCCTCTGTTTAAGACCATATAAGCATTTGCTCTTATCATATTTGAAATTAGGCCTGATAAAGACACTTTTGCTGGCCAAAGCCCTACTGGACCCTGCCAGCTCGATTCCTGCCCGGGGCATCCCATTCTGTGACTACAGCAGCCTCTGTTTAAGACCATATAAGCATTTGCTCTTATCATATTTGAAATTAGCCTGATAAAGACACTTTTGCTGGCCAAAGCACTACTGGACCCTGCCAGCTCGATTCCTGCCCGGGGCATCCCATTCTGTGACTAAAGCAGCCTCTGTTTAAGACCATATAAGCATTTGCTCTTATCATATTTGAAATTAGGCCTGATAAAGACACTTTTGCTGGCCAAAGCACTACTGGACCCTGCCAGCTCGATTCCTGCCCGGGGCATCCCATTCTGTGACTAAAGCAGCCTCTGTTTAAGACCATATAAGCATTTGCTCTTATCATATTTGAAATTAGCCTGATAAAGACACTTTTGCTGGGCATAGCACTACTGGACCCTGCCAGGTGTACTTACTGCTGGTTTTTAGGGCATCCCATTCTGTGACTACACCAGCCTCTATTTAAGAACCTAACCATTTGCACCTATTCTAATTGAAATTAGGCATGATAAAGACACTTTTGCTGTGCATAGTCTTACTGCTGCCTGCCAGGTGCTCTCTGGTTTTTGGGACATCCCATTCTTTAACATACCATTAGCCTCTGCATTTACTGTAAGCTGCACATTTATTTAAAGAAATTTGGCCTGTATGAGCCTGCTAACACACTGCTGCTGTGTGCATATATACTGATCTCAAGTCTGCTTGGGGCATCCCATTCTGTAACATAACATAACCTACCTACCATACTAAGCAGCTCTCTTATTTAAACTAAGCAGGCCTCTTGGAGGCTGAGTGTCCACTTTTGGGTGTGCATTTATATTCGGTTTCATATACAGTGGGGTATCCCAATTTGTAAGATAACCTACCCCAACCATGTAAACTAAAGGTTACGTCCTTCCAGAAGGAAAACTTATACCGAACACTATTTTTGTTAGGGGCATTGACCTTTGGATTGATCGGCATGAAATTAATTTTTTTTTTTCAAAGTATGGCGCTGTGAAGAAGGTCAAAATGATGTCTCATACTTGGATTATTGTTACTTTTTGTTCAGCTTGAAATATAACAGGCCACACGGGCATCCCAAGGCACATGCTATTTTAAACCTATCTGTTATACAACATAAGCGTTGATCAGGCTACTTCAGTTTGCACTTGTTTTTGACTGATTTTAATAAACCAGGCCGCAGGGCACCCCAAAGCTGCACCTTGCACCCTATCTGGTATACAACATAAGCGTTGATCAGCATCAGCTTCATTAAGCTACTTCAGTTTGCACTTCCTTTTTGACTGCTTTCATTTAACCAGGCCGCAGGGCACCCCAAAGCTGCACCTTGCACCCTACCTGTTTATACTAAATAAGCATCTACAGCCTCAGCTTTATTAAGTTATTGCATTTTGAATTGGTTTTGGTCTGCTTTAAATACACCAGGCCGCAGGGCATCCCAAACCTGCATGTTGCACCCCATCTGTTATACTAAATAAGCGTTGATCAGCATCAGCTTTATTAAGCTATTGCATTTTGCATTGGTTTTTGTACTGCTGCCAAAACACTAGCCCATATGGGCATCCCAAACCAGCACATGTCACCCTATCTGTTATACTAAATAAGCTTCTACAGGCCCTTTTTTTATTTATTTATTTTTATTTATATAGAGCTGCAATGGCTTATATTGTGAGGTTAATTTGCCATTTTGCAGCATAATATAGAGCAGCCCCTGTGTAAATCTGAGGGGCAATAGCTTATATAGTGAGGTAAATTTGCCATTTTGCTTCGTTATATAGAGCAGCCCAGTTGCCATCTAAATCAACTACTGTCCGGCCAGTACAGCTTTTCCAGGGCAAACTCTGCTAGTTGCGGGCACAAGTCAAGTTTGGCTTCCCAGCAAATCCAGTGGATCTTGAAGGTGTGTTGGCATGGTCATGTCAAGGTATGACATGACCTGCTGTTTGAGGTCCAGCTCCAGGTCTTCCTGCTTCTCATGAGTAGACTCACTATGCGGGTGTAGAAAGCTACTCACTAGCGACTGAAGACTGAGGTTGCTGCTGATGGAGCTGCTGCTGCTCCTTCCACCCCCCCAGCAGCCATGGCAGTGGAAGGTGATCGCAAAGTTCCCCTAGAGTCAGACCTGCGGGAGTATGGGCCATGGCGCAAATAGACATCGCCCAACTGACTACGTGGGATGTCTCTGTAGTAGGTCAGTTTTTCCTCCCTCTCAGTGGGCGTAAAAAATGCCCCCATTTTGTGCCGGAAGCGAGGGTCCAATAAGTTGGAGAGCCAGAAGTCTTCCCGCTGACAAATGGAGACAATTCTGCGCTCACTAGTACGCATGCATGTGAGCATGCATCGTGCCATTTGTGCAAGTGACTCGGAGGGACTACCTGTCTCCATCTCCACTGTAAACTGCCATGGTGTGTCTGGGTCCTCTGTCTCGCCTTACTCACAACCCTCTAGCTCCTGTGGCTGCACCTCCTCTCCTGTCAGATGACTAGATAAAATGGTCATTTTGTGAAACCTAAACTGTGGTTTGCTGTGCCCCACCCCCTCCTCCTCCTCCACTTCAGCCCCCACAGGCTTCATGTGGCTGTGAAATGTATGTGCCATGTCTCCAGTGCCCTGACCAGCCATGCTTTCCAACATGTGTTGTAGTACATGAAGCAGTGGAATCTCATCGTTCATCTCATAGTCCTGGCAACTGACTAATAATGTAGCTTCCTCAAAGGGCCTAAACAAACGGTCGGTGTCACGTATGAGCTGCCAATGGTTTACATTGAATTTACACAGGGGTGTCCCCCTATCCGTTTGGATCATCCAGAAATCCGTGATGGCTTTTCTCTGTTCCTATAGTGCAGTGGTCCTCAACCCTGTCCTCAAGGCCCACCAACATGTCATGTTTTTTGGATCTCCAAATAGCCAGCTCTATTGCTCTGCAGCTGCACTAATTACTCCACCTGAGCATCTTTGTGGAGATCTGCAAAGCCTGGCCTGTTGGTGGGCCTTGAGGACAGGGTTGGGGACCACTGCTATAGTGGATCCTGCATATGGAGGGTGGAATTCCAACGGGTGGAAACATCGCAAATCAGACTATGGTGGGGTACACCTTTGTGACGCTGAGGCTCAATAAGGTTGTGCTTGGTGGTGTAGGAGTGCCAGAAGTGCATGCTAACTTTCTTTCCTGTTGTTCGGATGTCTTTCAGATGGGGGCAAGACTTCAAAACTAGACTGAACACGTGTGCCATGTCAGGACGCATGACTCTGGCTTCCTTGTCGCAGCGCAAACAAGATGTTCTTCCAAGTGTCAGTCACCATGGGTCCAAATTTGCAGTTTTCGTGGATTAAGCAATGCTTTCATGGATTGAGTTCTCATTTTTAGTAGTTCCTCCCATGTGTGACTCTGATGGTCAAGGAAAACCATGTGAAGAACAGCGTGAAACAACAATCACCAAGGGGGCCTAAAAGGATATATATTGTCCACCATGAGTCTATAGTTACAGCTCCAGGCGTAGACAACACTGTGCACTTTGGTACACACTGACAGGCTAAAGGACTGGCCCACCTTCTGTTCAACAACCATGCCATGTGACTCTCCACCTCGGCTCGGCACAAGCCATCAGTTCTCTGAAAGGTCCACCACTGGGTAATGCAGCAGGCTGGACTTATGGTGACGCTGTCTGAGAGGAGAAATCCCTCAGACATCAAGATTAAAAATTCCAAGAATTTTTGAGGGCTAATTATTCAGAGGCAAATGATAGCTAGTTGTTTCTGATTTAATTGCAAGGTGGAAACACACCCTCAAACAAAAATTCACTTTCGCAATACTATTGCATTTGTCTATTCATAATTTTATGTATATACACTAACTAACCTACTTTTTCTCCACAGGATGCTGCATGGAACACTGCCACATCGCTGAGTAGCTGATTTTTCCTACCAACAGTCCGCAATAATTCGCTGCTGCTGCCGCCGCCACCGCCGCAGACTCCAGGGACCCTCTTCCACTACCTCGGCTTGCAACACCTCCTCCCACGACACTCTCCTCATCACTAGTTGCCGGATAGTGGAAGAAGAGGCGAGTGTCTCCTCCACTTCTTGGCTGGGCAGTAGCTGCTGAATTTTATGATTATCAGATCTTGGATATCAGATCAATGGATAGTGGAGCTGAACCCAAAGCATAACAGGCAGACAGTTGACTGGGGGTGTCAGATGCCACTTGTGATGCAGTGGACTGCTTTTGCAGCACTTCCAGACAAAGTTGCTTCATTGGCTGACACAATGACTGGTAAAGCTGTGGAACATATGGTTGAAAAGCAAGAATAACCATTTGTTTTTATATGAAAAAGACCCTGGTTTATACAGACTTTTTTTTTCCAGAGACTGCCCTGCGTGGAAATGAATGGCGCATGGATCAGCCAAGCTTTCCTCCCAACAATGCCTGATGTATTCCAGTAGATTGATGACGGGGCCAGACCAAGAAAGATGGATCGTGCAAAACAGATTTAAGGCGCTGCTCTCAAGTTACAGACATTCCTCCGCATCGGACCACAAGTATTGATAAAAAATCCTTTACGTTACTCTTACTTTTTATTAATATTCTTCGGATAAGACGGATCAGACATGATTCCAGATTAAAAATTCCAAGAATTTTTGAGGGCTAATTAGTCAGAGGCAATGACACCTTCTTGTTTCTGATTTAATTAAAAGGTGGAAACACACCCTCAAACAAAACTTCACTTTGGCAAACTTTTGCATTTGTTTATTCATAATTTTATGTAGATATTACTAACTAAGCTACTTTTTCTCCACATGACTCTCCACAGGGTGTGATTCATCCAATTTTTGGGCTCCTGAGGCCAACCCCAGGGTCTGTTTAAAGTAATGTTTGGGCTCCTGCTGCTGCTGCTGCCAACTTCTGCCAACTCCAGGGTGTGATTCATCCAATTTTTGGGCTCCTGAAGCCAACTCCAGTGTATATTTGGGCTCCTGCTGCTGCTACTGTCAACTCCTGCCAACTCCAGGGTGTGATTCATCCAATTTTTGGGCTCCTGAGGCCAACTCCAGTGTATATTTGGGCTCCTGCTGCTGCTACTGTCAACTCCTGCCAACTCCAGGGTGTGATTCATCCAATTTTTGGGCTCCTGAAGCCAACTCCAGTGTATATTTGGGCTCCTGCTGCTGCTACTGTCAACTCCTGCCAACTCCAGGGTGTGATTCATCCAATTTTTGGGCTCCTGAGGCCAACTCCAGTGTATATTTGGGCTCCTGCTGCTGCTACTGTCAACTCCTGCCAACTCCAGGGTGTGATTCATCCAATTTTTGGGCTCCTGAAGCCAACTCCAGTGTATATTTGGGCTCCTGCTGCTGCTGCTGCCAACTTCTGCCAACTCCAGGGTGTGATTCATCCAATTTTTGGGCTCCTGAAGCCAACTCCAGTGTATATTTGGGCTCCTGCTGCTGCTGCTGCCAACTTCTGCCAACTCCAGGGTGTGATTCATCCAATTTTTGGGCTCCTGAGGCCAACTCCAGTGTATATTTGGGCTCCTGCTGCTGCTGCTGTCAACTTCTGCCAACTCCAGGGTGTGATTCATCCAATTTTTGGGCTCCTGAAGCCAACTCCAGTGTATATTTGGGCTCCTGCTGCTGCTACTGTCAACTCCTGCCAACTCCAGGGTGTGATTCATCCAATTTTTGGGCTCCTGAAGCCAACTCCAGTGTATATTTGGGCTCCTGCTGCTGCTACTGTCAACTCCTGCCAACTCCAGGGTGTGATTCATCCAATTTTTGGGCTCCTGAGGCCAACTCCAGTGTATATTTGGGCTCCTGCTGCTGCTACTGTCAACTCCTGCCAACTCCAGGGTGTGATTCATCCAATTTTTGGGCTCCTGAAGCCAACTCCAGTGTATATTTGGGCTCCTGCTGCTGCTGCTGCCAACTTCTGCCAACTCCAGGGTGTGATTCATCCAATTTTTGGGCTCCTGAAGCCAACTCCAGTGTATATTTGGGCTCCTGCTGCTGCTGCTGCCAACTTCTGCCAACTCCAGGGTGTGATTCATCCAATTTTTGGGCTCCTGAGGCCAACTCCAGTGTATATTTGGGCTCCTGCTGCTGCTGCTGTCAACTTCTGCCAACTCCAGGGTGTGATTCATCCAATTTTTGGGCTCCTGAAGCCAACTCCAGTGTATATTTGGGCTCCTGCTGCTGCTACTGTCAACTCCTGCCAACTCCAGGGTGTGATTCATCCAATTTTTGGGCTCCTGAAGCCAACTCCAGTGTATATTTGGGCTCCTGCTGCTGCTACTGTCAACTCCTGCCAACTCCAGGGTGTGATTCATCCAATTTTTGGGCTCCTGAGGCCAACTCCAGTGTATATTTGGGCTCCTGCTGCTGCTACTGTCAACTCCTGCCAACTCCAGGGTGTGATTCATCCAATTTTTGGGCTCCTGAGGCCAACTCCAGTGTATATTTGGGCTCCTGCTGCTGCTACTGTCAACTTCTGCCAACTCCAGGGTGTGATTCATCCAATTTTTGGGCTCCTGAAGCCAACTCCAGTGTATATTTGGGCTCCTGCTGCTGCTGCTGTCAACTCCTGCCAACTCCAGGGTGTGATTCATCCAATTTTTGGGCTCCTGAGGCCAACTCCAGTGTATATTTGGGCTCCTGCTGCTGCTACTGCCAACTCCTGCCAACTCCAGGGTGTGATTCATCCAATTTTTGGGCTCCTGAGGCCAACTCCAGTGTATATTTGGGCTCCTGCTGCTGCTACTGTCAACTCCTGCCAACTCCAGGGTGTGATTCATCCAATTTTTGGGCTCCTGAGGCCAACTCCAGTGTATATTTGGGCTCCTGCTGCTGCTACTGTCAACTCCTGCCAACTCCAGGGTGTGATTCATCCAATTTTTGGGCTCCTGAGGCCAACTCCAGTGTATATTTGGGCTCCTGCTGCTGCTACTGTCAACTCCTGCCAACTCCAGGGTGTGATTCATCCAATTTTTGGGCTCCTGAGGCCAACTCCAGTGTATATTTGGGCTCCTGCTGCTGCTACTGTCAACTCCTGCCAACTCCAGGGTGTGATTCATCCAATTTTTGGGCTCCTGAAGCCAACTCCAGTGTATATTTGGGCTCCTGCTGCTGCTGCTGTCAACTCCTGCCAACTCCAGGGTGTGATTCATCCAATTTTTGGGCTCCTGAAGCCAACTCCAGTGTATATTTGGGCTCCTGCTGCTGCTGCTGCCAACTCCTGCCAACTCCAGGGTGTGATTCATCCAATTTTTGGGCTCCTGAAGCCAACTCCAGTGTATATTTGGGCTCCTGCTGCTGCTGCTGCCAACTCCTGCCAACTCCAGGGTGTGATTCATCCAATTTTTGGGCTCCTGAGGCCAACTCCAGTGTATATTTGGGCTCCTTCTGCCCCTCATAGTGATGCCACTTCAACTCTCTGCAATTGTGCCGCTCTGCGATTCTATTAGCGATGCCTCTGATCTGCATGTGATATTTCTTCAAAGTATTATTTAACTAACCCAGCACGCATCCTGTGCGTGTTACAGCAAGGCTGAATGGTTTACAACCCTATTGAGGCTGTAGGAGGCTCAGAAATAGCCGTTTTTAATAGCGATTCGTCGCGAATTTATTCGGGTCGAAACGATTTTTGTCGGAAAATTCGGCGAATCAGTCGAATCGAATTTTTCAAAAGTTCGCTCATCTCTAGTCACCAAGTCCACCCTGAAACATCAGAAAATGATGCCAACACTGCTGGAATGCAACTGGGACAGCAGGGGAAGCATGTCTGGGTGCATATAACGCGCCCAAGTCGCACTATTACGCCACTATCACAGCCACTCAACAATACACTCCAAACACAATATAACTTCTACGTAAAGTGAGACAAGACAAGGAAACCTTCTTTCCTCTACATTGCCATGGACCCCAAGCCAAACTGTACAAAAAAGAAGAACAAAATTCTGCACCCCTTAAAATCACGTTGCCTAATGACAACCACAGATGGCATAGGCAAGGGGGAAAATAAATAGACCCCACCCCTAATTGTCATTGTGTGTGTGTGTGTGTGTGTGTGTGTGTGTGTGTGTGTGTGTGTGTGATGTGGTCAGACATGTCCTCTTGTGTCATTGTGTCACCCCAGCAGTAAGGGAAGCTTAAAGGAGGAGGTTTGTTACAGTTAGGGATGAGCGAATCGATCCGGACGAACCCGGATTCGATCCGAATTTCAGGAAAAATTCGTTTCGAATCGAATCCGAATTTCCCCGCGATTCGATCGCTCGAAGTTTTCCTTTAACATCCATTCATTTACATTACAGGCATTCTAAGATGGCGGACGGGACATGTCCAGACATCAACCCCGCGCCAGTGCAAGCTGGGACAGTCACATGCAGCCTATCAGCAGCCAGCAAGCCCGGTGACGTCACAGCGGTATTTAAGGCCGGCCATCTTGCTTTCCAGCCTCATTTCTCTATTGCATTCGTGAGAGACAGAACGCTGTGTAGCTGAGGGAGAGACAGACAGTTAGACAGGCAGGGACAGACAGGGACAGGCTGGAGACAGGCAGGAGACAGACAGGAGACAGACAGAAAGTAAGCGAAAAACAGGGAAAGGAAGGGAAAATCGGAGGCTGTCAGTTTTTTTTTTTTTTTTCATCCAGCCTGCTTTGTTAGCGTTTTCAGGCTGCTTATACTAACTAACTGTGCATATATACTGAACTGATCTTAAGTCTGCTGTGAGGCATCCCATTCTGTGACTACACCAGCCTCTATTTAATAGCATAATAACCATTTGCACTTATTCTCATAGAAATCAGGCCTGATAAAGACACTTTTGCTGTGCATGCTCTCTGGTTTTTGTGGCATCCCATTCTGTGACAACACCAGCCTCTATTTAATAGCATAATAACCATTTGCACTTATTCTCATAGAAATTAGGCCTGATAAAGACACTTTTGCTGTGCATGCTCTCTGGTTTTTGTGGCATCCCATTCTGTGACAACACCAGCCTCTATTTAATAGCATAATAACCATTTGCACTTATTCTCATAGAAATCAGGCCTGATAAAGACACTTTTGCTGTGCATGCTCTCTGGTTTTTGTGGCATCCCATTCTGTGACTACACCAGCCTCTATTTAATAGCATAATAACCATTTGCACTTATTCTCATAGAAATCAGGCCTGATAAAGACACTTTTGCTGTGCATGCTCTCTGGTTTTTGTGGCATCCCATTCTGTGACTACACCAGCCTCTATTTAATAGCATAATAACCATTTGCACTTATTCTCATAGAAATTAGGCCTGATAAAGACACTTTTGCTGTGCATGCTCTCTGGTTTTTGTGGCATCCCATTCTGTGACAACACCAGCCTCTATTTAATAGCATAATAACCATTTGCACTTATTCTCATAGAAATCAGGCCTGATAAAGACACTTTTGCTGTGCATGCTCTCTGGTTTTTGTGGCATCCCATTCTGTGACAACACCAGCCTCTATTTAATAGCATAATAACCATTTGCACTTATTCTCATAGAAATTAGGCCTGATAAAGACACTTTTGCTGTGCATGCTCTCTGGTTTTTGTGGCATCCCATTCTCTGACAACACCAGCCTCTATTTAATAGCATAATAACCATTTGCACTTATTCTCATAGAAATTAGGCCTGATAAAGACACTTTTGCTGTGCATGCTCTCTGGTTTTTGTGGCATCCCATTCTGTGACAACACCAGCCTCTATTTAATAGCATAATAACCATTTGCACTTATTCTCATAGAAATTAGGCCTGATAAAGACACTTTTGCTGTGCATGCTCTCTGGTTTTTGTGGCATCCCATTCTGTGACAACACCAGCCTCTATTTAATAGCATAATAACCATTTGCACTTATTCTCATAGAAATCAGGCCTGATAAAGACACTTTTGCTGTGCATGCTCTCTGGTTTTTGTGGCATCCCATTCTGTGACAACACCAGCCTCTATTTAATAGCATAATAACCATTTGCACTTATTCTAATAGAAATCAGGCCTGATAAAGACACTTTTGCTGTGCATGCTCTCTGGTTTTTGTGGCATCCCATTCTGTGACAACACCAGCCTCTATTTAATAGCATAATAACCATTTGCACTTATTCTCATAGAAATTAGGCCTGATAAAGACACTTTTGCTGTGCATGCTCTCTGGTTTTTGTGGCATCCCATTCTGTGACAACACCAGCCTCTATTTAATAGCATAATAACCATTTGCACTTATTCTCATAGAAATTAGGCCTGATAAAGACACTTTTGCTGTGCATGCTCTCTGGTTTTTGTGGCATCCCATTCTGTGACAACACCAGCCTCTATTTAATAGCATAATAACCATTTGCACTTATTCTCATAGAAATCAGGCCTGATAAAGACACTTTTGCTGTGCATGCTCTCTGGTTTTTGTGGCATCCCATTCTGTGACAACACCAGCCTCTATTTAATAGCATAATAACCATTTGCACTTATTCTCATAGAAATCAGGCCTGATAAAGACACTTTTGCTGTGCATGCTCTCTGGTTTTTGTGGCATCCCATTCTGTGACAACACCAGCCTCTATTTAATAGCATAATAACCATTTGCACTTATTCTCATAGAAATCAGGCCTGATAAAGACACTTTTGCTGTGCATGCTCTCTGGTTTTTGTGGCATCCCATTCTGTGACAACACCAGCCTCTATTTAATAGCATAATAACCATTTGCACTTATTCTCATAGAAATTAGGCCTGATAAAGACACTTTTGCTGTGCATGCTCTCTGGTTTTTGTGGCATCCCATTCTGTGACAACACCAGCCTCTATTTAATAGCATAATAACCATTTGCACTTATTCTCATAGAAATCAGGCCTGATAAAGACACTTTTGCTGTGCATGCTCTCTGGTTTTTGTGGCATCCCATTCTGTGACAACACCAGCCTCTATTTAATAGCATAATAACCATTTGCACTTATTCTCATAGAAATCAGGCCTGATAAAGACACTTTTGCTGTGCATGCTCTCTGGTTTTTGTGGCATCCCATTCTGTGACAACACCAGCCTCTATTTAATAGCATAATAACCATTTGCACTTATTCTCATAGAAATCAGGCCTGATAAAGACACTTTTGCTGTGCATGCTCTCTGGTTTTTGTGGCATCCCATTCTGTGACAACACCAGCCTCTATTTAATAGCATAATAACCATTTGCACTTATTCTCATAGAAATCAGGCCTGATAAAGACACTTTTGCTGTGCATGCTCTCTGGTTTTTGTGGCATCCCATTCTGTGACAACACCAGCCTCTATTTAATAGCATAATAACCATTTGCACTTATTCTCATAGAAATCAGGCCTGATAAAGACACTTTTGCTGTGCATGCTCTCTGGTTTTTGTGGCATCCCATTCTGTGACAACACCAGCCTCTATTTAATAGCATAATAACCATTTGCACTTATTCTCATAGAAATCAGGCCTGATAAAGACACTTTTGCTGTGCATGCTCTCTGGTTTTTGTGGCATCCCATTCTGTGACAACACCAGCCTCTATTTAATAGCATAATAACCATTTGCACTTATTCTCATAGAAATTAGGCCTGATAAAGACACTTTTGCTGTGCATGCTCTCTGGTTTTTGTGGCATCCCATTCTGTGACAACACCAGCCTCTATTTAATAGCATAATAACCATTTGCACTTATTCTCATAGAAATCAGGCCTGATAAAGACACTTTTGCTGTGCATGCTCTCTGGTTTTTGTGGCATCCCATTCTGTGACAACACCAGCCTCTATTTAATAGCATAATAACCATTTGCACTTATTCTCATAGAAATCAGGCCTGATAAAGACACTTTTGCTGTGCATGCTCTCTGGTTTTTTGTGGCATCCCATTCTGTGACAACACCAGCCTCTATTTAATAGCATAATAACCATTTGCACTTATTCTCATAGAAATCAGGCCTGATAAAGACACTTTTGCTGTGCATGCTCTCTGGTTTTTGTGGCATCCCATTCTGTGACAACACCAGCCTCTATTTAATAGCATAATAACCATTTGCACTTATTCTCATAGAAATTAGGCCTGATAAAGACACTTTTGCTGTGCATGCTCTCTGGTTTTTGTGGCATCCCATTCTGTGACAACACCAGCCTCTATTTAATAGCATAATAACCATTTGCACTTATTCTCATAGAAATCAGGCCTGATAAAGACACTTTTGCTGTGCATGCTCTCTGGTTTTTGTGGCATCCCATTCTGTGACAACAACAGCCTCTATTTAATAGCATAATAACCATTTGCACTTATTCTCATAGAAATTAGGCCTGATAAAGACACTTTTGCTGTGCATGCTCTCTGGTTTTTGTGGCATCCCATTCTGTGACAACACCAGCCTCTATTTAATAGCATAATAACCATTTGCACTTATTCTCATAGAAATCAGGCCTGATAAAGACACTTTTGCTGGACATAGCACTACTGGTCCCGGCCAGGTCCACTTCTTTTTTTGGGGCATCCCATTCTGTGACTATAGCAGCCTCTGTTAAAGACCATATAACCATTTGCTCTTATTATATTTGAAATTAGCCTGATAAAGACACTTTTGCTGGGCATAGCACTACTGGACCCTGCAAGGGCATCCCATTCTGTGACTATAGCAGCCTCTGTTTAAGACCATATAACCATTTGCTCTTATTATATTTGAAATTAGCCTGATAAAGACACTTTTGCTGGGCATAGCACTACTGGACCCTGCAAGGGCATCCCATTCTGTGACTATAGCAGCCTCTGTTTAAGACCATATAACCATTTGCTCTTATTATATTTGAAATTAGCCTGATAAAGACACTTTTGCTGGGCATAGCACTACTGGACCCTGCAAGGGCATCCCATTCTGTGACTATAGCAGCCTCTGTTAAAGACCATATAACCATTTGCACTTATTCTCATAGAAATCAGGCCTGATAAAGACACTTTTGCTGGGCATAGCACTACTGGTCCCAGCCAGGTCCACTTCTTTTTTTGGGGCATCCCATTCTGTGACTATAGCAGCCTCTGTTAAAGACCATATAACCATTTGCTCTTATTATATTTGAAATTAGCCTGATAAAGACACTTTTGCTGGGCATAGCACTACTGGACCCTGCAAGGGCATCCCATTCTGTGACTATAGCAGCCTCTGTTTAAGACCATATAACCATTTGCTCTTATTATATTTGAAATTAGCCTGATAAAGACACTTTTGCTGGGCATAGCACTACTGGACCCTGCAAGGGCATCCCATTCTGTGACTATAGCAGCCTCTGTTTAAGACCATATAACCATTTGCTCTTATTATATTTGAAATTAGCCTGATAAAGACACTTTTGCTGGGCATAGCACTACTGGACCCTGCAAGGGCATCCCATTCTGTGACTATAGCAGCCTCTGTTAAAGACCATATAACCATTTGCACTTATTCTCATAGAAATCAGGCCTTATAAAGACACTTTTGCTGGGCATAGCACTACTGGTCCCAGCCAGGTCCACTTCTTTTTTTGGGGCATCCCATTCTGTGACTATAGCAGCCTCTGTTAAAGACCATATAACCATTTGCTCTTATTATATTTGAAATTAGCCTGATAAAGACACTTTTGCTGGGCATAGCACTACTGGACCCTGCAAGGGCATCCCATTCTGTGACTATAGCAGCCTCTGTTTAAGACCATATAACCATTTGCTCTTATTATATTTGAAATTAGCCTGATAAAGACACTTTTGCTGGGCATAGCACTACTGGACCCTGCAAGGGCATCCCATTCTGTGACTATAGCAGCCTCTGTTTAAGACCATATAACCATTTGCTCTTATTATATTTGAAATTAGCCTGATAAAGACACTTTTGCTGGGCATAGCACTACTGGACCCTGCAAGGGCATCCCATTCTGTGACTATAGCAGCCTCTGTTTAAGACCATATAACCATTTGCTCTTATTATATTTGAAATTAGCCTGATAAAGACACTTTTGCTGGGCATAGCACTACTGGACCCTGCAAGGGCATCCCATTCTGTGACTATAGCAGCCTCTGTTAAAGACCATATAACCATTTGCACTTATTCTCATAGAAATCAGGCCTGATAAAGACACTTTTGCTGGGCATAGCACTACTGGTCCCAGCCAGGTCCACTTCTTTTTTTGGGGCATCCCATTCTGTGACTATAGCAGCCTCTGTTAAAGACCATATAACCATTTGCTCTTATTATATTTGAAATTAGCCTGATAAAGACACTTTTGCTGGGCATAGCACTACTGGACCCTGCAAGGGCATCCCATTCTGTGACTATAGCAGCCTCTGTTTAAGACCATATAACCATTTGCTCTTATTATATTTGAAATTAGCCTGATAAAGACACTTTTGCTGGGCATAGCACTACTGGACCCTGCAAGGGCATCCCATTCTGTGACTATAGCAGCCTCTGTTAAAGACCATATAACCATTTGCACTTATTCTCATAGAAATCAGGCCTTATAAAGACACTTTTGCTGGGCATAGCACTACTGGTCCCAGCCAGGTCCACTTCTTTTTTTTGGGGCATCCCATTCTGTGACTATAGCAGCCTCTGTTAAAGACCATATAACCATTTGCTCTTATTATATTTGAAATTAGCCTGATAAAGACACTTTTGCTGGGCATAGCACTACTTGTCCCTGCCAGGTGTACTTACTGCTGGTTTTTAGGGCATCCCATTCTGTGACTACACCAGCCTCTATTTAAGAACCTAACCATTTGCACCTATTCTAATTGAAATTAGGCATGATAAAGACACTTTTGCTGTGCATAGTCTTACTGCTGCCTGCCAGGTGTTCTCTGGTTTTTGGGACATCCCATTCTGTAACATACCATTAGCCTCTGCATTAACTGTAAGCTGCACAGTTATTTAAAGAAATTTGCCCTGTATGAGCCTGCTAACACACTGCTGCTGTGTGCATATATACTGATCTCAAGTCTGCTTGGGGCATCCCATTCTGTAACATACCATTAGCCTCTGCATTAACTGTAAGCTGCACAGTTATTTAAAGAAATTTGCCCTGTATGAGCCTGCTAACACACTGCTGCTGTGTGCATATATACTGATCTCAAGTCTGCTTGGGGCATCCCATTCTGTAACATACCATTAGCCTCTGCATTAACTGTAAGCTGCACAGTTATTTAAAGAAATTTGCCCTGTATGAGCCTGCTAACACACTGCTGCTGTGTGCATATATACTGATCTCAAGTCTGCTTGGGGCATCCCATTCTGTAACATACCATTAGCCTCTGCATTAACTGTAAGCTGCACAGTTATTTAAAGAAATTTGCCCTGTATGAGCCTGCTAACTCACTGCTGCTGTGTGCATATATACTGATCTCAAGTCTGCTTGGGGCATCCCATTCTGTAACATAACATAACCTACCTACCATACTAAGCAGCTCTCTTATTTAAACTAAGCAGGCCTCTTGGAGGCTGATTGTCCACTGTTGGGTGTGCATTTATATTCGGTTTCATATACAGTGGGGTATCCCAATTTGTAAGATAACCTACCCCAACCATGTAAACTAAATAGGCCTGTTGCAGCCTGAGTTTCTCTGCTTGCGTATGGCCTGCATTACAATCTGTCTCTTTCAATGACACTGCTGCCTGGGGTATCCCAATTTGTAAGATAACCTACCCCAACCATGTAAACTAAAGGTTATGTCCTTCCAGAAGGAAAACTTATGCCGAACACTATTTTTGTTAGGGGCATTGACCTTTGGATTGATCGGCATGAAATTAAGGTTTTTTTTTCAAAGTATGGCGCTGTAAAGAAGGTCAAAATTATGTCTCATACTTGGATTATTGTTACTTTTTGTTCAGCTTGAAATATACCAGGCCACACGGGCATCCCAAGGCACATGCTATTTTAACCCTATCTGGTATACAACATAAGCGTTGATCAGGATCAGCTTCATTAAGCTACTTCAGTTTGCACTTCCTTTTGGACTGCTTTCATTTAACCAGGCCGCAGGGCACCCCAAAGCTGCACCTTGCACCCTACCTGTTTATACTAAATAAGCATCTACAGCCTCAGCTTTATTAAGTTATTGCATTTTGAATTGGTTTTGGACTGCTTTAAATACACCAGGCCGCAGGGCATCCCAAACCTGCATGTTGCACCCCATCTGTTATACTAAATAAGCGTTGATCAGCATCAGTTTTATTAAGCTATTGCATTTTGCATTGGTTTTTGTACTGCTGCCAAAACACTAGCCCATATGGGCATCCCAAACCAGCACATGTCACCCTATCTGTTATACAAAATAAGCTTCTACAGGCCCTTTTTTTATTTATTTATTTTTATTTATATAGAGCTGTAATAGCTTATATTAATTTGTGAGGTAAATTTGCCATTTTGCAGCATAATATAGAGCAGCCCCTGTGTAAATCTGAGGGGCAATAGCTTATATAGTGAGGTAAATTTGCCATTTTGCTTCGTTATATAGAGCAGGCCCTGTGTAAATCTGAGGGGCAATAGCTTATATTGTGAGGTAAATTTGCCATTTTGCAGCATAATATAGAGCAGCCCCTGTGTAAATCTGAGGGGCAATAGTTTATATTATGAGGTAAATTCATGGTTTTGCACCATTATATGGAGCAGGCCCTGTGTAAATCTGAGGGGCAATAGCTTATATTGTGAGGTAAATTTGCCATTTTGCTTCATTATATAGAGCAGCCCAGTTGCCATCGAAATCAACTACTGTCCGGCCAGTACAGCTTTTCCAGGGCAAACTCTGCTAGTTGCGGACATAAGTCAAGTTTGGCTTCCCAGCAAATCCAGTGGATCCTGAAGGTGTGTTGGCATGGTCATGTCAAGGTATGACATGACCTGCTGTTTGAGGTCCAGCTCCAGGTCTTCCTGCTGCTCATGAGTAGACTAACTATGCGGGTGTAGAAAGCTACTCACTAGCGACTGAAGACTGAGGCTGCTGCTGATGGAGCTGCTGCTGCTGCTGCTGCTCCTTCCACCCCCCCCAGCAGCCATGGCAGTGGAAGGTGATCGCAGAGGTCCCCCCGAGTCAGACCTGCGGGAGTATGGGCCATGGCACAGATAGACATCGCCCATCTGACTACGTGGGATGTCTCTGTAGTAGGTCAGTTTTTCCTCCCTCTCAGTGGGCGTAAAAAATGCCCCCATTTTGTGCCGGAAGCGAGGGTCCAATAAGTTGGAGAGCCAGAAGTCTTCCCGCTGACAAATGGAGACAATTCTGCGCTCACTAGTACGCAAGCATGTGAGCATGCATCGTGCCATTTGTGCAAGTGACTCGGAGGGACTACCTGTCTCCATCTCCACTGTAAACTGCCACGGTGTGTCTGGGTCCTCTGTCTCGCCTTCCTCACAACCCTCTAGCTCCTGTGGCTGCACCTCCTCTCCTGTCAGATGACTAGATAAAATGGTCATTTTGTGAAACCTAAACTGTGGTTTGCTGTGCCCCACCCCCTCCTCCTCCTCCACTTCAGCCCCCACAGGCTTCATGTGGCTGTGAAATGTATGTGCCATGTCTCCAGTGCCCTGACCAGCCATGCTTTCCAACATGTGTTGTAGTACATGAAGCAGTGGAATCTCATCGTTCATCTCATAGTCCTGGCAACTGACTAATAATGTAGCTTCCTCAAAGGGCCTGAGCAAACGGTCGGTGTCACGTATGAGCTGCCAATGGTTTACATTGAATTTACACAGGGGTGTCCCCCTATCCGTTTGGATCATCCAGAAATCCGTGATGGCTTTTCTCTGTTCCTATAGTGCAGTGGTCCTCAACCCTGTCCTCAAGGCCCACCAACATGTCATGTTTTTTGGATCTCCAAATAGCCAGCTCTATTGCTCTGCAGCTGCACTAATTACTCCACCTGAGCATCTTTGTGGAGATCTGCAAAGCCTGGCCTGTTGGTGGGCCTTGAGGACAGGGTTGGGGACCACTGCTATAGTGGATCCTGCATATGGAGGGTGGAATTCCAACGGGTGGAAACATCGCAAATCAGACTATGGTGGGGTACACCGTTGTGACGCTGAGGCTCAATAAGGTTGTGCTTGGTGGTGTAGGAGTGCCAGAAGTGCATGCTAACTTTCTTTCCTGTTGTTCGGATGTCTTTCAGATGGGGGCAAGACTTCAAAACTAGACTGAACACGTGTGCCATGTCAGGACGCATGACTCTGGCTTCCTTGTCGCAGCGCAAACAAGATGTTCTTCCAAGTGTCAGTCACCATGGGTCCAAATTTGCAGTTTTCGTGGATTAAGCAATGCTTTCATGGATTGAGTTCTCATTTTTAGTAGTTCCTCCCATGTGTGACTCTGATGGTCAAGGAAAACCATGTGAAGAACAGCGTGAAACCACAATCACCAAGGGGGCCTAAAAGGATATATATTGTCCACCATGAGTCTATAGTTACAGCTCCAGGCGTAGACAACACTGTGCACTTTGGTACACACTGACAGGCTAAAGGACTGGCCCACCTTCTGTTCAACAACCATGCCATGTGACTCTCCACCTCGGCTCGGCACAAGCCATCAGTTCTCTGAAAGGTCCACCACTGGGTAATGCAGCAGACTGGACTTATGGTGACGCTGTCTGAGAGGAGAAATCCCTCAGACATCAAGATTAAAAATTCCAAGAATTTTTGAGGGCTAATTATTCAGAGGCAAATGATAGCTAGTTGTTTCTGATTTAATTGCAAGGTGGAAACACACCCTCAAACAAAACTTCACTTTCGCAATACTATTGCATTTGTCTATTCATAATTTTATGTATATACACTAACTAACCTACTTTTTCTCCACAGGATGCTGCATGGAACACTGCCACATCGCTGAGTAGCTGATTTTTCCTACCAACAGTCCGCAATAATTCGCTGCTGCTGCCGCCGCCACCGCCGCCACCGCCGCAGACTCCAGGGACCCTCTTCCACTACCTCGGCTTGCAACACCTCCTCCCACGACACTCTCCTCATCACTAATTGCCGGATAGTGGAAGAAGAGGCGAGTGTCTCCTCCACTTCTTGGCTGGGCAGTAGCTGCTGAATTTTATGATTATCAGATCTTGGATATCAGATCAATGGATAGTGGAGCTGAACCCAAAGCATAACAGACAGACAGTTGACTGGGGGTGTCAGATGCCACTTGTGATGCAGTGGACTGCTTTTGCAGCACTTCGAGACAAAGTTGCTTCATTGGCTGACACAATGACTGGTAAAGCTGTGGAACATATGGTTGAAAAGCAAGAATAACCATTTGTTTTTATATGAAAAAGACCCTGGTTTATACAGACTTTTTTTTTCCAGAGACTGCCCTGCGTGGAAATGAATGGCGCATGGATCAGCCAAGCTTTCCTCCCAACAATGCCTGATGTATTCCAGTAGATTGATGACGGGGCCAGAGCAAGAAAGATGGATCGTGCAAAACAGATTTAAGGCGCTGCTCTCCAGTTACAGACATTCCTCCGCATCGGACCACAAGTAAGTATTGATAAAAAATCCTTTACGTTACTCTTACTTTTTATTAATATTCTTCGGATAAGACGGATCAGACATGATTCCAGATTAAAAATTCCAAGAATTTTTGAGGGCTAATTAGTCAGAGGCAATGATACCTTCTTGTTTCTGATTTAATTAAAAGGTGGAAACACACCCTCAAACAAAACTTCACTTTGGCAAACTTTTGCATTTGTTTATTCATAATTTTATGTAGATATTACTAACTAAGCTACTTTTTCTCCAAATGACTCTCCACAGGGTGTGATTCATCCAATTTTTGGGCTCCTGAAGCCAACTCCAGTGTCTCTTTAAAGTAATATTTGGGCTCCTGCTGCTGCTGCTGCCAACTCCAGGGTGTGATTCATCCAATTTTTGGGCTCCTGAAGCCAACCCCAGGGTCTGTTTAAAGTAATGTTTGGGCTCCTGCTGCTGCTGCTGTCAACTCCTGCCAACTCCAGGGTGTGATTCATCCAATATTTGGGCTCCTGAAGCCAACCCCAGGGTCTCTTTAAAGTAATATTTGGGCTCCTGCTGCTGCTACTGCCAACTTCTGCCAACTCCAGGGTGTGATTCATCCAATTTTTGGGCTCCTGAAGCCAACCCCAGGGTCTCTTTAAAGTAATATTTGGGCTCCTGCTGCTGCTGCCAACTCCAGGGTGTGATTCATCCAATTTTTGGGCTCCTGAAGCCAACCCCAGGGTCTCTTTAAAGTAATATTTGGGCTCCTGCTGCTGCTGCTGTCAACTCCTGCCAACTCCAGGGTGTGATTCATCCAATTTTTGGGCTCCTGAAGCCAACCCCAGGGTCTCTTTAAAGTAATATTTGGGCTCCTGCTGCTGCTGCCAGCTCCAGGGTGTGATTCATCCAATTTTTGGGCTCCTGAAGCCAACTCCAGTGTCTCTTTAAAGTAATATTTGGGCTCCTGCTGCTGCTGCTGCCAACTTCTGCCAACTCCAGGGTGTGATTCATCCAATTTTTGGCTCCTGAAGCCAACCCCAGGGTCTCTTTAAAGTAATATTTGGGCTCCTGCTGCTGCTGCTGTCAACTCCTGCCAACTCCAGGGTGTGATTCATCCAATTTTTGGGCTCCTGAAGCCAACCCCAGGGTCTCTTTAAAGTAATATTTGGGCTCCTGCTGCTGCTGCTGTCAACTCCTGCCAACTCCAGGGTGTGATTCATCCAATATTTGGGCTCCTGAAGCCAACCCCAGGGTCTCTTTAAAGTAATATTTGGGCTCCTGCTGCTGCTACTGCCAACTTCTGCCAACTCCAGGGTGTGATTCATCCAATTTTTGGGCTCCTGAAGCCAACCCCAGGGTCTCTTTAAAGTAATATTTGGGCTCCTGCTGCTGCTACTGCCAACTTCTGCCAACTCCAGGGTGTGATTCATCCAATTTTTGGGCTCCTGAAGCCAACCCCAGGGTCTCTTTAAAGTAATATTTGGGCTCCTGCTGCTGCTGCTGTCAACTCCTGCCAACTCCAGGGTGTGATTCATCCAATTTTTGGGCTCCTGAAGCCAACCCCAGGGTCTCTTTAAAGTAATATTTGGGCTCCTGCTGCTGCTGCCAACTCCAGGGTGTGATTCATCCAATTTTTGGGCTCCTGAAGCCAACTCCAGTGTCTCTTTAAAGTAATATTTGGGCTCCTGCTGCTGCTGCTGCCAACTTCTGCCAACTCCAGGGTGTGATTCATCCAATTTTTGGGCTCCTGAAGCCAACCCCAGGGTCTCTTTAAAGTAATATTTGGGCTCCTGCTGCTGCTGCTGCTGTCAACTCCTGCCAACTCCAGGGTGTGATTCATCCAATATTTGGGCTCCTGAAGCCAACCCCAGGGTCTCTTTAAAGTAATATTTGGGCTCCTGCTGCTGCTACTGCCAACTTCTGCCAACTCCAGGGTGTGATTCATCCAATTTTTGGGCTCCTGAGGCCAACCCCAGGGTCTCTTTAAAGTAATATTTGGGCTCCTGCTGCTGCTACTGCCAACTTCTGCCAACTCCAGGGTGTGATTCATCCAATTTTTGGGCTCCTGAAGCCAACCCCAGGGTCTCTTTAAAGTAATATTTGGGCTCCTGCTGCTGCTGCTGTCAACTCCTGCCAACTCCAGGGTGTGATTCATCCAATTTTTGGGCTCCTGAAGCCAACCCCAGTGTCTCTTTTAAGTAATGTTTGGGCTCCTGCTGCTGCTGTCAACTCCTGCCAACTCCAGGGTGTGATTCATCCAATTTTTGGGCTCCTGAAGCCAACTCCAGTGTATATTTGGGCTCCTGCTGCTGCTGCTGCCAACTTCTGCCAACTCCAGGGTGTGATTCATCCAATTTTTGGGCTCCTGAGGCCAACCCCAGGGTCTCTTTAAAGTAATATTTGGGCTCCTGCTGCTGCCAACTCCAGGGTGTGATTCATCCAATTTTTGGGCTCCTGAAGCCAACCCCAGTGTCTCTTTTAAGTAATGTTTGGGCTCCTGCTGCTGCTGTCAACTCCTGCCAACTCCAGGGTGTGATTCATCCAATTTTTGGGCTCCTGAAGCCAACCCCAGGGTCTCTTTAATGTAATATTTGGGCTCCTGCTGCTGCTACTGTCAACTCCTGCCAACTCCAGGGTGTGATTCATCCAATTTTTGGGCTCCTGAAGCCAACTCCAGTGTATATTTGGGCTCCTGCTGCTGCTGCTGCCAACTCCAGGGTGTGATTCATCCAATTTTTGGGCTCCTGAGGCCAACCCCAGGGTCTCTTTAAAGTAATATTTGGGCTCCTGCTGCTGCTGCTGCTGCTGCTGTCAACTCCTGCCAACTCCAGGGTGTGATTCATCCAATTTTTGGGCTCCTGCTGCTGGCAACTCCAGTGTCTCTTTAAAGCAATGTTTGGGCTCCTTCTGCCCCTCATAGTGATGCCACTTCAACTCTCTGCAATTGTGCCGCTCTGCGATTCTATTAGCGATGCCTCTGATCTGCATGTGATATTTCTTCAAAGTATTATTTAACTAACCCAGCACGCATCCTGTGCGTGTTACAGCAAGGCAGAATGGTTTACAACCCTATTGAGGCTCTAGGAGGCTCAGAAATAGCCGTTTTTAATAGCGATTCGTCACGAATTTATTCGGGTCGAAACGATTTTTGTCGGAAAATTCGGCGAATCAGTCGAATCGAATTTTTCAAAAGTTCGCTCATCTCTAGTTACAGTGTGTTACCCCAGCAGTAAGGGAAGCTTACAGGAGGAGGTTTGCTACAGTGTGTCACCCCAGCAGTCAGGGAAGCTTACAGGAGGAGTTTTGTTACAGTGTGTCACCCCAGCAGTCAGGGAAGCTTACAGGAGGAGGTTTGTTACAGTGTGTCACCCCAGCAGTAAGGGAAGCTTAAAGGAGGAGGTTTGTTACATTGTGTCACCCCAGCAGTCAGGGAAGCTTACAGGAGGAGGTTTGTTACAGTGTGTTACCCCAGCAGTAAGGGAAGCTTAAAGGAGGAGGTTTGTTACATTGTGTCACCCCAGCAGTCAGGGAAGCTTACAGGAGGAGGTTTGTTACATTGTGTCACCCCAGCAGTAAGGGAAGCTTACAGGAGGAGGTTTGTTACATTGTGTCACCCCAGCAGTAAGGGAAGCTTACATGAGGAGGTTTGTTACAGTGTGTCACCCCAGCAGTAAGGGAAGCTTACAGGAGGAGGTTTGTTGCAGTGTGTTACCCCAGCAGTAAGGGAAGCTTAAAGGAGGAGGTTTGTTACATTGTGTCACCCCAGCAGTAAGGGAAGCTTACAGGAGGAGGTTTGTTACAGTGTGTTACCCCAGCAGTCAGGGAAGCTTACAGGAGGAGGTTTGTTACAGTGTGTCACCCCAGCAGTCAGGGAAGCTTACAGGAGGAGGTTTGTTACAGTGTGTCACCCCAGCAGTCAGGGAAGCTTACAGGAGGAGGTTTGTTACAGTGTGTCACCCCAGCAGTAAGGGAAGCTTAAAGGAGGAGGTTTGTTACATTGTGTCACCCCAGCAGTCAGGGAAGCTTACAGGAGGAGGTTTGTTACAGTGTGTTACCCCAGCAGTAAGGGAAGCTTAAAGGAGGAGGTTTGTTACATTGTGTCACCCCAGCAGTCAGGGAAGCTTACAGGAGGAGGTTTGTTACATTGTGTCACCCCAGCAGTAAGGGAAGCTTACAGGAGGAGGTTTGTTACAGTGTGTCACCCCAGCAGTAAGGGAAGCTTACAGGAGGAGGTTTGTTACAGTGTGTTACCCCAGCAGTAAGGGAAGCTTAAAGGAGGAGGTTTGTTACATTGTGTCACCCCAGCAGTAAGGGAAGCTTACAGGAGGAGGTTTGTTACAGTGTGTCACCCCAGCAGTAAGGGAAGCTTACAGGAGGAGGTTTGTTACAGTGTGTCACCCCAGCAGTCAGGGAAGCTTACAGGAGGAGGTTTGTTACAGTGTGTCACCCCAGCAGTCGGGGAAGCTTAAAGGAGGAGGTTTGTTACAGTGTGTCACCCCAGCAGTCAGGGAAGCTTACAGGAGGAGGTTTGTTACAGTGTGTCACCCCAGCAGTCAGGGAAGCTTACAGGAGGAGGTTTGTTACAGTGTGTCACCCCAGCAGTCGGGGAAGCTTAAAGGAGGAGGTTTGTTACAGTGTGTTACCCCAGCAGTAAGGGAAGCTTACAGGAGGAGGTTTGTTACAGTGTGTCACCCCAGCAGTCAGGGAAGCTTACAGGAGGAGGTTTGTTACAGTGTGTCACCCCAGCAGTCAGGGAAGCTTACAGGAGGAGGTTTGTTACAGTGTGTTACCCCAGCAGTAAGGGAAGCTTAAAGGAGGAGGTTTGTTACATTGTGTCACCCCAGCAGTCAGGGAAGCTTACAGGAGGAGGTTTGTTACAGTGTGTCACCCCAGCAGTAAGGGAAGCTTAGAGCTGAGACCTCTTAAAAATTGTGTGGAGTCCCAAGAGCTGAGACCTCTTAAAAATTGTGTGGAGGCCCAAGAGCTGAGACCTCTTAAAAATTGTGTGGAGTCCCAAGAGCTGAGACCTCTTAAAAATTGTGTGGAGTCCCAAGAGCTGAGACCTCTTAAAAATTGTGTGGAGGCCCAAGAGCTGAGACCTCTTAAAAATTGTGTGGAGGCCCAAGAGCTGAGACCTCTTAAAAATTGTGTGGAGTCCCAAGAGCTGAGACCTCTTAAAAATTGTGTGGAGGCCCAAGAGCTGAGACCTCTTAAAAATTATGTGGAGGCCCAAGAGCTGAGACCTCTTAAAAATTGTGTGGAGTCCCAAGAGCTGAGACCTCTTAAAAATTATGTGGAGTCCCAAGAGCTGAGACCTCTTAAAATTGTGTGGAGGCCCAAGAGCTGAGACCTCTTAAAAATTGTGTGGAGTCCCAAGAGCTGAGACCTCTTAAAAATTGTGTGGAGGCCCAAGAGCTGAGACCTTTTAAAAATTGTGTGGAGTCCCAAGAGCTGAGACCTCTCAAACATTGTGTGGAGGCCCAAGAGCTGAGACCTCTTGAAAATTGTGTGGAGTCCCAAGAGCTGAGACCTCTTAAAAATTATGTGGAGTCCCAAGAGCTGAGACCTCTTAAAAATTGTGTGGAGGCCCAAGAGCTGAGACCTCTTAAAAATTGTGTGGAGTCCCAAGAGCTGAGACCTCTTAAAAATTGTGTGGAGGCCCAAGAGCTGAGACCTTTTAAAAATTGTGTGGAGTCCCAAGAGCTGAGACCTCTCAAACATTGTGTGGAGGCCCAAGAGCTGAGACCTCTTGAAAATTGTGTGGAGTCCCAAGAGCTGAGACCTCTTAAAAATTATGTGGAGTCCCAAGAGCTGAGACCTCTTAAAAATTGTGTGGAGGCCCAAGAGCTGAGACCTCTTAAAAATTGTGTGGAGTCCCAAGAGCTGAGACCTCTTAAAAATTGTGTGGAGGCCCAAGAGCTGAGACCTTTTAAAAATTGTGTGGAGTCCCAAGAGCTGAGACCTCTCAAACATTGTGTGGAGGCCCAAGAGCTGAGACCTCTTGAAAATTGTGTGGAGTCCCAAGAGCTGAGACCTCTTAAAAATTATGTGGAGTCCCAAGAGCTGAGACCTCTTAAAAATTGTGTGGAGGCCCAAGAGCTGAGACCTCTTAAAAATTGATTGTATTA
Source organism: Gastrophryne carolinensis (assembly GCA_027917425.1). Taxonomy (NCBI): domain Eukaryota; kingdom Metazoa; phylum Chordata; class Amphibia; order Anura; family Microhylidae; genus Gastrophryne; species Gastrophryne carolinensis. Next base: position 90,480,621 of record CM051240.1, on the reverse strand, counting down.
AGCCCAAGAGGTGAGCCATAATTTTTTTTATTAATACAGCAATTCTACGGCGGTTAAGGAGGAGGAGGAGGAAATGGCACTTCATACAGATGGCACTTCACTCTTGGCTGCTTTCCACTGTTGTACAAGCAAAGTCCGGGTCAATCCACTTGCTGTTCATTTTGATTAGCGTCAGCCTGTCGGCACTGTCGGTTGACAGGCGGCTGCGCTTATCGGTTATAATGCCCCCGGCTGCGCTGAACACCCTTTCTGATAGCACGCTGGCGGCAGGGCAGGCAAGCACCTCCAAGGCGTACAGGGACAGTTCCAGCCACGTGTCCAACTTGGAGACCCAGTAAGTGTAGGGCGCCGAGGGATCGGGGAGGACAGGGGTGTGGTCTGCCAGGTAGTCCCGCAACATCCGCCGATACTTGTCCCTCCTGCTGATAGCGGGCCCCGCAGTGATGGAAGTTGCACGAGGGGGTGACATGAACGTGTCCCACACCTTGGAGAGTGTTCCCCTGGTGGCTGTGGGCCTGATCGATGTTGTCAGACTCTGGGAGACACTCTCCTCTCTGCCGCCAGCGATGCTGGGTGGGAAAATCTGCATCATGTTCTGCAAGAGTTCCCTCTGGTATTCCAGTAAACGATTCGTCCTCTCCTCTACCGGAATAAAAGAGGAGAAGTTATCTTTATACCGGGGGTCCAGGAGTGCGAAGACCCAGTATAGTTTGTTCTCCAATATCCGGACAACACGTATGTCCCGGAAAAAGCAGCCCAGCATGAAGTCAGCCATGTGTGCCAGACTCTGAGTAGGCATGACGTCACTGCCCCCACCAGAAGGATCATTTTCCATTTCCTCCTCTTCCTCCTCCTCTCCGCCCCATCCGCGCTGAACCAATGGGACGCACACAGCCTGACTGCTACCCTCGCCGCCAGCATCCTCTTCCACAGCCACCTCCACGTTGTCCTCCTCCTCCTCATCCTCCTCCTCCTGCAACTGCCACCGAGCAGCAGACAAAAGTGTGGTCTGACTGTCTACCTGCGTTGCGTCTCCTCCTACCCCCGTCTCCTCTGTGTGCAATGCGTTCTCCCTTATTGCGATGAGCGATTCTTTAAGGACGCATAGGAGCGGGATGGTTACGCTCACTATAGCGTCCTCGCTGCTGACCTTCTTAGTGGACTCCTCAAAGATACGCAATACATCGCATATGTCTGCCATCCATGGCCACTCGTGGTTGGCAAACTGAGGGAGCTGAGTTGGATGCACGCGTGGATGCATCATCTGGTACTCCATCAATGCTCTCTGCTGCTCACACACCCTGGCCAACATGCAATAGGTGGAATTCCAGCGAGTGGGCAGGTCACACAACAGCCGATGTTGAGGCAAATGGAGGCGTTGCTGGATTTTTTTTTAAGCTAGCAGCAGCTACAGTTGACTTCCGAAAGTGAGCGCACAAGCGCCGCACTTTGACCAGTAGCTCTGCCAGGTTGGGGTAAGTCTTTAGAAACTTTTGTACTACCAAATTAAAAACGTGGGCCAGGCATGGTACGTGATTGAGTTCTGCAAGCTCCAGAGCCGCCACCAGGTTACGGCCGTTATCGCACACGACCATGCCTGGTCCTAGCTGCAGCGGTGACAGCCACATCTCTGTCTGCTGCAATATGGCGTGCCTCACCTCTGCGGCGCTGTGCTTCCTGTCGCCCAAGCTGATGAGCTTAAGCACCGCCTGCTGACGTCTCCCCGCGCCAGTGCTGCAACGCTTCCAGCTAGGGGCTGAGGGCGATGTTAAGGCAGAGAAGGAGGAGGAGGAGGAGGAAGAGGAGGGGGGTCTATCAGAACCCGTGCTGGCAATCTTGGGCGGGGGTGGTATGTAGGCCGTCCCTGTTTGCGACCCCGTCCCCGCTTCCACAACATTCACCCAGTGTGCCGTCAAAGAGATGTAGCGTCCTTGGCCGCAAGCGCTTGTCCATGAGTCGGTGGTCAAGTGGACCTTTGCGCTGACTGCGTACCTCAGGGCCCGCCTGATGTTACGCGACACGTGCTGGTGCAGGGCGGGGACGCCACACCGGGAAAATAGTGGCGGCTAGGGACGGAATAGCGAGGTGCGGCAGCCGCCATCAGGTCGCGGAAGGCCTGCGTCTCCACAAGCCTAAACGGCAACATCTCCAGGGCCAGCAGTTTGGAGATGAGGCAGGTTAAGGCTTGGGCTTGGGGGTGACTGGAGGCGTACTTCCGCCTGCGGTTGAACGCCTGTGAGATGGACAGTTGATGGGACGAGGAGATGGAAGGTGCAGACGAAGATGCGGGGGAAGGGGGGGCTGAAGGAGAAGGCCCCAAAGTAGCCGAGGCAGAGGCAGATGTGGAGGTGTCCTGTCTGGAGGTCTGGACCGCAGTGGCAGCACACAACAAAGGGGAAGAGGCAGTGGCAGCAAGACCGGGCGCAGGTTGTATTGCGTTTGCTCTCTCCCACTCAGCCCAGTGCTTGACTTCCAAGTGACGGCGCATGCCTGAGGTGGTCAGATTGCTCTTCTCAGAGCCCCTACTCAGTTTTGAGTGGCAGATTGCGCAAACCGCGCTCAGTTTGTCGTCCGCGCAAACATTAAAAATCTCCACACCACAGAAGTACGAGGCCTCGATGGGGGAGCTTCGCGCGACTGCCTGCTGCCAGGAAGAGCTTCGGCAGATTGTCCTCTGCCTCTGGACTGTCCTCTGCCTCTTGCTGCCTTATTCGGTGATGCGCAGACCGCATCTCCACTGCTTTCCCCGCTGGACATCACCCCTGTCCAAGTGGGGTCGGTCATTTCGTCGTCCACCACCTCCTCTTCCACTTCCTCTCTCTGCTCCTCCTCCTGCCCACTGGACATTCCAACAGCCTCCCTTGATGGCAACTGCGTCTCATCATCATCGCTCATGATAGCAGATGCTGGTTCCGGGTCCACATCACTAGGAGATGGCGGATACTCAAGTGTTTGGGCATCACTACAAACAAATTCCTCTGCTAGCTCCTGGGATTCTTGCAGCACATCTGGAAAAGGACCCGAAAAGAGGTCCTGGGAGGGGTCAAGGGTGGGCTGACTCTGTTGGCCAGGTTGGGAGGAAGGAGGGTCAGAGTGAGACTGTGTGGATGACTGGGTGGTGGACAAGTGACTGGAAGCGTTATCGGCCATCCATTGCACCACCTGTTCACGCTGCTCAGGCCTCAACAGAGGTGTACCCCGCCCCCCGCATAACTGTCCCATAAAGGCAGGGAAGCTGGATGAGCGTAATGCTGGCTGCCCCTCACCAGCACGCATTGTATCCCCACTGGCTTCAATGCGGTTTGTGCCCCCACCAGCATTTCCGCGCCCCCGTCCTCGTCCACGTCCCTTTGCGCTAGCCCTCCGCATTTCATACGTTTTACTTTTTTGGCCACGCGTTATGCCAAATATAAATATATTTTTTAGGAGAACACCTGGCTATACAGCCGTATACTGCCAGAAGGTGAAATGGTGCCTATACGCACCGGGTATATAACAGTCTTTTGTTGGCACAGAGGACACAAAACAGTAGAGCCAAATATAAATATATTTTTAAGGAGAACACCTGGCTATACAGCCGTATACTGCCAGAAGGTGAAATGGTGCCTAATACGCACTGGGTATATAACAGGGTTTTGTTGGCACAGAGGACACAAAACAGTAGAGCCAAATATAAATATATTGTTTAGGAGAACACCTGGCTATACAGCCGTATACTGCCAGAAGGTGAAATGGTGCCTAATACGCACTGGGTATATAACAGTGTTTTGTTGGCACAGAGGACACAAAACAGTAGAGCCAAATATAAATATATTTTTAAGGAGAACACCTGGCTATACAGCCGTATACTGCCAGAAGGTGAAATGGTGCCTATACGCACCGGGTATATAACAGTCTTTTGTTGGCACAGAGGACAAAAAACAGTAGAGCCAAATATAAATATATTTTTAAGGAGAACACCTGGCTATACAGCCGTATACTGCCAGAAGGTGAAATGGTGCCTAATACGCACTGGGTATATAACAGGGTTTTGTTGGTAAAGAGGACACAAAACAGTAGTGCCAAATATAAATATATTTTTTAGGAGAACACCTGGCTATACAGCCGTATACTGCCAGAAGGTGAAATGGTGCCTATACGCAACGGGGTATATAACAGGGTTTTGTTGGTAAAGAGGACACAAAACAGTAGTGCCAAATATAAATATATTTTTTAGGAGAACACCTGGCTATACAGCCGTATACTGCCAGAAGGTGAAATGGTGCCTATACGCAACGGGGTATATAACAGGGTTTTGTTGGTAAAGAGGACACAAAACAGTAGTGCCAAATATAAATATATTTTTTAGGAGAACACCTGGCTATACAGCCGTATACTGCCAGAAGGTGAAATGGTGCCTATACGCAACGGGGTATATAACAGGGTTTTGTTGGTAAAGAGGACACAAAACAGTAGTGCCAAATATAAATATATTTTTTTAGGAGAACACCTGGCTATACAGCCGTATACTGCCAGAAGGTGAAATGGTGCCTATACGCAACGGGTTATATAACAGGGTTTTGTTGGTAAAGAGGACACAAAACAGTAGTGCCAAATATAAATATATTTTTTAGGAGAACACCTGGCTATACAGCCGTATACTGCCAGAAGGTGAAATGGTGCCTATACGCAACGGGTATATAACAGGGTTTTGTTGGTAAAGAGGACACAAAACAGTAGTGCCAAATATAAATATATTTTTAAGGAGAACACCTGGCTATACAGCCGTATACTGCCAGAAGGTGAAATGGTGCCTATACGCACCGGGAATATAACAGGGTTTTGTTGGTAAAGAGGACACAAAACAGTAGTGCCAAATATAAATATATTTTTTAGGAGAACACCTGGCTATACAGCCGTATACTGCCAGAAGGTGAAATGGTGCCTATACGCAACGGGTATAAAACAGTGTTTTGTTGGCACAGAGGACACAAAACAGTAGTGCAAAATATAGTTTTGTATATAGGTGCTAATACACCACTGAAGTCTTTCTGTCCCTATTCCAGCAGCAGCTACCCCTCACTAAAGCAGCCATTGTGTGCAGTGTGTATATAGCTAGAATGAGCTATATACCGTTCAGCATAGTAGCCCTAATAAGGACTCTCAATGACTCTCTTATCTTCTGGTAGCTGGTATATATGGTGGTAAATGCGATATTCTGAGCTTCTGGGGCCCTGCCTGCCTACATATGAGCTATATACTGTTCAGCATAGTAGCCCTAATAAGGGCTCTCAATGACTCTCTTGTCTTCTGGTAGCTGGTATATATGGTGGTAAAAGCGATATTCTGAGCTTCTGGGGCCCTGCCTGCCTACATATGGGCTATATACTGTTCAGCATAGTAGCCCTAATAATAAGGACTCTCAATGACTCTCTTGTCTTCTGGTAGCTGGTATATATGGTGGTAAATGCGATATTCTGAGCTTCTGGGGCCCTGCCTGCCTACATATGAGCTATATACTGTTCAGCATAGTAGCCCTAATAAGGGCTCTCAATGACTCTCTTGTCTTCTGGTAGCTGGTATATATGGTGGTAAAAGCGATATTCTGAGCTTCTGGGGCCCTGCCTGCCTACATATGAGCTATATACTGTTCAGCATAGTAGCCCTAATAAGGGCTCTCAATGACTCTCTTGTCTTCTGGTAGCTGGTATATATGGTGGTAAAAGCGATATTCTGAGCTTCTGGGGCCCTGCCTGCCTACATATGAGCTATATACTGTTCAGCATAGTAGCCCTAATAAGGGCTCTCAATGACTCTCTTGTCTTCTGGTAGCTGGTATATATGGTGGTAAAAGCGATATTCTGAGCTTCTGGGGCCCTGCCTGCCTACATATGAGCTATATACTGTTCAGCATAGTAGCCCTAATAAGGGCTCTCAATGACTCTCTTGTCTTCTGGTAGCTGGTATATATGGTGGTAAAAGCGATATTCTGAGCTTCTGGGGCCCTGCCTGCCTACATATGAGCTATATACTGTTCAGCATAGTAGCCCTAATAAGGGCTCTCAATGACTCTCTTGTCTTCTGGTAGCTGGTATATATGGTGGTAAATGCGATATTCTGAGCTTCTGGGGCCCTGCCTGCCTACATAGGAGCTATATACTGTTCCGCATAGTAGCCCTAATAAGGGCTCTTAATGACTCTCTTGTCTTCTGGTAGCTGGTATATATGGTGGTAAATGCGATATTCTGAGCTTCTGGGGCCCTGCCTGCCTACATAAGAGCTAGATACTGTTCAACATAGTAGCCCTAATAAGGGCTCTCAATGACTCTCTTGTCTTCTGGTAGCTGGTATATATGGTGGTAAAAGCGATATTCTGAGCTTCTGGGGCCCTGCCTGCCTACATATGAGCTATATACTGTTCAGCATAGTAGCCCTAATAAGGGCTCTCAATGACTCTCTTGTCTTCTGGTAGCTGGTATATATGGTGGTAAATGCGATATTCTGAGCTTCTGGGGCCCTGCCTGCCTACATATGAGCTATATACTGTTCAGCATAGTAGCCCTAATAAGGGCTCTCAATGACTCTCTTGTCTTCTGGTAGCTGGTATATATGGTGGTAAAAGCGATATTCTGAGCTTCTGGGGCCCTGCCTGCCTACATATGGGCTATATACTGTTCAGCATAGTAGCCCTAATAATAAGGACTCTCAATGACTCTCTTGTCTTCTGGTAGCTGGTATATATGGTGGTAAATGCGATATTCTGAGCTTCTGGGGCCCTGCCTGCCTACATAGGAGCTATATACTGTTCAGCATAGTAGCCCTAATAAGGGCTCTCAATGACTCTCTTGTCTTCTGGTAGCTGGTATATATGGTGGTAAAAGCGATATTCTGAGCTTCTGGGGCCCTGCCTGCCTACATATGAGCTATATACTGTTCAGCATAGTAGCCCTAATAAGGGCTCTCAATGACTCTCTTGTCTTCTGGTAGCTGGTATATATGGTGGTAAAAGCGATATTCTGAGCTTCTGGGGCCCTGCCTGCCTACATATGAGCTATATACTGTTCAGCATAGTAGCCCTAATAAGGGCTCTCAATGACTCTCTTGTCTTCTGGTAGCTGGTATATATGGTGGTAAAAGCGATATTCTGAGCTTCTGGGGCCCTGCCTGCCTACATATGAGCTATATACTGTTCAGCATAGTAGCCCTAATAAGGGCTCTCAATGACTCTCTTGTCTTCTGGTAGCTGGTATATATGGTGGTAAAAGCGATATTCTGAGCTTCTGGGGCCCTGCCTGCCTACATATGAGCTATATACTGTTCAGCATAGTAGCCCTAATAAGGGCTCTCAATGACTCTCTTGTCTTCTGGTAGCTGGTATATATGGTGGTAAAAGCGATATTCTGAGCTTCTGGGGCCCTGCCTGCCTACATATGAGCTATATACTGTTCAGCATAGTAGCCCTAATAAGGGCTCTCAATGACTCTCTTGTCTTCTGGTAGCTGGTATATATGGTGGTAAAAGCGATATTCTGAGCTTCTGGGGCCCTGCCTGCCTACATATGAGCTATATACTGTTCAGCATAGTAGCCCTAATAAGGGCTCTCAATGACTCTCTTGTCTTCTGGTAGCTGGTATATATGGTGGTAAAAGCGATATTCTGAGCTTCTGGGGCCCTGCCTGCCTACATATGGGCTATATACTGTTCAGCATAGTAGCCCTAATAATAAGGACTCTCAATGACTCTCTTGTCTTCTGGTAGCTGGTATATATGGTGGTAAATGCGAAATTCTGAGCTTCTGGGGCCCTGCCTGCCTACATATGAGCTATATACTGTTCAGCATAGTAGCCCTAATAAGGGCTCTCAATGACTCTCTTGTCTTCTGGTAGCTGGTATATATGGTGGTAAATGCGATATTCTGAACTTCTGGGGCCCTGCCTGCCTACATATGAGCTATATACCGTTCAGCATAGTAGCCCTAATAAGGGCTCTTAATGACTCTCTTGTCTTCTGGTAGCTGGTATATATGGTGGTAAAAGCGATATTCTGAGCTTCTGGGGCCCTGCCTGCCTACATATGAGCTATATACTGTTCAGCATAGTAGCCCTAATAAGGGCTCTCAATGACTCTCTTGTCTTCTGGTAGCTGGTATATATGGTGGTAAAAGCGATATTCTGAGCTTCTGGGGCCCTGCCTGCCTACATATGAGCTATATACTGTTCAGCATAGTAGCCCTAATAAGGGCTCTCAATGACTCTCTTGTCTTCTGGTAGCTGGTATATATGGTGGTAAATGCGATATTCTGAGCTTCTGGGGCCCTGCCTGCCTACATAGGAGCTATATACCGTTCAGCATAGTAGCCCTAATAAGGGCTCTTAATGACTCTCTTGTCTTCTGGTAGCTGGTATATATGGTGGTAAATGCGATATTCTGAGCTTCTGGGGCCCTGCCTGCCTACATAAGAGCTATATACTGTTCAACACAGTAGCCCTAATAAGGGCTCTCAATGACTCTCTTGTCTTCTGGTAGCTGGTATATATGGTGGTAAAAGCGATATTCTGAGCTTCTGGGGCCCTGCCTGCCTACATATGAGCTATATACTGTTCAGCATAGTAGCCCTAATAAGGGCTCTCAATGACTCTCTTGTCTTCTGGTAGTTGGTATATATGGTGGTAAATGCGATATTCTGAGCTTCTGGGGCCCTGCCTGCCTACATATGGGCTATATACTGTTCAGCATAGTAGCCCTAATAATAAGGACTCTCAATGACTCTCTTGTCTTCTGGTAGCTGGTATATATGGTGGTAAAAGCGATATTCTGAGCTTCTGGGGCCCTGCCTGCCTACATATGGGCTATATACTGTTCAGCATAGTAGCCCTAATAATAAGGACTCTCAATGACTCTCTTGTCTTTTGGTAGCTGGTATATATGGTGGTAAATGCGAAATTCTGAGCTTCTGGGGCCCTGCCTGCCTACATATGAGCTATATACTGTTCAGCATAGTAGCCCTAATAAGGGCTCTCAATGACTCTCTTGTCTTCTGGTAGCTGGTATATATGGTGGTAAATGCGATATTCTGAGCTTCTGGGGCCCTGCCTGCCTACATATGAGCTATATACCGTTCAGCATAGTAGCCCTAATAAGGGCTCTTAATGACTCTCTTGTCTTCTGGTAGCTGGTATATATGGTGGTAAAAGCGATATTCTGAGCTTCTGGGGCCCTGCCTGCCTACATATGAGCTATATACTGTTCAGCATAGTAGCCCTAATAAGGGCTCTCAATGACTCTCTTGTCTTCTGGTAGCTGGTATATATGGTGGTAAAAGCGATATTCTGAGCTTCTGGGGCCCTGCCTGCCTACATATGAGCTATATACTGTTCAGCATAGTAGCCCTAATAAGGGCTCTCAATGACTCTCTTGTCTTCTGGTAGCTGGTATATATGGTGGTAAATGCGATATTCTGAGCTTCTGGGGCCCTGCCTGCCTACATAGGAGCTATATACCGTTCAGCATAGTAGCCCTAATAAGGGCTCTTAATGACTCTCTTGTCTTCTGGTAGCTGGTATATATGGTGGTAAATGCGATATTCTGAGCTTCTGGGGCCCTGCCTGCCTACATAAGAGCTATATACTGTTCAACACAGTAGCCCTAATAAGGGCTCTCAATGACTCTCTTGTCTTCTGGTAGCTGGTATATATGGTGGTAAAAGCGATATTCTGAGCTTCTGGGGCCCTGCCTGCCTACATATGAGCTATATACTGTTCAGCATAGTAGCCCTAATAAGGGCTCTCAATGACTCTCTTGTCTTCTGGTAGCTGGTATATATGGTGGTAAAAGCGATATTCTGAGCTTCTGGGGCCCTGCCTGCCTACATATGGGCTATATACTGTTCAGCATAGTAGCCCTAATAATAAGGACTCTCAATGACTCTCTTGTCTTTTGGTAGCTGGAATATATGGTGGTAAATGCGATATTCTGAGCTTCTGGGGCCCTGCCTGCCTACATATGAGCTATATACTGTTCAACATAGTAGCCCTAATAAGGGCTCTCAATGACTCTCTTGTCTTCTGGTAGCTGGTATATATGGTGGTAAATGCAATATTCTGAGCTTCTGGGGCCCTGCCTGCCTACATAGGAGCTATATACCGTTCAGCATAGTAGCCCTAATAAGGGCTCTTAATGACTCTCTTGTCTTCTGGTAGCTGGTATATATGGTGGTAAATGCGATATTCTGAGCTTCTGGGGCCCTGCCTGCCTACATAAGAGCTATATACTGTTCAACATAGTAGCCCTAATAAGGGCTCTCAATGACTCTCTTGTCTTCTGGTAGCTGGTATATATGGTGGTAAAAGCGATATTCTGAGCTTCTGGGGCCCTGCCTGCCTACATATGAGCTATATACTGTTCAGCATAGTAGCCCTAATAAGGGCTCTCAATGACTCTCTTGTCTTCTGGTAGCTGGTATATATGGTGGTAAATGCGATATTCTGAGCTTCTGGGGCCCTGCCTGCCTACATATGAGCTATATACCGTTCAGCATAGTAGCCCTAATAAGGGCTCTTAATGACTCTCTTCTGGTAGCTGGTATATATGGTGGTAAATGCGATATTCTGAGCTTCTGGGGCCCTGCCTGCCTACATATGAGCTATATACTGTTCAACATAGTAGCCCTAATAAGGGCTCTCAATGACTCTCTTGTCTTCTGGTAGCTGGTATATATGGTGGTAAATGCGATATTCTGAGCTTCTGGGGCCCTGCCTGCCTACATAGGAGCTATATACCGTTCAGCATAGTAGCCCTAATAAGGGCTCTTAATGACTCTCTTGTCTTCTGGTAGCTGGTATATATGGTGGTAAATGCGATATTCTGAGCTTCTGGGGCCCTGCCTGCCTACATAAGAGCTATATACTGTTCAACATAGTAGCCCTAATAAGGGCTCTCAATGACTCTCTTGTCTTCTGGTAGCTGGTATATATGGTGGTAAATGCGATATTCTGAGCTTCTGGGGCCCTGCCTGCCTACATATGAGCTATATACCGTTCAGCATAGTAGCCCTAATAAGGGCTCTTAATGACTCTCTTGTCTTCTGGTAGCTGGTATATATGGTGGTAAAAGCGATATTCTGAGCTTCTGGGGCCCTGCCTGCCTACATAGGAGCTATATACCGTTCAGCATAGTAGCCCTAATAAGGGCTCTTAATGACTCTCTTGTCTTCTGGTAGCTGGTATATATGGTGGTAAATGCGATATTCTGAGCTTCTGGGGCCCTGCCTGCCTACATAGGAGCTATATACCGTTCAGCATAGTAGCCCTAATAAGGGCTCTTAATGACTCTCTTGTCTTCTGGTAGCTGGTATATATGGTGGTAAAAGCGATATTCTGAGCTTCTGGGGCTCTGCCAGCTACAGCCTGTCTTTCCCTGCTGTGAGCGTCTATCCCTCACTAAGTTCAAGCTGCTAATGCTGACGAAGAGGAAGTGCTGAGTTTTGTAGATTCGAGGTCACATGGTTTTTCCAGCCAATGCGTGTAGACGCCGTTCTCGCGATGCCAGCGTCCTCCCAGGACCTGTCCCACCCCCCCTGCATGGTGATTGGTGTAAAAAACGCGCCAGGGAAGGTGGGAGGGGAAACGAATTGTGAGTGCGCCATCGCCGCTGTACTCGATCGAAATCGAGTATGACGAATAGCGTAGTATTCGATCGAATACCGACTCGGTCGAATACTACTCGCTCATCTCTAATAAGGAGTCACATTTGGCGTGAAAAAAATGGCGACTGTACAAATACCCCATAAAATACCTCTTTAAAAATAAATCCTGAGAGTCTGAAAAATGTTCCACTGGCTGCTTCAAATACAGTTAAGCTGTACTGGTTTTCCACTTGCCCAACTCAGCCTGCAAGCCACACAGCAAGAGTCCATGAGCCAAACTAAAGATTGGGGACCAGGGGTTTAAGGGAATGTTCATTTTTTGGACCGCCTATTTAGAATTTATAAATTGCTATTGACTCCTGCAATGCGGAGGAGGGGGTTTTTTTGGTCTCTTTTAACTAGTGGATATTAGGCTTAAAATGAGTGTAATGAACCATAGTTCGACACTACCAGCCAGTGTTAATGGAGCTTCATGGCTCCTTCCTCAACTCCTAGTGCAGCTCAGGGCAGCAAGATTTTGTTTGTGTGTTCCTGGGACTCTGCTTGTAAGCCTACAACCCTGTTCATTCTCTGCCAAGCCTGTGATCTGCTGTGTTCTGCCCTGAGCCTGCTGGACTCTTTCTTCCCCCATCTTGGTCCTTCCTGAATTTAAATGACTCCGACTGTGCCTGACTTAAGGTTTAGTTCTGTTTGCTATTTAGTTTAAACCTGTTTAGTTTGCTTTTGTTTTGTACCGGACTATAAGATTTCTGTATTTAGTTTATTATTAAACTCTATTTCAGTTTATCCCCTTGCTCTGTGCATAACTCTGGTTGCAAATCTGCCTTGGGCACCCGAGCTTCGATTCTGGAATTCGGGCAATGACAATGGGTCTCTCCCTTGGTGGCTTGTCCCCTTGTTACAGAATAATAGAAAGCGTAATAATGAAGTGGCCGGTCCTGGTATTGACAACTGGAAAGTAGACTCCTGACTATAGGAAAATATGTTTTATTTAGGGATCGTTAAAGCTTTTTTATTTCTTAGAACAAAAAAAATATAAATACTTTTCTGCCTCACTGTCACAATGTGGTAAGACATTTTAATAAGTTTTCCTTTCTGTAATACCAATTGTTCAGGACACTTGGGGGTTACTACTCTTTAATACCAATCGTTAGTGGAGTATCCACTGGGTCAAGCCACTTGTGTGTCAGTACTGTTTAATTTAATTGAAAAAATGTTCATTGTGGGCACACCTGCCATTATACTATTTTGAGCTTTGATAAACTATTTAATTGTTGGCACACCTTGCATTACACCCTCTTGGGCTTTGATAAACTAATTACTTGCTGGCACACCTTGCACAAAGAGGTACACATAAAGTTTTCAGAGTGCATTGTTACCTGTAGATGACAACATAAACATACTGTTCATCTATAATACCTTCAACATGGATGCTGGAAGCAAGTCGGCACTTGGGTTTCATCCTCATTTTAGATGTCCTGTGATGGTCCGATGTCCACGTCCTCATCCTCCGACACAACTTGCATAGTTACATATTCATGTATGTAGTCCCTTAATAGCCCCTCAAGCAATTTTCCCAAAATAGATGTTAAACTTACAGGTCTGTAATTGCCTGGAGAAGACCTTGAGCCCTGTACCAACCTGTGACGCCCGCTCTATCTGTTATGTTTGGGGGTCTATAGATTACTACAATTTGTATTTTAACATTGTTTACATCGCCCCAAACTTCTACCCACAAAGATTCTACATCTTTACAATCTTCTGCTAGCATCCCTTCATTAATATATCCTTTGAATTCTTGCTTTACATAGAGGGACACAGTACCCCCTTTCCTTCTTTGCTCTGTCTTTCTGAAAGAGAGCAAAACCTTGAAGATAGACAGTCCAGTCACGTGTGGATTCCAGCCATGTCTCAGCACACCAATAATCTATATTTTCTTCCCGTACCAGAGCCTCAAGCTCCCCCACTTTACTTGCCAGACTTCTGGCATTTGTGAACATACACTTTAAGTTCCTATCTAGTTTGAGACATTGATCTTTAGTATTAGCTTCTGCAGTAATGCATTCGCCTAATATTTTACTGCTAGTTTGCAACACATGGATCTCCTTATCCATCATATTGGTCCTCCCCCTTCTAATTCTCCACCCACCATTATATGTCACTTAAGTAACATGTCTCCCCCTTTCCCCCTTGTTTTCTCTTTTGCCCCCCATCTATTTCAAATACCCCTCAACCCCTTTTAGTATCCTCTTACCCAGCACAGCCGCCCCCTTTCTATTCAGGTGCAAATTTTTTGTAGAATAAAGTTTGTACCCCAATGAAAATTAAACCCAGTGCTCTAGGAACCCAAATCCATCTGCCCTGCACCAGGAGTTGAGCCATCCATTTAACTCTCTAAGCTCCCGCTGTCGGTCATCATGTGTTCCAGAGAATACAAGCTTGGAGGTCCTTTTCTTCAACTTGGTCCTTCTCTTCAACTCCTTAAATGTATTCTTAAAGGAGCATTATCGCGAATTTTTCTTGGTGACTTAAATTTAAATGGTACTTGGAATGTACGTAGGTGTTGGAGTAAGAATTACAAATGTAGAAAAAAATGATGTGTGTGTTGAGCAGCTGGAGACTAATAGCTCATGTTTATGTCTTGTCAGTGTCGGCAGCCGACACGCTTCGCCTGTTCCATGCTGAGGAGAGGGAGATACAAATGTATCAGTTCCATGCTGAGGAGAGGGGGAAACAATGTATCAGTTCCACGCTGAGGAGAATGTATCAAAGTCTCAGCTGTTCAGTGCTGGCAGACGTCCAGCATAAGATAACAACATTGCAACATTGCCTGGCCAGAACTTATATATCTAAAACAGAGAGAAAAGCTCTAGAAGTCATTTAGCTGATTTTGACAGTTTTCCCTTCATGTTGGCTCTGCTGCAGAATCTTTCAGTTTACCATTTTCTCTTTCATATTCTTATTTTTCTTTTTTCCATATGATCTTTCTTTCAGCTTTGTGTGTTTTGAGCAAAGCCCAACCCAGGATTTTCACTATCTGGAGTTTTGTTTTCTGCCCCTAGGGGCATCCTGACTTGGGATGCCCTGATATGTGAAATCCCCAAGTTCGCCTGTGAAAACGTACCTTTCCCTGTCCCACAGCGCATGCGCGGGCTCTCATCCAATCAGCGCTGTTTGCACGCAGATGGGGAGCCTGAGCAGTAACCTTCCTGGCCGCCCGGCCTGTCTAAATGACTATCTGCGTGAGCGCGCCAGAAAAATGGGGGGATCTGTAGTTATCCAGGGGTCGTTTCACAAAGTGGGCATCCTGATTTAGAATGGGGTTTTGTTCCACTTTAATACCTTTAGATTTTCCTGCACAGTTATTCAAAGAAGAATTTCAGTCATTTTCAGTCAGTTTAGTTTATTTTGTATAGATTTTACACATTTGAGTCACCTGGTCTCATAACAAAAGCAGCACCTCACACACACACAGCCGTTACAGTGTCAGCCTCTGAGGTAAAGTGTTGCTAGGAGACCAGTGGGCTAAATGAAGCAGCTCACTAAATACAAGCCTGCAGATCCCCCTATTCAGCAAATGGACTGAGCCATTTTAATTATACAATTTAAAAGAGAGGCATATATTTTTTTCTTTTTCTGTCGCCAGATTATTCATACACATGTTATAGGCTATTGTGTGGCTATTTAATTATTTATCTTTTTTAATGCAAATTTCGCGATACTGCTCCTTTAAGGATCCTCCATCTCCCAATAATTGTGTCATCAGTCCCCACATGGACCATGACAACTGGATCATCCCCAACACCTCTCAGTAATTTATCTACCCTTCCCACCACATGCTAAACCCAGGCATGAGAGAGATAGCAAATCATTTGGTTGAGGCGAAATTTGGTCCATCTGATAATCAAATCCCCTATTACCATTAACTGTCTAGTCCTACCTGCAGTCCCAACTACCTGCTCATTGGCTGGGCTGTCCTCCCGGTTGCTAGGGAGAGCAGTAAACCACTAGGGCTGCCATTTCTGAGACTGACACTCTTGCATCATTACCCAACTTGACAATTTTGCTAAGGTGCACAGACACAGGTATGGCCTTCTTTTTTTGTGCACCCTTTCTATTCCCTCTATCTACATTTAATGCCTTAACTTGGTCTGGCCTCACCAATCTGGCAGTGGTATTGGGGTCTACAAGATTATGCCTGGCGCTGCTGGCACTGGAGAGAGGTGTAGCAGGCACAGATGTTACATGGTACAGAAGCAAAAAGCCCCCACTCTGTAGGGATGCTTAGACAAACACCAGCTCAAATTTGATAAACCCTAAAACAGTTTTTAGTTTTGTTTAAAATTGTATATAGTAATACAAAGATAGGGTTAATTGTGTCATGAGCAATACAATCATATTAAACACCAATATATAGACAAAAGACATAAAAGCCTAAAACCAGACAGGCCTGTCAAAAAATGAGCACCGACTGTGGCCCCCCCGTCACACGCTACTCTACAGCACACATCGATCAAACATATAGCCAGCAAATGAACCAATTCTAAAAAAAGTGAGAAGCTTTCAAAATTGGAATCCAGGCTTATCCACTGTAGTTACAAATAGCGCACTGGCAAGATGTTAACCAGACCAAGAGGAATACAAATGGGGAACCTCAGGAAACGCAGTAGTAGTTATTGAAGTCTAATATAACACAAATTAAGGCACCAGGCTCCCGATTACAGCACAGGGAAAGCAAACTAGTTTGTAAATGAAGGCCGGCCTCCAGACAACACCTCTGTGGACTGGGATTTGTAGTCCATCAACCTTGCGCTATTCAGTCAATCACCGCGGTGACCTGGGTGGGCTCTTTAATCCAGCAGGGGGAAGGCCCCTTGCACTTTGAAAAATTCTAGTCATCCCCTGTGTCACCACGGCAGCCCAGCTGGGCTTTATAGTGCCCCAGTAGGGATTATTTGGATGGGATTCAGGCTGCGCTAGCCAGTACTATCAAAAATGAGCATTCCACAATCCTTCCAAAATCCCACCTGCTCCCATACCTGCTGCAAGGTGATCCGATGGTGCTGCACTGTGGTGGGGTGTGTCTCCCGTCTGATGTGTTTCACTTTACTACTACTAGAGCCTACTAGAGCCTGCTAGAGCCTACTAGAGCATACTAGAGCTTACTGGAAGCCTACTGGAGCTTTCTCAAGGTGGAGTTCTGAAGCAGCCTAAGTAGAGCAATGACCTGCCTTATGGAGTGTGGGTTGGGAGTGGAACACAGACCAATTTATATTTAACTCTGCATTGCCCATTCACTTCTTATTCACTCACATACTGGTAATGTTTTCTACCAGTACACCCAAGCGAGGAGAACCAAGCACTGGTACATAATACAATTGTGATAAAATTATGGCAATTCATTATACCTATTATTATATAACTTTATATTATAGTTATATTATACATTACATTATAGTTATTATCTTATAGTTAAAGTGCTATTTACATTTATGGCAAAAAATGCCCTAATGTTAAAATATTAAAGATGCCATTTTTTAGTTCTCTTATTTTGGCAAGAAGGCTCTAATGCCAGCATCTGTATTAAGGCTAATGTGCCAAGCTGAAAGGTTCACCTGCTTTCACATTGTAGCAGATTCAGACCCCAATCCCCTCCCCGTGGTCTTGGTTTGACATCTATAAAACCACATGCCTTTAGGTCACTTGTTGAGCTCTCATGATTATCCAAAAAGTGCAGGGCAAACGGACTGGTCACATTATTTGAGCAAATATCCTAAATGTGTTCTGATATTCGTACCTTAAAGTGGACCAACACCCTCCCATGATCGGCCCGGGAATCTATAAGATTCCCAGACCGATCAGCTCCCTGACTGTGGAAACCCCCCAGAAACCCCTAAAGCCCTACCTGCTCCTCGATCCAGCAGCGCCCGCTGCCGCCTCCCGCGCGTCCCTCTAGCAGGACTCGCACCCGCGCCGGCCGTTTGTGAATGGCCGGCACAGGCGCGCGCCCTGTAAGAGTGACGCGCGGGAGGCGGCGGCGGGGGCGCTCTCTTGTACGTCGCTGCCTCCCGCTTGTCCGTCGGCGGGGATTGGACGAGCGAGTCACGTGGGAGCGGGGAGAGGTGAGTTTTTGGGGCTTTCTGGGGGGTTTCACACAGCGGGGCACCCCCGATCGGGGTGCCCCACCGAAGTGGACCAAAACCCAGGATAGTCAAAATCCTGGGTGTTGGTCCACTTTAAGTGCTCTGGGGGTCTTGCCTTTATTCAAACCACAGGGGCATAAATAAACCCGTGTGTTGCAATTGATGAAACTCAGGATTTTATATGTCTTTTCCGATTTTTCTCATGTAAAACTATTTGTACCATGTATTGACAGAATTTGCAATGACCACAACTGAATAGTCCAGTTGGGCGGTTCTTTCTAACCACGTTTTGGCCATTGGGGTCTTATATTGACTCTGCACCAGATGATCTTTTGAATTTCTGTCCGTTACTAGGGGCTGTCAAGGGGCTGGCACTATCGGAGCCGAGTTGGGATCCAGTTGCAGATTTAGTAATTAAGCATAAATTACCATGATCTTTTTTCCTTTAGCGCAATTTTTTCAGAGCAAATCTCTACTTTCATTTGGTCCAGAAGATCTATCCTTTCCAAACTAGAAGCTTTAGCCTTACAGGTTCGAATTTTCCATAGATCCATGTGTTCCTTCAGTCCAGTGCCTCTTTTTGTATTGGTTAAATGATTTGTCTTGGAAATAGGCTATAAGGGATCCCATGCCTCAGTAGAAACAGATGATAGTTATCATAATGTTATAGGCAGCCAGCTGATGGTTTTCTGTGTTTATCTGTAGCCAGATTTCGAGGATCTAACCCATCCTCTCCCTCCAGCACCAGCGTCATCACAAGAAGCAGCACTCCTGTCCCTTTGCCGATTGCTGATTTCTTCATTTTAGAAGTTACTGACAGTGGCCTGTCTCCTTCAGAATATCAGCCACCTTTGCTGGAAATGGCCTGAAAAGGACAATTAGCAGAGGTTCCTTTGTCCCTAGCTGCCCGTCAGTATGACAGCCACCTGTCCATGGAAGGGCAATAAAATAGACAGAGTACTTTCCATAGCCAGTGTGCAGGGCAATCACCCTGGTGCTACCCCCAATTTGGCCTCTTAGTCTGACACCTGTGAAAAAAATTAATTTTATTTATATGTTTAATTTATTTTTGTATGTATTTCTTTACAGGAGCACTATCACCAAATTTTGCATTAAAAAAGATAAATAATGAAATAGCCACACAATAGATTCTAACATGTGTATAAATAATGTGGTGATGTGGTATGCCTTACTTTTAAATTGTAAAATGAAAATGGCTCAGTTTATTTGCTGAATGGGGGGATCTGCCTGGTTTTATTCAGTGAGATGATAAACAGCCGCAGCATTTAGCCCACTGGTCTCCTAGCAACAGCTGCAGTAAACCTGCTCCAACTTTTTTCCCAGGCAGGCCCTGTACCCAGTGGTAACAGCTCTGTGTGTGAGGTGTTGCTTCTGTGATAAGACCACCAACTGACTCAATAAATATATATATAGATTCTCTACAAAATAAACCGACTGACAAAAAATATACTTTGAATGACTGTGCCTTTTGGAAAGGCTCTCCACTAGATTTTGGAAAATAACAGTATTCATGTGCTTCTGTTTCAAGTACTGATATTTGATTTGTTTATGGGTCTAGCCTAATTTTTGTGCTCATCCTAAAGGTTTACTTTTAGGTCTGCCACACTGAAAAAAATCGAGTCCTCTTCAAATTGTTGTCACAGAGCTGTCTAATCTTTTAGAATGCCACTGTATACCTTAGCCAATTATTACAAAAGCCACCCCATTATATGACAGTATGCTCTTTTCTGACCAAGCCCAGACTAAGGCCCTTATTTAAGAAGGGATAGCGTCAGGTAGCGCCTGGTTAATGAACGCCGGACACGGCACGCAATTACAGATTTAGCAAGCAGAATCTGTTTAGCGACTGGAATAGCGCCATGTAGCGTCCGACTCATCATTTTCACAGCCTCAGCGAACAGCACCAGCGTTCAGCCTTGCACAGCGCCAGGTATGACCTCTCGCTACCTGTCGCTCTCCCATACATTTCAATGAACGATCCTTTTCTTCTCTTTAAACGGGGTTTTTATTTTTTTTTTTTATCAAAAAAATCACAAATAATTCTTTGACCTCTTCTGGCATTGAAATAGCAGTTTTTTCATAATTTTTTCATTTTTTATATATTTCCTCAGAAATTACATTACAGGTCTGGCGTTAAAGTGTTCATGTTACAATGCTGTTACAATGTAATTCCATATGTTTTCGCTTTGTTACTAGTTGATAGATGCTTGAAAACACACTTTAAACACACCGCCCCCTGCACTCTGGGCTTCAAACAACTATTTTTCAGTGCCAGAGATTTGTGAGGCTGTTTTTTTGCTGAATATGGTGTGAGTCGGTCGCTATGAGAAGTCGCTAACATGCGCTCCCATACAGCGCTGTACTGGTCAAATAGCGACTCCTCACAATGTATTCAACATTACTGAACAGCGACTGAGTCGCTAAAAAGTAGCGACTCACGGCCGAGCACTGCGACTACTAGCGGGCGCTCTGAAAATGCCTGCTACAGACGCTCATCTGTCGCTACCTGCCGCTAATGATGAATCAGCCTCCCCGTTGTGAAGCACAACCTAAAACAACTTCACTTTACACTTGTGCTCAGCTTTAGAAACCCAGGTTATGAGGCACACAATAAACTATTTTTGCTGATGTTACTTCCAGAGGCAGTTTTTTGGAATCTTCATGGTCATTGGACTACTACTGATCTAATAAATGACAAGCTTTATTTCCAGGTAAAATTGTTTGGCATGCCACCTCCAGGTCACAGTCTTCCTTCCTCTGTCTGCACTGGGTGGCAACCTCTGTTGAACTGTTGCTTCCAGATGTTTACAATACACAGTTACAGAACTAAAAGATGACACAAGCTTCAAGTACTATCAAAAATTAGCATTCCACAATCCTTCCAAAATCCCACCTGCTCCCATACCTGCTGCAAGGTGATCCGATGGTGCTGCACTGTGGTGGGGTGTGTCTCCCGTCTGATGTGTTTCACTTTACTACTACTAGAGCCTACTAGAGCCTACTAGAGCCTACTAGAGCCTACTAGAGCTTTCTCAAGGTGGAGTTCTGAAGCAGCCTAATGAGAGCAATGACCTGCCTTATGGAGTGTGGGTTGGGAGTGGAACACAGACCAATTTATATTTAACTCTGCATTGCCCATTCACTTCTTATTCACTCACACACTGGTAATGTTTTCTACCAGTACACCCAAGCGAGGAGAACCAAGCGCTGGTACATAATACAATTGTGATAAAATGATGGCAATTCATTATACCTGATGGTTCCAGATGTTTACAATACACAGTTACAGAACTAAAAGATGACACAAGCTTCAATTTTTTTTTTTGTGAAGTAGTAATGTTCACCCAGAGGCAGCCTCCAAACATCTTTCTAATACCCAAGAGGTGAAGATGGAGAAAATTAGATATATTGGTTATCAAACTTTCGAACTCTTGAAATTTAAATATCAGAGGAATACTAAAGAGTATCTAGCAACGGCAGTTGTTTTAGGGGATTTTCTTCAGCTTGGTTATCGAGTGTGCCCTTGGCTTTCACAGCTTGGTGTAGGGGTGCTTCTAGAAGTAACCAACAAAACAGCTGAATAAAATAATTTGTCACCTGTTGCCAGTCATACAGGACCTGTAGAGAGTGAGGATCCCTAAAAATAAATGAGCCATTTTATCCTGGAATCACCCTCTTCCATCTTCTTCTGTTCGGTCACCAGTTTAGAGTTCCATCTTACAGGATCAGTGGTGGAATGGGCTACCAGCCTGGGGCTGCTGGCAAGAAATCTGTAGTGTTTCAGGATCAAGACTGTGCAGTTTGGTAGACTTTAAATACACAGTATATAGTCTATCATAGACACATTGAAGTTGATTTCTGTCTGTCTGATCTCTCAGATAAAAAAGGTTAGGATGATTTCCAATATCAGATTGATCCAAGAGTCTGTAAAGAAAGGAGATGGGCAATAGAATTCCAACATAAAGTGTATTATTTATATTACACATTATATTTTATTATTCATTTATTAATTTGCTATTGGTTAACTTTGCAAAGAGCAACCATTTATCATGCCCCACAGACTCTGATGCAAGAGGGGTAAAGGTCCACTTCTGGATGCTAAAAAAGAAAGTGGCAATGAATAAATAAAATCCAGGGGCTGTGCCACATAAGAGGTGATGTATATCAACAACAACAGCTTTATTGAGCAGCACATTATGATTCCCACACATGACATTTAAGCAGACAACGTTTTGTTTTTACACTTCGTCTGGATTCAGCTAGCTGAATGGTGGAATCCTAGAACCCATACTGATGGTTACCCATTTTACTGCAAATATTTGCTATATTCTTGCGTGTGTGCCACTGTTAGCAACTACTGGACAAAAAAAAAATCAAACCTATAATTTGAATTACAGATCTGTTTTCCCTGCATTATTTATCATCATTTTCTGCATTTTTCTCTCTCACACACTCAGATAAAAAGTTGCACCATATTTTTTTATTTATTGAAGTGCAAAGGATACTTATTTATGAGGAAGCATTATATCAGATCATACTGGGCACAGTGCAGAAATTCACTGCTTTATTTTGATACTTAGGATAAACCACTTTACTGTGATAGAAATTCGTAATCATTTCCACCATACCACCTGAGTCTGCATTGCTCTTGTGGTTTCTTTGTATTGACTTCACTCTTTAGAAAGAACGCTTTTTATGCAAATACATTATCTTTGGTTAGGAGATTTTTTATTAACTAGACTCCATGTAGCAATAAGATATGCCAGATAAACTAAGAAAATGAGTTCTTACCAGGCATGCAAGCCATTGTTCAGATCCTCTAACATCTGTCTCTGTAAAATGAAAGATACTTCTTATTCCTTTTGTGAAAATTGAAGAGAATGAAAATTTAAAACTATAAGTAGCTTTTAAACAAAAACAAGTATGCACACACACATCCAACTTCCAGGTCCTTTAGTTGTTGCAAGTTGTCCTGCATGTTCCGGCCATCAGCAAATAGGGTTTACCTGTATTGTCTGCACAAGGTATTTTGGGCTCTAGGATTTGGCTGCAAAAACAGGCTAATTTATAAGCCTGCATTTGTAACTGAAAGCCATAGACTGTTACACCAGAGTCTCTAAACAATGTAGTTTCTGTAAATGGCCATATATATTAATCGATAATTTAGTGTTACAGTTATTGCTGTGCTGTGTGTAATATTGACAGCCAGGTGCTGGGCTGATGTAACTAGCTGTGGCTAATAGCAGGCTTAGATTAGAAGGGTTGGCATGGGCAGACATGGCCAGTGGACAACAGGACAAGAGCTCTGCACATGGTAAGGTGAGGGTAGTGGTTGGAAAAATGATAAGGCACGCCAAATTTATGTGGCTAGTGGACATTAACAGGGCACTGCAATATGGATGTGGCTAGTAGGTGGTGACCAGGCAAAACACTAACTCATGGTTGGCTGTGGCCAGTGGTTAGCAACAGGGCACTGTATACTAGACAAGATCAGATGTGGCTAGTGGTTGGCAACTGGCCAAGGCAACCAGACCTAGCTAGAGGTCGACAACAGGGCAAGGCAATCAGATATGGCTGGTGGTCAACACAAGGGTAAGGCACCCAGACCTGGCTAGAGCTTTACAACAGGGCAAAGCAATCACATGTGTCTAGAGATCATCAGCAGAGAATTATTAAAGAAGCAGATGAACTGAGGGGCAAATAGAGGTCTGGACTAGTACTGCAGACTGATGGTAGAATCTGTGCTGTGCTGTTCCTAAGAAGCGGCTTTTGATTTATCCATTTCCAGACAATTACTAGGCAATGGGGACACCCAGGATATTAAAGCACCAGAGGTGATGAAGTGGATGGCAGGCAGGAGGAAAAGTACTTTTCATTTCAGACACTGTCAGTGGATACCAGTCAATGTTGCTGATTACCACTGCACGCAATGGAGAGCAGCGCAAGAGTGCCAGACAGGTAACACCTGTGACATATGACAAGATATAGTTTAATTCAAATGTAAACAACTAAACCAAGACCTATTCTTAATATAACCATTTGATTCAATAGTATAATTTACAGATGAGCGAATCGAATCTGACGAATCCGAATTCGTTACGAATTTCATGAAAAATTAGATTCTAAACGAATCTGAATATCGCCGCGATTCGATCGCTCGAATCACTTCCTTAAAACTCCATTTACTACTATCCAGGCCATCTAAAATGGTGGATCCACATGTCAGGACATGTCCCATGGGGCAAAGAATCCCGGGTAGGCGTCACATGCTGCCTATCAGCAGCCAGGCTTCCCGATGATGTCACACCCCTATATAAGAGGTGGCCATTTTGCGGAAGCTCATTTCGATACTGTATTGCGGTGAGAGTGGGTCACGCAGAGAGATAGATAGATAGATAGATAGATAGATAGATAGATAGATACAGCGAGGGAGAGATAGATAGTACAAGGGACAGAAGGAGCGAGGGACAGATAGAGCCAGAGAGAGAAGGAGAGAGGCTGTGACAGTGACAGAGAGAGACAGAGACAGTTTACAGAGTTCAAGCCTATTTAGTGTTAAAAACACACCTGCCTATTTAGCTTTTCCTATTCCTGGTGTCATTCTTTAAAAAGCGTGCTAGAATTAATATTTTAAGAGTAACTGGCTACTTACATTTTGCATTTTGTAAAGAAAGTCTCGTTGTAAAATTTCCAGCAGCCATTGCATTTCACCGGGGAGCATCCCAAATACTAGCTTGTGTCTTTTAAGAGTACCTGTCTACTTACCTTTTGCATTTTGTAAAAAAATGTCATGTTTTCACGTTTAAAGCAGCCATTGCCTTTCACCGGGGGGCATTCTGACCGCTACCACTTATCTTTTAAGAGTACCTGTCTACTTACCTTTTGCATTTTGTAAAAAAAAAATCACGTTTTCATGTGTAAAACAGCCATTGCCTTTCACCGGGGGGACTCCCAATTACTAGCTTGTGTCTTTTAAGAGTACCTGTCTACTTACCTTTTTCATTTTGTAAAAAAAAGTCTTGTTTTCAAGATTAAAGGAGCCATTGCCTTTCACTGGGGGGCATTCTAAGTGCTAACACTTATCTTTTAAGAGTACCTGTATACTTACCTTTTGCATTTTGTAAAAAACATCACGTTTCCACGTTTAAAGCAGCCATTGCCTTTCACTGGGGGGACTCCCAAATGCTAGCATGTGTCTTTCAAGAGTACCTGTCTACTTACCTTTTGCATTTTGTTAAAAAAAGTCAAGTTTTCACATTTAAAGCAGCCCTTGCCTTTCACCGGGGGGCATCCGAAATGCTAGCATGTGTCTTTCAAGAGTACCCGTCTACTTACCTTTTGCATTTTGTAAAAAAAATTCAGGTTTTCACATTTAAAGCAGCCATTGCCTTTCACCGGGAGGCATTCTGAGTGCTACCACTAGGGATGAGCAACCTTTTGAAAAATTTGATTCGGCTGATTCGCCGAATTTTCCGTCAAAATTCGTTTCGGTCTGAATTTATTTGCGATGAATCGCTATTAAAAACGGCTATATCTGAGCTTCCTAGAGCCTCAATAGGGTTGTAAACCTTGCTGTAACACACATAGGATGTGTGCTGGGTTAGTGAAATAATACTGTAAATAATTATGACATGCAGATCAGAGGCATCGCTATTAGAATCGCAGAGCGGCACAATTGCAGAGAGTTGAGGTGGCATCACTATGAGGGGCCCCTATATTGCCTGCAAAACACACCCTGGAGCTGGCCGCAGCAGGAGCACAAAAAATTGGCTGAAAGACATCCTGGAGTTGGCAGCAGGAGCAGCAGGAGCCCAAAAATTGGCTGAATGACACCCTGGAGTTGCAAGCAGCAGAAGCAGCAGCAGGAGCCAAAACATAGCTTGAAAGAGACACTGGAGTTGACAGCAGGAGCCCAAAAATTGGCTGAATGACATCCTGGAGTTGCAAGCAGCAGCAGCAGCCCAACCATAGCTTGAAAGAGACACTGGAGTTGGCAGCAGGAGCCCAAAAATTGGCTGAATAACACCCTGGAGTTGCAAGCAGCAGCAGGAGCCCAAACATAGCTTGAAAGAGACACTGGAGTTGGCAGCAGGAACCCAAAAATTGGCCAAAAGACACACTGCAGTTGGCAGCAACTGCAGCAGGAGGCCAAAATTTGGCTGAAAGGCACACCCTGAAGTTGGCATCAGCAGGAGGCCTAAAATTGGCTGAATGACACCCTGGAGTTGCAAGCAGCAGCAGGAGCCCAAACATAGCTTGAAAGAGACACTGGAGTTGGCAGCAGGAACCCAAAAATTGGCCTAAAGACACACTACAGTTGGCAGCAGCAGGAGGCCAAACATAGCTTGAAAGAGACACTGGAGTTGGCAGCAGGAGCCCAAAAATTGGCTGAATGACACCCTGGAGTTGCAAGCAGCAGCAGGAGCCCGAATATAGCTTGAAAGAGATACTGGAGTTGGCAGCAGGAGCCCAAAAATTGTATGAATGACACCCTGGAGTTGCAAGCAGCAGCAGCCCAAACATAGCTTGATAGACACACTGGAGTTGGCAGCAGGAGCCCAAACATTGGCTGAATGACACCCTGGAGCCGCAAGCGGCAGCAGCAACCAAGACATAGCTTGAAAGAGACACTGGAGTTGGCAGCAGGAGCCCAAAAATTGGCTGAATGACACCCCGGAGTTGCAAGCAGCAGCAGCCCAAACCTAGCTTAAAAGGCACACTGGAGTTGGCAGCAGGAGCCCAAAAATTGGCTGAATGACACCCTGGAGTTGCAAGCAGCAGCAGCAGGAGCCCAAACATAGCTTGAAAGAGACACTGGAGTTGGCAGCAGGAGCCCAAAAATTGGCTGAATGACACCCTGGAGTTGCAAGCAGCAGCAGCAGGAGCCCAAACATAGCTTGAAAGAGACACTGGAGTTGGTAGCAGGAACCCAAAAATTGGCCTAAAGACACAACGCAGTTGGCAGCAGGAGGCCAACATTTGGCTGAAAGGCACACCCTGAAGTTGGCATCAGCAGGAGCCCAAGAATTGGCTGAATGACACCCTGGAGTTGCAAGCAGCAGCAGGAGCCCAAGCATAGCTTGAAAGAGACACTGCAGTTGGCAGCAGGAACCCAAAACTTGGCCTAAAGACACACTGCAGTTGGCAGTAGCAGCAGCAGGAGGCCAAAATGTGTCTGAAAGGCACACCCTGAAGTTGGCATCAACAGGAGCCCAAAAATTGGCTGAATGACACCCTGGAGTTGCAAGCAGCAGCAGAAGCCCAAACCTAGCTTGAAAGACACACTGGAGTTGGCAGCAGGAGCCCAAAAATTGGCTGAAGGACACCCTGGAGTTGCAAGCAGCAGCAGCAGCCCAAGCATAGCTTGAAAGACGCACTGGAGTTAGCAGCAGGAGCCCAAAAATTGGCTGAATGACACCCTGGAGATGCAAGCAGCAGCAGCAGGAGCCCAAAATTTGGCTGAAAGGCACACCCTGAAGTTGGCATCAGCAGGAGCCCAAAATTGGCTGAATGACACACTGGAGTTGCAAGCAGCAGCAGGAGGGAAAACATAGCTTGAAAGAGACACTGGGGATGGCAGCAGGAGCCCAAAAATTGGCTGAATGCCACCCTGGAGTTGCAAGCAGCAGGAGCCCAACCATAGCTTGAAAGTCACACTGGAGTTGGCAGCAGGAGCCCAAAAATTGGCTGAATGACACCCTGGAGTTGCAAGCAGCAGCAGGAGCCCAAACATAGCTTGAAGGAGACACTGGAGTTGGCAGCAGGAACCCAAAAATTGTCTGAATGACACCCTGGAGTTGCAAGCAGCAGCAGCAGCCCAAACATAGCTTGATAGACACACTGGAGTTGGCAGCAGGAGCCCAAACATTGGCTGAATGACACCCTGGAGCCGCAAGCGGCAGCAGCAACCCAGACATAGCTTGAAAGAGACACTGGAGTTGGCAGCAGGAGCCCAAAAATTTGCTGAATGACACCCTGGAGTTGCAAGCAGCAGCAGCAGGAGCCCAAACATAGCTTGAAAGAGACAATGGAGTTGGCAGCAGGAGCCCAAAAATTGGCTGAATGACACCCTGGAGTTGCAAGCAGCAGCAGCAGGAGCCCAAACATAGCTTGAAAGAGACACTGGAGTTGGTAGCAGGAACCCAAAAATTGGCCTAAAGACACAACGCAGTTGGCAGCAGCAGCAGGAGGCAAACATTTGGCTGAAAGGAACACCCTGAAGTTGGCATCAGCAGGAGCCCAAGAATTGGCTGAATGACACCCTGGAGTTGCAAGCAGCAGCAGGAGCCCAAGCATAGCTTGAAAGAGACACTGGAGTTGGTAGCAGAAATCCAAAACTTGGCCTAAAGACACACTGCAGTTGGCAGTAGCAGCAGCAGGAGGCCAAAATGTGTCTGAAAGGCACACCCTGAAGTTGGCATCAACAGGAGCCCAAAAATTGGCTGAATGACACCCTGGACATGCAAGCAGCAGCAGCAGCAGGAGCGCAAACATAGCTTGAAAGAGACACTGGAGTTGGCAGCAGGAGCCCAAAAATTGGCTGAATGACACCCTGGACAAGCAAGCAGCAGCGGCAGGAGCCCAAACATAGCTTGAAAGAGACACTGGAGTTGGCAGCAGGAGTCCAAAAATTGGCTGAATGACACCCTGGAGTTGCAAGCAGCAGCTCAAACATAGCTTGAAAGACACACTGGAGTTGGCAGCAGGAGCCCAAAAATTGGCTGAATGACACCCTGGAGTTGCAAGCAGCAGTAGCAGGAGCCCAACAATTGGGTGAAAGGCACACCCTGATGTTGGCATCAGCAGGAGCCCAAAAATTGGCTGAATGACACCCTGGAGTTGCAAGCAGCAGCAGGAGGGAAAACATAGCTTGAAAGAGACACTGGGGTTGGCAGCAGGAGCCCAAAAATTGGCTGAATGACACCCTGGAGTTGCAAGCAGCAGGAGCCCAAACATAGCTTGAAAGACACACTGGAGTTGGCAGCAGGAGCCCAAAAATTGGCTGAATGAAACCCTGGAGTCGCAAGCAGCAGCAGCCCAGACATAGCTTGAGAAGAGACACTGGAGTTGGCAGCAGGAGCCCAAAAACTGGCTGAATGACACCCTGGAGTTGAAAGCAGCAGCAGGAGCCCAAACATAGCTTGAAAGAGACACTGGAGTTGGCAGCAGGAGCCCAAAAATTGGCTGAATGACACCCTGGAGTTGCAAGCAGCAGGAGCCCAAACATAGCTTGAAAGAGACACTGGAGTTGGCAGCAGGAGCCCAAAAATTGTCTGAATGACACCCTGGAGATGCAAGCAGCAGCAGCAGCCCAAACATAGCTTGAAAGACACACTTGAGTTGGCAACAGGAGCCCAAAAATTGTCTGAATGACACCCTGGAGTCGCAAGCAGCAGCAGCAGCCCAGACATGGCTTGAACGAGACACTGGAGTTGGCAGCAGGAGCCCAAAAATTGGCTGAATGACACCCTGGAGTTGCAAGCAGCAGCAGCAGGAGCCCAAACATAGCTTGAAAGAGACACTGGAGTTGGCAGCAGGAGCCCAAGAATTGGCTGATTGACACCCTGGACATGCAAGCAGCAGCAGCAGGAGCCCAAACATAGCTTGAAAGAGACACTGGAGTTGGCAGAAGGAGTCCAAAAATTGGCTGAATGACACCCTGGAGTTGCAAGCAGCAGCCCAAACATAGCTTGAAAGACACACTGGAGTTGGCAGCAGGAGCCCAAAACTTGGCTGAATGACACACTGGAGTTGCAAGCAGCAGCAGCAGGAGCCCAAAAATTGGCTGAATGACACCCTGGAGATGCAAGCAGCAGCAGCAGGAGCCCAAAATTTGGCTGAAAGGCACACCCTGAAGTTGGCATCAGCAGGAGCCCAAAATTGGCTGAATGACACACTGGAGTTGCAAGCAGCAGCAGGAGGGAAAACATAGCTTGAAAGAGACACTGGGGTTGGCAGCAGGAGCCCAAAAATTGGCTGAATGCCACCCTGGAGTTGCAAGCAGCAGGAGCCCAAACATAGCTTGAAAGAGACACACTGGAGTTGGCAGCAGGAGCCCAAAAATTGGCTGAATGAAACCCTGGAGTCGCAAGCAGCAGCAGCCCAGACATAGCTTGAGAAGAGACACTGGAGTTGGCAGCAGGAGCCCAAAAACTGGCTGAATGACACCCTGGAGTTGAAAGCAGCAGCAGGAGCCCAAACATAGCTTGAAAGAGACACTGGAGTTGGCAGCAGGAGCCCAAAAATTGGCTGAATGACACCCTGGAGTTGCAAGCAGCAGGAGCCCAAACATAGTTTGAAAGAGACACTGGAGTTGGCAGCAGGAGCCCAAAAATTGTCTGAATGACACCCTGGAGATGCAAGCAGCAGCAGCAGCCCAAACATAGCTTGAAAGACACACTTGAGTTGGCAACAGGAGCCCAAAAATTGTCTGAATGACACCCTGGAGTTGCAAGCAGCAGCAGCAGCCCAAACATAGCTTGATAGACACACTGGAGTTGGCAGCAGGAGCCCAAACATTGGTTGAATGACACCCTGGAGCCGCAAGCGGCAGCAGCAACCCAGACATAGCTTGAAAGAGACACTGGAGTTGGCAGCAGGAGCCCAAAAATTTGCTGAATGACACCCTGGAGTTGCAAGCAGCAGCAGCAGGAGCCCAAACATAGCTTGAAAGAGACAATGGAGTTGGCAGCAGGAGCCCAAAAATTGGCTGAATGACACCCTGGAGTTGCAAGCAGCAGCAGCAGGAGCCCAAACATAGCTTGAAAGAGACACTGGAGTTGGTAGCAGGAACCCAAAAATTGGCCTAAAGACACAACGCAGTTGGCAGCAGCAGCAGGAGGCAAACATTTGGCTGAAAGGAACACCCTGAAGTTGGCATCAGCAGGAGCCCAAGAATTGGCTGAATGACACCCTGGAGTTGCAAGCAGCAGCAGGAGCCCAAGCATAGCTTGAAAGAGACACTGGAGTTGGTAGCAGAAATCCAAAACTTGGCCTAAAGACACACTGCAGTTGGCAGTAGCAGCAGCAGGAGGCCAAAATGTGTCTGAAAGGCACACCCTGAAGTTGGCATCAACAGGAGCCCAAAAATTGGCTGAATGACACCCTGGACATGCAAGCAGCAGCAGCAGGAGCGCAAACATAGCTTGAAAGAGACACTGGAGTTGGCAGCAGGAGCCCAAAAATTGGCTGAATGACACCCTGGACAAGCAAGCAGCAGCGGCAGGAGCCCAAACATAGCTTGAAAGAGACACTGGAGTTGGCAGCAGGAGTCCAAAAATTGGCTGAATGACACCCTGGAGTTGCAAGCAGCAGCTCAAACATAGCTTGAAAGACACACTGGAGTTGGCAGCAGGAGCCCAAAAATTGGCTGAATGACACCCTGGAGTTGCAAGCAGCAGTAGCAGGAGCCCAACAATTGGGTGAAAGGCACACCCTGATGTTGGCATCAGCAGGAGCCCAAAAATTGGCTGAATGACACCCTGGAGTTGCAAGCAGCAGCAGGAGGGAAAACATAGCTTGAAAGAGACACTGGGGTTGGCAGCAGGAGCCCAAAAATTGGCTGAATGACACCCTGGAGTTGCAAGCAGCAGGAGCCCAAACATAGCTTGAAAGACACACTGGAGTTGGCAGCAGGAGCCCAAAAATTGGCTGAATGAAACCCTGGAGTCGCAAGCAGCAGCAGCCCAGACATAGCTTGAGAAGAGACACTGGAGTTGGCAGCAGGAGCCCAAAAACTGGCTGAATGACACCCTGGAGTTGAAAGCAGCAGCAGGAGCCCAAACATAGCTTGAAAGAGACACTGGAGTTGGCAGCAGGAGCCCAAAAATTGGCTGAATGACACCCTGGAGTTGCAAGCAGCAGGAGCCCAAACATAGCTTGAAAGAGACACTGGAGTTGGCAGCAGGAGCCCAAAAATTGTCTGAATGACACCCTGGAGATGCAAGCAGCAGCAGCAGCCCAAACATAGCTTGAAAGACACACTTGAGTTGGCAACAGGAGCCCAAAAATTGTCTGAATGACACCCTGGAGTCGCAAGCAGCAGCAGCAGCCCAGACATGGCTTGAACGAGACACTGGAGTTGGCAGCAGGAGCCCAAAAATTGGCTGAATGACACCCTGGAGTTGCAAGCAGCAGCAGCAGGAGCCCAAACATAGCTTGAAAGAGACACTGGAGTTGGCAGCAGGAGCCCAAGAATTGGCTGATTGACACCCTGGACATGCAAGCAGCAGCAGCAGGAGCCCAAACACAGCTTGAAAGAGACACTGGAGTTGGCAGAAGGAGTCCAAAAATTGGCTGAATGACACCCTGGAGTTGCAAGCAGCAGCCCAAACATAGCTTGAAAGACACACTGGAGTTGGCAGCAGGAGCCCAAAACTTGGCTGAATGACACACTGGAGTTGCAAGCAGCAGGAGCCCAAAAATTGGCTGAATGACACCCTGGAGATGCAAGCAGCAGCAGCAGGAGCCCAAAATTTGGCTGAAAGGCACACCCTGAAGTTGGCATCAGCAGGAGCCCAAAATTGGCTGAATGACACACTGGAGTTGCAAGCAGCAGCAGGAGGGAAAACATAGCTTGAAAGAGACACTGGGGTTGGCAGCAGGAGCCCAAAAATTGGCTGAATGCCACCCTGGAGTTGCAAGCAGCAGGAGCCCAAACATAGCTTGAAAGACACACTGGAGTTGGCAGCAGGAGCCCAAAAATTGGCTGAATGAAACCCTGGAGTCGCAAGCAGCAGCAGCCCAGACATAGCTTGAGAAGAGACACTGGAGTTGGCAGCAGGAGCCCAAAAACTGGCTGAATGACACCCTGGAGTTGAAAGCAGCAGCAGGAGCCCAAACATAGCTTGAAAGAGACACTGGAGTTGGCAGCAGGAGCCCAAAAATTGGCTGAATGACACCCTGGAGTTGCAAGCAGCAGGAGCCCAAACATAGCTTGAAAGAGACACTGGAGTTGGCAGCAGGAGCCCAAAAATTGTCTGAATGACACCCTGGAGATGCAAGCAGCAGCAGCAGCCCAAACATAGCTTGAAAGACACACTTGAGTTGGCAACAGGAGCCCAAAAATTGTCTGAATGACACCCTGGAGTCGCAAGCAGCAGCAGCAGCCCAGACATGGCTTGAACGAGACACTGGAGTTGGCAGCAGGAGCCCAAAAATTGGCTGAATGACACCCTGGAGTTGCAAGCAGCAGCAGCAGGAGCCCAAACATAGCTTGAAAGAGACACTGGAGTTGGCAGCAGGAGCCCAAGAATTGGCTGATTGACACCCTGGACATGCAAGCAGCAGCAGCAGGAGCCCAAACATAGCTTGAAAGAGACACTGGAGTTGGCAGAAGGAGTCCAAAAATTGGCTGAATGACACCCTGGAGTTGCAAGCAGCAGCAGCAGCCCAAACATAGCTTGAAAGACACACTGGAGTTGGCAGCAGGAGCCCAAAACTTGGCTGAATGACACACTGGAGTTGCAAGCAGCAGCAGCAGGAGCCCAAAAATTGGCTGAAAGGCATACCCTGAAGTTGTCATCAGCAGGAGCCCAAAGATTGGCTGAATGACACCCTGGACATGCAAGCAGCAGCAGCAGGAGCCCAAACATAGCTTGAAAGAGACACTGGAGTTGGCAGCAGGAGCCCAAAAATTGGCTGAAGGACACCCTGGAGTTGAAAGCAGCAGCCCAAACATAGCTTGAAAGACACACTGGAGTTGGCAGCAGGAGCCCAAAAATTGGCTGAATGAAACCCTGGAGTTGCAAGCAGCAACAGCAGGAGCCCAAGATTTGGCTGAAAGGCACACCCTGAAGTTGGCATGAGCAGGAGCCCAAAAATTGGCTGAATGACACCCTGGAATTGCAAGCAGCAGCAGGAGGGAGAACATAGCTTGAAAGAGACACTGGAAATGGCAGCAGGAGCCCAAAAATTGGCTGAATGACACCCTGGAGTTGCAAGCAGCAGCAGCAGGAGCCCAAACATAGCTTGAAAGACACACTGGAGTTGGCAGCAGGAGCCCAAAAATTGGCTGAATGAAACCCTGGAGTTGCAAGCAGCAGCAGCCCAGACATAGCTTGAAAGAGACACTGGAGTTGGCAGCAGGAGCCCAAAAATTGGCTGAATGACACCCTGGAGTTGCAAGCAGCAGCAGCAGGAGCCCAAACATAGCATGAAAGAGACACTGGAGTTGGCAGCAGGAGCCCAAAAATTAGCTGAATGACACCCTGGAGTTGCAAGCAGCAGCAGCAGGAGCCCAAACATAGCTTGAAAGAGACACTGGAGTTGGAAGCAGGAGTCCAAAAATTGGCTGAATGACACACTGGAGTTGCAAGCAGCAGCAGCAGCCCAAACATAGCTTGAAAGACACACTGGAGTTGGCAGCAGGAGCCCAAAAATTGGCTGAATGACACCCTGGAGTTGCAAGCAGCAGCAGCAGGAGCCCAAAAATTGGCTGAAAGGCACACCCTGATGTTGGCATCAGCAGGAGCCCAAAAATTGGCTGAATGACACCCTGGAGTTGCAAGCAGCAGCAGGAGGGAAAACATAGCTTGAAAGAGACACTGGGGTTGGCAGCAGGAGCCCAAAAATTGGCTGAATGACACCCTGGAGTTGCAAGCAGCAGGAGCCCAAACATAGCTTGAAAGACACACTGGAGTTGGCAGAAGGAGCCCAAAAATTGGCTGAATGAAACCCTGGAGTCGCAAGCAGCAGCAGCCCAGACATAGCTTGAAAGAGACACTGGAGTTGGCAGCAGGAGCCCAAAAATTGGCTGAATGACACCCTGGAGTTGAAAGCAGCAGCAGGAGCCCAAACATAGCTTGAAAGAGACACTGGAGTTGGCAGCAGGAGCACGAAAATTGGCTGATTGACACCCTGGACATGCAAGCGGTAGCAGCAGGAGCCCAAACATAGCTTGAAAGAGACACTGGAGTTGGCAGAAGGAGTCCAAAAATTGGCTGAATGACACCCTGGAGTTGCAAGCAGCAGCAGCAGCCCAAACATAGCTTGAAAGACACATTAGAGTTGGCAGCAGGAGCCCAAAACTTGGCTGAATGACACCCTGGAGTTGCAAGCAGCAGCAGCAGGAGCCCAAAAATTGGCTGAAAGGCATACCCTGAAGTTGGCATCAGCAGGAGCCCAAAAATTGGCTGAATGACACCCTGGAGTTGCAAGCAGCAGCAGGAGGGAAACATAGCTTGAAAGAGACACTGGAGTTGGCAGCAGGAGCACAGAAATTGGCTGAATGACACCCTGGAGTTGCAAGCAGCAGCAGCAGGAGCCCAAACATAGCTTGAAAGACACACTGGAGTTGGCAGCAGGAGCCCTAAAATTGGCTGAATGAAACCCTGGAGTCGCAAGCAGCAGCAGCCCAGACATAGCTTGAAAGAGACACTGGAGTTGGCAGCAGGAGCCCAAAAATTGGCTGAATGACACCCTGGAGTTGCAAGCAGCAGCAGGAGCCCAAACATAGCTTGAAAGAGACACTGGAGTTGGCAGCAGGAACCCAAAAATTGGCTGAATGACACCCTGGAGTTGCAAGCAGCAGCAGCAGGAGGGAGAACATAGCTTGAAAGAGACACTGGAGCTGGCAGCAGGAGCCCAAAAATTGACTGAATGACACCCTGGAGTTGCAAGCAGCAGGAGCCCAAACATAGCTTGAAAGAGACACTAGAGTTGGCAGCAGGAGCCCAAAAATTGGCTGAATGACACCCTGGAGTTGCAAGCAGCAGCAGCCCAAACATAGCTTGAAAGAGACACTGCAGTTGGCAGCAGCAGGAGGCCAAACATAGCTTGAAAGAGACACTGGAGCTGGCAGCGAGAGCCCCAAAATTGGCTGAATGACACCCTGGAGTTGCAAGCAGCAGCAGCAGGAGGGAGAACATAGCTTGAAAGAGACACTGGAGTTGGCAGCAGGAGCCCAAAAATTGACTGAATGACACCCTGGAGTTGCAAGCAGCAGCAGCAGGAGCCCAAACATAGCTTGAAAGAGACACTAGAGTTGGCAGCAGGAGCCCAAAAATTGGCTGAATGACACCCTGGAGTTGCAAGCAGCAGCAGCAGGAGCCCAAACATAGCTTGAAAGAGACACTGGAGTTGGCAGCAGGAGCCCAAAAATTAACTGAATGACACCCTGGAGTTGCAAGCAGCAGCAGCAGGAGCCCAAACATAGCTTGAAAGAGACACTAGAGTTGGCAGCAGGAGCCCAAAAATTGGCTGAATGACACCCTGGAGTTGCAAGCAGCAGCAGCAGGAGCCCAAACATAGCTTGAAAGAGACACTGGAGTTGGCAGCAGGAGCCCAAAAATTAGCTGAATGACACCCTGGAGTTGCAAGCAGCAGCAGCAGGAGCCCAAACATAGCTTGAAAGAGACACTGGAGTTGGAAGCAGGAGTCCAAAAATTGGCTGAATGACACACTGGAGTTGCAAGCAGCAGCAGCAGCCCAAACATAGCTTGAAAGACACACTGGAGTTGGCAGCAGGAGCCCAAAAATTGGCTGAATGACACCCTGGAGTTGCAAGCAGCAGCAGCAGGAGCCCAAAAATTGGCTGAAAGGCACACCCTGATGTTGGCATCAGCAGGAGCCCAAAAATTGGCTGAATGACACCCTGGAGTTGCAAGCAGCAGCAGGAGGGAAAACATAGCTTGAAAGAGACACTGGGGTTGGCAGCAGGAGCCCAAAAATTGGCTGAATGACACCCTGGAGTTGCAAGCAGCAGGAGCCCAAACATAGCTTGAAAGACACACTGGAGTTGGCAGAAGGAGCCCAAAAATTGGCTGAATGAAACCCTGGAGTCGCAAGCAGCAGCAGCCCAGACATAGCTTGAAAGAGACACTGGAGTTGGCAGCAGGAGCCCAAAAATTGGCTGAATGACACCCTGGAGTTGAAAGCAGCAGCAGGAGCCCAAACATAGCTTGAAAGAGACACTGGAGTTGGCAGCAGGAGCACGAAAATTGGCTGATTGACACCCTGGACATGCAAGCGGTAGCAGCAGGAGCCCAAACATAGCTTGAAAGAGACACTGGAGTTGGCAGAAGGAGTCCAAAAATTGGCTGAATGACACACTGGAGTTGCAAGCAGCAGCAGCAGCCCAAACATAGCTTGAAAGACACATTAGAGTTGGCAGCAGGAGCCCAAAACTTGGCTGAATGACACCCTGGAGTTGCAAGCAGCAGCAGCAGGAGCCCAAAAATTGGCTGAAAGGCATACCCTGAAGTTGGCATCAGCAGGAGCCCAAAAATTGGCTGAATGACACCCTGGAGTTGCAAGCAGCAGCAGGAGGGAAACATAGCTTGAAAGAGACACTGGAGTTGGCAGCAGGAGCACAGAAATTGGCTGAATGACACCCTGGAGTTGCAAGCAGCAGCAGCAGGAGCCCAAACATAGCTTGAAAGACACACTGGAGTTGGCAGCAGGAGCCCTAAAATTGGCTGAATGAAACCCTGGAGTCGCAAGCAGCAGCAGCCCAGACATAGCTTGAAAGAGACACTGGAGTTGGCAGCAGGAGCCCAAAAATTGGCTGAATGACACCCTGGAGTTGCAAGCAGCAGCAGGAGCCCAAACATAGCTTGAAAGAGACACTGGAGTTGGCAGCAGGAACCCAAAAATTGGCTGAATGACACCCTGGAGTTGCAAGCAGCAGCAGCAGGAGGGAGAACATAGCTTGAAAGAGACACTGGAGCTGGCAGCAGGAGCCCAAAAATTGACTGAATGACACCCTGGAGTTGCAAGCAGCAGGAGCCCAAACATAGCTTGAAAGAGACACTAGAGTTGGCAGCAGGAGCCCAAAAATTGGCTGAATGACACCCTGGAGTTGCAAGCAGCAGCAGCCCAAACATAGCTTGAAAGAGACACTGCAGTTGGCAGCAGCAGGAGGCCAAACATAGCTTGAAAGAGACACTGGAGCTGGCAGCGAGAGCCCCAAAATTGGCTGAATGACACCCTGGAGTTGCAAGCAGCAGCAGCAGGAGGGAGAACATAGCTTGAAAGAGACACTGGAGTTGGCAGCAGGAGCCCAAAAATTGACTGAATGACACCCTGGAGTTGCAAGCAGCAGCAGCAGGAGCTCAAACATAGCTTGAAAGAGACACTAGAGTTGGCAGCAGGAGCCCAAAAATTGGCTGAATGACACCCTGGAGTTGCAAGCAGCAGCAGCCCAAACATAGCTTGAAAGAGACACTGGAGTTGGCAGCAGGAGCCCAAAAATTGGCTGAATGACACCCTGGAGTTGCAAGCAGCAGCAGTAGGAGCCCAAACATAGCTTGAAAGAGACACTGGAGTTGGCAGCAGGAACCCAAAAATTGGCCTAAAGACACACTGCAGTTGGCAGCAGCAGCAGCAGCAGCAGGGGGTCAACATTTGGCTGAAAGGCACACCCTGAAGTTGACATCAGCAGGAGCCCAAAAATTGGCTCAATGACACCCTGGAGTTGCAAGCAGCAGGAGCCCAAACATAGCTTGAAAGAGACACTGGAGTTTGCAGCAGGAACCCAAAAATTGGCCTAAAGACACACTGCAGTTGGCAGCAGCAGCAGGAGGCCAAAATTTGTCTGAAAGGCACACGCTGAAGTTGGCATCAGCAGGAGCCCAAAAATTGGGTGAATGACACCCTGGAGTTGCAAGCAGCAGCAGGAGCCCAAACATAGCTTGAAAGATACACTGGAGTTGGCAGCAGGAACCCAAAAATTGGCCTAAAGACACACTGCAGTTGGCAGCAGCAGGAGGCCAAAATGTATCTGAAAGGCACACCCTGAAGTTGGCATCAGCAGGAGCCCAAAAATTTGCCTAAAGACATAAATATATTTTGCACCATTTGGAAAGTGTAAAACGTGGCACCATGCTGAATCTAGTCGCATGCATCAGTCATTGGTGTGTGGAAATCCTGGCTGATCCATCCCTGATTCATTTTCACAAAGGTGAGTCTCTCGACATTTTTAGTTGACAGACGAGTTCTCCTTGCCGTAACTATGGCTCCCGCCGCACTAAACACCCGCTCAGATTGCATGCTACTTGCCGGGCAGGACAACTTTTCCAGGGCAAACTCAGCTAGCTGCGGCCACATATCAAGTTGGGCTGCCCAGAAGTCCAGCGGATCCTCAAGGTGTGTTGGCATGGTCATGTCAAGGTATGACATGACCTGCTGGTTCAGGTCCTGCTCCAGGTCTTCCTGCTGCTCATGAGTAGCCTCACTATGCTGGTGAAGAAAGCTACTCATTAGCGACTGAAGACTGAGGCTGCTGCTGATGGAGCTGCTGCTGCTGCTCCTGCCAACCCCCCCCCCCCCCCCCCCAGCAGCTATGGCAGTGGAAGGTGAGCGCAGAGGGCCCCCCGAGTCAGACCTCCGAGAGTATGGACGATGGCGCAGATAGGCATCGGCCAACTGACTACGTTGGATATCTCTGTAGTAGGCCAATTTGTCCTCCCTCTCAGTGGGTTTAAAAAATGCCCCCATTTTTTTGCCGGTAGCGAGGGTCCAATAAGGTGGAGAGCCAGAAGTCATCCCGCTGACAAATGGAAACAATTCTGGGGTCACTACGCAAGCACGTGAGCATGCTTCGTGCCATTTGTGCAAGTGACTCGGAGGGACTACCTGTCTCCATCTCCACTGCATACTGCCACGGTGTGTCTGGGTCCTCTGTCTCGCCTTCCTCACAACCCTCTAGCTCCTCTGGCTGCTCCTGCTCCTCCTCTCCTGTCCGCTGACTAGATAAACCAGTCATTTCGCCAAGCCAAAACTGTGCACTGTGCCACTCCTCCTCCTCTTCCTCCTCCTCCAGTTCAGCTCCAACGGGGTTCATGTGGCCGTAAGATGTAGAAGCCATGTCTCCAGTGCCCTGACCAGCCATGGTTTCCAGCATGTGCTGTAGTACATGAAGCAGTGGAATCACGTTGTTCATCCCGTAATCCTGGCGACTCACAAATAAAGTGGCTTCCTCAAAGGGCCTGAGCAAACGGCAGGTGTCACGTATGAGCTGCCACTGGTTGACATTGAAGTTACACAGGGGAGTCCCCCTATCCGCTTGGATCATCAAGAAATCCATGTTGGCTTTTCTCTGTTCATATAGTCTGTCCAACTTATGCATGGTGGAATTCCAACGGGTGGTCACATCGCAAATCAGACTATGTTGGGGGCTACCGTTCTGACGCTGTAGCTCAAGAAGGGTGTGCTTGGCGGTGTATGAGTGACTGAATTGCATGCAAAGTTTCCTTGAAGTTGTTAAGATGTCTTGCAGATGGGGGGAAGACTTCAGAAACCGCTTCACAACCAGATTGAAGACGTGAGCCATGCAGGGCGCATGGGCCAGCCTTCCTTGTCGCAGCACAGACAAAATGTTCTTCCCATTGTAGGTAATCATGGTTACCATTTTAAGTTTTCTTGGAGTAAGCCATGTTTGGATTTCTTGATGAATAAATTTAAGCAGTTCCTCCCCTGTGTGACTCCGTTCACCAAGACAAACCATGGGAAGCACAGCATGACACTTCCGTGCCCTGCACACATGGTAGGCTGGAGGGGCAATGAGACTTGAGCCTACAGTGGAGGGTGAGGAGATGGGTGAGGATGAGGAGGCCGAGTCGCACGGTGTCACAGGCACAACGGCCAGGGAGCACGGAGGCCGAAGCGGCGTGACCTGTCCAAGTTGCTACTGCTGCAAAGGGACCGCATTCACCCAGTGGGCCGTAAACGACATGTACTGTCCCTGACCGTAGTTACAGCTCCAGACATCGGCGCTGCCATGCACTTTGCTACACACCGACAGGCTAAAGGACTGGCCCACCTTCTGTTCAACAAAAGTGTGCAGCGCTGGTACTGCCTTCTTGGCAAAGAAATGACGGCTTGGGACTCTCCACCTCGGCTCGGCACAAGCCATCAGTTCTCTGAAAGGTCCACCAACTCAAAAGGGAGGGACTGCAGCACCAGCAACTTATAAAGGAGCACATTTAGCTTCTGCACGTTGGATGAGTGGGCACATACTGTTGTCTCTTGGACATGTCTTGGCAATGGATTGCTGGCGGAATGACTGACTTGGATTAAGAGGAGGAGGAGCATTTGGAGCGACAGAGGATGGGTATGAAACACAGGAGGTATGAAACATCAGTTCTCTGAAAGGTGCAGAGTTCACTACCTGAAAAGGGAGCGACTGCAGCACCAGCAACTTGGACAGGAGCACATTCAGCTTCTGCGCCGTAGGATGAGTGAGCGCATACTGCTGTCTCTTGGACATGGCTTCGCTGATGGATTGCTGGCGGGATGCATGACTTGGAGGAGGAGGAGGAGCAGGAGCATCTGGAGCAACAGAGGATGGGTATGACGCACAGCTGCCTTCGCTGAGGTGCTGGAGCCTTGGCTGGCAGAAAGTGGGAGCGGCGTGCCACTTGGTGAGGAAGCAGCCTGGACCACCTCTTCGGAGCCTCGGTTCTCCCAGGGCGCTTTATGGTGACGCATCATATGTTGATGAAGGGCCGTGGTGCCAACATTTGGGCCCTTGCCTCGCTTCACCTTCTGCCTACATATCTTGCATGTGGCCATGTTAGCCTTCTGCGGATGCTTAAGGAAAAACTGCCACACTGCCGAGTAGCTACTTTTCCCACCAAAAGCCCGCACTGATTCACTGCTACTGTCGCCAACTCCAGGAACCCCTGCTCCACTACCTCCCGATAAGGTAGCCTGCCGTGCAGCAGGCGCTCTACCCCGGCCCCGGCCCCGTTTGGCTCCAGGCTTTACAATTCTGCCCCCATGCTGACTGCCAACCATGCTGCTAACACCTTGCTGCCTCAGCTGCTGACTCCGGGGCAACCTGCGCCCCTCTTCTCCTGATCATGACGATGAAGCCCCTTCTGCACCCGGCTCCCAAGTGCGATCGGCTTCACCATCATCATCATCACCGAGTTGTGGCTGCACGTCACTGATGTTCTCGGTTTCCTCAACAGTGTCTGGCGCAGGAACTGGAACGCTCGCAACAACACCCACGCCACTCTCCACATCACTATTTGTCTGCCTAGCGAAGGAAGCCACCTCCATTTCTTGGCTGGGCAGTAGCTGCTGACTGTCCTCTATCTGATCGTCCTCCTCACTAAAGAGTGGAGCTGAACCCAAAGCATAGGATACGTCGCTGGAGGAGGGAACGGCGTAGGACAGAGGCAATGGGAGGACAGGGACTGCTCTCGGGCCATGCCAACACAGGGTTTTGTCAGAGGAACCTACCGACCCTAGACTGGGGGTGTCAGATGTAACTTGTGATGATGTGGATGACCGC
This sequence comes from Gastrophryne carolinensis, assembly GCA_027917425.1. Taxonomy (NCBI): domain Eukaryota; kingdom Metazoa; phylum Chordata; class Amphibia; order Anura; family Microhylidae; genus Gastrophryne; species Gastrophryne carolinensis. The sequence continues at coordinate 90,438,596 of CM051240.1, read as the reverse complement.
GTTAACCAATCTACCATGGCAGATGTGTTACTGGTGGAGACACGACCGCTAGCAGATACTGGCAGATCAGGTCACTCACCGTGACTCCTGCTGCCACTCGCCCCTAGTCTGCTGCGACCTCTGCCTGCTGAATCTTGGCCTCTGCCACTCCTCTTTGAACATCCTGGCACTTGTCTGCCTGACATTTTTATGTATTGGAAATGCGCAATAGGCACTTAAAAAAATGTGTTTACTTTAAAAAGCAGAAGCTAAATAAAGCAAGATACTGCTTCTCTGCACCAGATACTATGAAAATTGGCAAAATGGGATACCCTGCGGCCTGGTGTTTTGACAGCAGGACAAAAACCAATTCAAAATGCAATATATTAATAAAGCTTAGCCTGTAGAAGCTGCTTTAGTATAACATATAGAGTGAAATGTGCTGGTTTGGGATGCCCATGTGGCCTGGTGTTTTTACAGGATGCACAAAACCAATTCAAAATGCAATATATTGATAAAACAGAGCCTTTAGAAGCTGATTCAGTATAACAGATAGGGTGAAATGTGCTGGTTTGGGATGCCCATGCGGCCTGGTGTTTTTACAGGACGCACAAAACCAATTCAAAATGCAATACATTAATAAAACAGAGCCTTTAGAAGCTGATTTAGTATAACAGATAGGGTGAAATGTGCTGGTTTGGGATGCCCATGTGGCCTGGTATTTTTACAGGATGCACAAAACCAATTCAAAGTGCAATATATTAATAAAACAGTGCCTTTAGAAGCTGATTTAGTATAACAGATAGGGTGAAATGTGCTATTTTGGGATGCCCATGTGGCCTGGTGTTTTTACAGGACGCACAAAACCAATTCAAAATGCAATATATTAATAAAACAGAGCCTTTAGAAGCTGATTTAGTTAAACAGATAGGGTGAAATGTGCTGGTTTGGGATGCCCATGTGGCTTGGTGTTTTTACAGGACGCACAAAACCAATTCAAAATGTAATATATTAATAAAACAGAGCCTTTAGAAGCTGATTTAGTATAACAGATAGGGTGAAATGTGCTGGTTTGGGATGCCCATGTGGCCTGGTGTTTTTACAGGACGCACAAAACCAATTCAAAATGCAATATATTGATAAAACAGAGCCTTTAGAAGCTGATTTAGTATAACAGATAGGGTGAAATGTGCTGGTTTGGGATGCCCATGCGGCCTGGTGTTTTTACAGGACGCACAAAACCAATTCAAAATGCAATACATTAATAAAACAGAGCCTTTAGAAGCTGATTTAGTATAACAGATAGGGTGAAATGTGCTGGTTTGGGATGCCCATGTGGCCTGGTATTTTTACAGGACGCACAAAACCAATTCAAAGTGCAATGTATTAATAAAACAGTGCCTTTAGAAGCTGATTTAGAATAACAGATAGGGTGAAATGTGCTATTTTGGGATGCCCATGTGGCCTGGTGTTTTTACAGGATGCACAAAACCAATTCAAAATGCAATATATTAATAAAACAGAGCCTGTAGAAGCTGCTTTAGTATAACAGGCAGGGTGAAATGTGCCGGTTTGGGATACCCTGCGGCTTGGTGTTTTTACAGGACGCAAAAAAAAATTCAAAATGCAATATATTAATAAAACAGAGCCTGTAGAAGCTGCTTTAGTATAACAGATAGGGTGAAATGTGCCGGTTTGGGATACCCTGCGGCCTGGTGTTTTTAAAGGACGCACAAAACCAATTCAAAATGCAATATATTAATAAAACAGAGCCTTTAGAAGCTGACAGTATAACAGATAGAGTGAAATGCGCTGGTTTGGGATGCCCATTCGGCCTGGTGTTTGTACAGAATGCACAAAACCAATTCAAAATGTAATATATTAATAAAATAGAGCCTTTAGAAGCTGATTTAGTATAACAGATAGGGTGAAATGTGCTGGTTTGGGATGCCCATTCTGCTGGTGTTTTTACAGGATGCACAAAACCAATTCAAAATGTAATATATTAATAAAACAGAGCCTTTAGAAGCTGATTTAGTATAACAGATAGGGTGAAATGTGCTGTTTGGGATGCCCATTCGGCCTGGTGTTTTTACATGATGCACAAAACCAATTCAAAATGTAATATATTAATAAAACAGAGCCTTTAGAAGCTGATTTAGTATAACAGATAGGGTGAAATGTGCTGGTTTGGGATGCCCATGTGGCTTGGTGTTTTAAGAGGACGCAAAAAAAAATTCAAAATGCAATATATTAATAAAACAGAGCCTTTAGAAGCTGATTTAGTATAACAGATAGGGGGAAATGTGCTGGTTTGGGATGCCCATGCGACCTGGTGTTTTTAAAGGACGCACAAAACCAATTCAAAATGTAATATATTAATAAAACAGAGCCTTTAGAAGCTGATTTAGTATAACAGATAGGGTGAAATGTGCTGGTTTGGGATGCCCATGCGGCCTGGTGTTTTTACAGGACGCACAAAAGCAATTCAAAATGCAATATATTAATAAAACAGAGCCTTTAGAAGCTGATTTAGTTAAACAGATAGGGTGAAATGTGCTGGTTTGGGATGCCCATGTGGCTTGATGTTTTTACAGGACGCAAAAAAACAATTCAAAATGAAATATATTAATAAAACAGAGCCTTTAGAAGCTGATTTAGTATAACAGACTGGGTGAAATGTGCCGGTTTGGGATGCCCATGCGGCCTGGTGTTTTTACAGGACGCAAAAAAAAATTCAAAATGCAATATATTAATAAAACAGAGCCTGTAGAAGCTGCTTTAGTATAACAGATAGGGTGAAATGTGCCGGTTTGGGATACCCTGCGGCCTGGTGTTTTTAAAGGACGCACAAAACCAATTGCAAAACCAATGCTACCACTTATCTTATAAGAGTACCTGTCTACTTACCTTTTGCATTTTGTAAAAAAAAGTCACATTTTCACGTTTAAAGCAGCCATTGTCTTTCACCGGGGGGCATCCGAAATGCTAGCATGTGTCTTTTAAGAGTACCTGTCAACTTACCTTCTGCATTTTGTAAAAAAAATGTCAGGTTTTCACGTTTAAAGCAGCCATTGCCTTTCACCGGGGGGGGGGCGCTCTGAGGGCTACCACTTATCTTTTAAGAGTACCTGTCTACTTACCTTTCGCATGTTGTAAAGAAAGTTTAAAGTTTTCAAGTTTAAAGCAGCCATTGCCTTTCACCGGGGGGCATTCTAAGCGCTACCACTTATCCTTTAAGAGTGCCTGTCTACTTACCTTTTGTCTTTTGTGAAAAAAAGTCTTGTTTTCAAGTTTAAAGCAGCCATTGCCTTTCACTGGGGGGCATTCTGAGTGCTACCACTTATCTTTTAAAAGTGCCTGTCTACTTACCTTTTGCATTTTGTAAAAAAAGTCAAGTTTTCACGTTTAAAGTGGACCAACACCCACGGGTGATCGGCCCGGGAATCTATGAGATTCCCGGGCCGATAACCTCCCTCCCCGCAGGACATCCGAGATCGGGATGTCCCGCGGGGTGAAACCCCCCCAAACTCCTTACGTTATCTTCGGCGGCGGCCGGCCGCCGCTGCCTCCCTCGCGCCCCTCTAGGCGTGCGCGCCCCCGCGCCGGCCGTCTGCGAATGGCCGGCACAGGCGCGCGCGCGTCAAGAGGGACGCGCGGGAGGCGGCGGCGGAGGAGCCGCTTGTCCGCGGCTTGTCCGTCGGCGCTGGGAGCGGGGAGAGGTGAGTTTTTCAGGGGGTTCGGGGGGGTTTCACACAGCGGGGCACCCCGATCGGGGGTGCCCCACCGAAGTGGACCAAGACCCAGGATAGTCAAAATCCTGGGTGTTGGTCCACTTTAAAGCAGCCATTGCCTTTAACCGGGGGGCATCCGAAATGCTAGCATGTGTCTTTTAAGAGTACCTGTCTACTTACCTTTTGCATTTTGTAAAAAAAGTCAAGTTTTCATGTTTAAAGCAGCCATTTCCTTTCACCGGGGGGCATCCGAAATGCTAGCATGTGTCTTTTAACAATACCTGTCTACTTACCTTTTTCATTTTGTAAAAAAAAGTCACATTTTCACGTTTAAAGCAGCCATTGCCTTTTACCCGGGGGGCATTCTGAGTGCTACCACTTATCTTTTAAGAGTACCTGTCTACTTACCTTTTGCATTTTGTAAAAAAAAAAAGTCACATTTTCACGTTTAAAGCAGCCATTGCCTTTCCCCGGGGGAGCATTCTGAGTGTCACCACTTATCTTTTAAGAGTGCCTGTCTACTTACCTTTTGCATTTTGTAAAAAAAAGTCTCTTTTCAAGCTTAAAGCAGCCATTGCCTTTAACCGGGGGGCATCCCGTATACTACCACTTATCTTTAAAGAGTGCCTGTCTACTTACCTTTTGCATTTTGTAAAAAAAGTCTTGTTTTCAAGTTTAAAGCAGCCATTGTCTTTCACCGGGGATCATCCCGAATACTACCACTCATCTTTTAAGAGTACCTGTGTACTTACCTTTTGCATTTTGTAAAAAAAAGTCACTTTTTCACGTTTAAAGCAGCCATTGCCTTTCACCGGGGAGCATCCCGAACACTACCACTTATCTTTTAAGAGTATAAAATACAATACAAATACCACGCTCACAGATATATTACCAAGAACAAAAAAGAAAGGGTGCTCAACGTGTAGGAAACTCCTCCATCCACAGAGTTCAATTGTATATTCAAATATCAACACAGAGCTCCCTTGATTTTAAAAAAGTTCTTAAATGTCCCAAAACACATGCACCAAAACTACAGAGTAATTCTCAAAGATATCCCAAAAGTGCACACATACTTAGCCACAATGCTGATCCCAATCCTTCACCACAACGTGAATCCCCTATTCCAGGAAAGAGCCTCACTGGAGAGGAGGGGAAATCGCCTGCACTGATATCTATTGAGCTATTGAGGTCTGATTAAAAGAAGTGACTTGATTGAGAACTGCAGACTGGAATTAATTAAAGTCTTATTGGCTGAATGTATCCGACATCTATTGAGCCATTGACGTCTGCCCAAAAGGAGTGACCGGAATGTGAACCGCGTATTGGAACCAAATAAATCCCTGCTGATTACATGTATCTGGTAAGAGGATTCACGTTGTGGTGAAGGATTGGGATCAGCATTGTGGTTAAGTGTGTGTGCACTTTTGGGATATCTTTGAAAATTACTCTGCAGTTTTGGTGCATGTGTTTTGGGACATTTATAAACTTTTTAAAATCAAGGGAGTTCTGTGTTGATATTTGAATATCTTTTAAGAGTACCTGTCTACTTACCTTTTGCATTTTGTAAAAAAAAGTCACGTTTTCACGTTTAAAGCAGCCATTGCCTTTCACCGGGGGGCATTCTGAGGGCTACCATTATATTTTAAGAGTACCAGTCTACTTACCTTTTGCATTTTGTAAAAAAATCTCCTTTTCAAGTTTAAAGCAGCCATTGCCTTTCACCGGGGGGCATTCTGAGTGCTACCACTTATCTTTTAAGAGTGCCTGTCTACTTATCTTTTGCATTTTGTAAAAACAAAGTCTCGTTTACTAGTTTAAAGCAGCCATTACCTTTTACCAGGGAGCATTCTGAGTGCTACAACTTATCTTTTAAGAGTACCTGTCTACTTACCTTTTGCATTTTGTAAAAAAAAGTCTCGTTTTAAAGTTTAAAGCAGCCATTGCCTTTCACGGGGGCATTCTGAGTGCTATCACTTATCTTTTAAGAGTGCCTGTCTACTTACCTTTTGCATTTTGTAAGAAAAAGTCTCATTTTCAAGTTTAAAGCAGCCATTGCCTTTCACTGGGGGACATTCTGAGTGCTACCACTTATCTTTTAAGAGTACCTGTCTACTTATCTTTTGCATTTTGTAAAAAAAGTCTAGTTTTCAAGTTTAAAGCAGCCATTGCCTTTCACCGGGGGGCAATCTAAGTGCTAACACCTATCTTTTAAGAGTACCTGTATACTTACCTTTTGCATTTTGTAAGAAACGTCACATTTTCACGTTTAAAGCAGCCATTACCTTTCACCGGGGGGCATCCTGAGTGCTACCACTTATCTTTTAAGAGTACCTGTCTACTTACCTTTCGCATTTTGTAAAAAAAAGTCTCTTTTCAAGTTTAAATCAGCCATTGCCTTTCACCGGGGAGCATTCTAAGTGCTACCACTTATCTTTTAAGAGTGCCTGTCTACTTACCTTTTGCATTTTGTAAAAAAAAGTCTAGTTTTCACGTTTAAAGCAGCCATTGCCTTAAACCGGGGGCATTCTGAGTGCTATCACTTATCTTTTAGGAGTACCTGTCTACTTACCTTTTGCATTTTGTAAATAAAAGTCGTATTCACTTTTAAAGCAGCCATTGCCTTTCACCGGGGGGAATTCTGAGTGCTACAACTTATCTTTTAAGAGTACCTGTCTACTTACCTTTTGCATTTTGTAAAAAAGTCTGTTTTCAAGTTTAAATCAGCCATTGCCTTTCACCGGGGGGCATCCCGTATACTACCACTTATCTTTTAGGAGTGCCTGTCTACTTACCTTTTGCATTTTGTAAAAAAAAGGCTTGTTTTCAAGTTTAAAGCAGCCATTGCCATTCACTGGGGGGCATTCTGAGTGCTACCACTTATCGTTTAAGAGTACCTGTATACTTATCTTTTGCATTTTGTAAAAAACGTTACATTTTCACGTTTAAAGCAGCCATTGCCTTTCACCGGGGAGCATCCCGAATACTACCACTTATCTTTTAAGAGTGCCTCTCTACTTACCTTTTGCATTTTGCAAAAAAAGGCTTGTTTTCAAGTTTAAAGCAGCCATTGCCTTTCACCAGGGAGCATCCCGAATACTACCACTTATCTTTTAAGAGTGCCTCTCTACTTACCTTTTGCATTTTGCAAAAAAAAGGCTTGTTTTCAAGTTTAAAGCAGCCATTGCCTTTCACCAGGCGGCATTCTGAGTGCTACCACTTATCTTTTAATAGTACCTGTCTACTTACCTTTGCATTTACTCAGCCTCCGGTGTTCGGTCAAGTCTTGGTGCCCCTCCAGCCTACCATGTGTGCAGGGCATGGCAGTGTCACGCTGTGCTGGTTTGAAAACGAAGTCACACAGGGGAGGAGCTGCTAAAATTCATTCATCAAGAAATCAAAACATGGCTTACTGCACGAAAAATGGAAATGGGAACCATGGTGACTGACAATTGGAAGAACATCATCCCCTCGATTCAAAGAGCAAAAGTTAATTGATTTCGTATCGAGAATCGTAAGTTTGGGTGGGTGTTAGTCATTTTTTCCTTTTTTTTTGGCCATTTCCGACTCGCACGAGCCTACGTACGAATGCGTATATGCTCTTACGATCAGCGGAAGTTCGTTCCTAAATTTTAGGATCAAAACGTAAAACTTAGGATCAAATCCTAAAACTTAGGATCAAAACGTAAAACTTAGGTTAATTGGATGTGTTTAGGTGTGATTCAGAGAAACCTCTAAACGCGTTTTAAAAGAAAGCCACAGCCGACACCTTTTAGCAGCCGGATTGCTGTTCGTGAACAGGTTTTTTGGCTATGTGGAGGAGTCTGCGCGTCTTGAGCTCCAATGAACTGCATGTATCAGCATGGCCGAGGCCATAAATTGGATGGCAATGCATACCTGATTCATGTATGCCTTATAAAAGCATTTTAATGTGGACCTTAATTAGTCCTTTGCATGTAAACCTTTATTTTGCAATATATTTGCGTTAATTAAAGAAACTTATGTCCTTTGTTATTTATTTTAAAATTGAGGTACTAGAATAATATTTTTAGATTGCATTTATTGGTGTAGTTGTTTACCTTTGCTTTGTTTAATTATTTAAGCACATCTTTGGTCAGATGCATCACACTTACTGAGGAGAGGAGAGCGGGATAAAGTGCAGGATGTGGGTTACTGCTGTATTTTGCACAGACACAGCAGAGCTGGGGGCATGGAAAGGTCAGAAATCAAAGAATCCAGAGCAACACAGTCACAAGGCCCTTTCTGTTTGCAGGCTGCCCGATAATACCTGAGCCGCCATCTTGGCTGTTTCTAGGCTCATAACATGCAGAAGTTGCTGGGTGTTTTTTAATATTTGTGAGCAATCTGTATGTAGAGGGTGTGGGTAACCACACAAAAAATTTAAAGTTGTACCATTTGAAGCCTAAATATTAAAATTAAATCCACAAGTAAAAAATGCAAGTTAACTAAAAATTAAACAAAGAAAGATTTACTTATGCAAATGCATTCATTAATGGTTGGTTACTACAAAATGAATGAAATAAAGAAAAATAAAAGACCAAATATTTAGAATGCACTTTAATGAGGTAAGTTTGTAGTGCGGAGCCGCAAGATCAGAAGGATTTACGTCCAGACAAAAAAGGAAAAAGGGCAAAACCAATGTTGCAACCTGAGAAATGAAACGGAAAATTCAGGATGGAAACTGACATAGGTCTGATTCCCGAACTGCCATACGAACGGACGTATATTTTAGGATAGAAACGTATTTGCTTATTGAATCACTCGCAAGTTCATACGAACGCACGAGCGGACGTGAAAAATAGGATGATCGTGAGCCAAATCCAAGCTGATGTTTCTTTGAATCAACCCACTTGTCTGCGCTGCAACAAGGAAGCCTGAGCCATTGGCACACGTGTTCAACCTAGTTGTCAAGCGTTTTCTGAAGTCTTCCGCCCATCTGCAAGACATCCTAACAACGGGAAGGAAACTTTGTATGCGCTTCAGCCACTCCTACACCGCCAAGCACACCTTTCTTGAGCTACAGCATCAGAACGGTATCCCCCAACATAGTCTGATTTGCAATGTTTCCACCCGTTGGAATTCCACCCTCCATATGTTGGATCGACTATACAAACAGAGAAAAGCCATCAGTGATTTCTTGATGATCCAAGCAGATAAGGGGACTCCCCTGTGTAACTTTAATGTAAACCAATGGCAGCTCATACGTGACACCTGCCGTTTGCTCAGGCCTTTTTAGGAAGCCACTTTATTTGTCAATCACCAGAATTATGGGATGAACGATGTGATTCCACTGCTTCATGTACTACAACACATGTTGGAAACCATGGCTGGTCAGGGCACTGGAGACATGGCGCCTACATTTCAAGGCCACATGAACCCCATGGCGCCGAGGAGGAGGAGGAAGGGCACAGTGAAGCACAGTTTAGTTTTGGCAAAATGGACAGTTTATCTAGTCATCTGACAGGAGAGGAGGAACAGGAGCAGCCAGAGGAGCTAGAGGGTTGTGAGGAAGGCGAGACAGAGGACCCAGACACCCTGTGACAGTATGCAGTGGAGATGGAAACAGGTAGTGTCTCCGAGTCACTTGCACAAATGGCACGATGCATGCGCACGTGCTTGCGTAGTGACCGTGGATTGTCTCCATTTGTCACCGGGATGACTTCTGGCTCTCCACCTTATTGGATCCTCGCTACCGGCACAAAATGGGGGCTTTTTATACACCTACTGAGAGGGAGGTCAAACTGACCTACTACAGAGACATTCTACGTAGTCAGTTGGCCTATGCGTTTCTGCGCCATCGTCCATATTCTTGCAACTCTGACTTGGGGGGAACTCTGCGCTCACCTTCCACTGTCATGGCTGCTGGAGGGGTGGCAGGAGCAGCAGCAGCTCCATCAGCAGCAGCCTCAGTCTTCAGTCACTAATGAGTAGCTTTTTTCACCCGCATAGTCATGAGCAGCAGGAAGACCTGGAGCAGGCCCTGAACCAGCAGGTTATGCCATACCTTGACATGACCATGCCAACACACCTTGAGGATCCGCTGGACTTCTGGGCAGCCAAACTTGACTTGTGGCCGCAACTGGCAGAGTGTCCTGACCAGCCAGTAGTGTGCCATCTGAGCGGATGTTTAGTGCATCGGGGGCCATAGTCACTCCAGTGAGAACTTGTTTGTCCACGAAAAATGTGGAGAAACTCACCTTTGTGAAGATGAATCAGGCATGGATCAGCCAGGATTTCCACCCACCAATGGCTGACCCATGGTAGTAGCTGATTCATGGTAGCTCCTTATGCTGCTGCCAACTCCAGGGTGTGTCTTTCAGGCAATATATGGGCTCCTAATGCTGCTGCTGCCAACTACAGGGCATGTCTTTCAGGCAATATATGGACTCCGTATGCTGCTGCTGCCAACTTCAATGTGTTTTTCAGGCAATATATGGGCTCCTTATGCTGCTTCTGCCAACTCCAGGGTGTGTCGTTCAGGCAATATATGGGCTCCCTATGCTGCTGCCTACTCTAATGTGTTTTTCAGGCAATATATGGGCTGCTTATGCTGCTGCCAACTCCAATGTGTTTTTCAGGCAATGTATGGGCTCCTTATGCTGCTGCCAACTCCAGCGTGTGTCTTTCAGGAAATATATGAGCTCCTAATGCTGCTGCCAACTCCAATGTGTTTTTCAGGCAATATATGGGCTCCTTATGCTGCTGACAACTCCAGGGTGTGTCTTTCAGGCAATATATGAGCTTCTAATGCTGCTGCCAACTCCAATGTGTTTTTCAGGCAATATATGGGCTCCTTATGCTGCTGACAACTCCAGGGTGTGTCTTTCAGGCAATATATGGGCTCCTAATGCTGCTGCCAACTCCAATGTGTTTTTCAGGCAATATATGTGCTCCTAATGCTGCTGCCAACTGCAATGTGTTTTCCAGGCACTATATGGGCTCCTTATGCTGCTGACAACTCCAGGGTGTGTCTTTAAGGCAATATATGAGCTCCTAATGCTGTTGCCAACTCCAATGTGTTTTTCAGGCAATATATGGGCTCCTTATGCTGCTGACAACTCCAGGGTGTGTCTTTCAGGCAATATATGGGCTCCTAATGCTGCTCCCAACTCCAATGTGCTTTTTCAGGCAATATATGGGCTCCTTATGCTGCTGCCAACTCCAGGGTGTGTCTTTCAGGCAATATATGTGCTCCTAATGCTGCTGCCAACTCCAATGTGTTTTTCAGGCAAAATATAGGCTCCTAATGCTGCTGCTGCCAACTCCAGGGTGAGTCTTTCAGGCAATATATGGGCTCATTTTGCTGCTGCTGCCAACTCCAGGGTGTGTCTTTCAGGCAATATATGTGCTCCTAATGCTGCTGCCAACTCCAATGTGTTTTTCAGGCAATATATGGGCTCCTAATGCTGCAGCCAACTCTAGTGTGTTTTTCAGGCAATATATGGGCTCCTAATGCTGTTGCCAACTCCAATGTGTTTTTCAGGCAATATATGGGCTCCTTATACTGCTGCTGCCAACTCCAGGGTGTGTCATTCAGGCAATATATGGGCTGCTTATGCTGCTGCCAACTCCAGGGTGTGTTTTTCAGGCAATATATGGGCTCCCCATGCTGCTGCCAACTCCAATGTGTTTTTTCAGGCAATATATGGGCTCCTTATGATGCTGCCACCTCAAGGCTCTGTAATGGTGCCGCTCTGCGACAGAGATTCTGATAGCGATGCCTCTGATATGCATGTCATACTTCTTTACAGTCTTATTTCACTAATGCAGCACGCATCCTATGCATGTTACAGAAAGGCAAAATGTTCTACAACCCTATTGAGCCTCTCGGAAGGCCAGAAATAGCCGTTTTTAATAGCAATTCACTGCAAATAAATTCGGACTGAATTTTTCCGGAACTTTTTCCGGAAAATTCGGCGAATCGGCTGAATCGAACTTTTCATAAATTCGCTCCTCTCTAGTATAATTGATCCTGACACTCAATGCTAAAACATGATTTAAGCCTGAACCTCAATCTACAGTACCTCTGGTACATAACCGTATTACTAACCATAAAGAGTCAGTCCAGGCAATAGCAATGACAAGACACAAGGAACTCATCTGAAGGCTCTCAAATGTGCCCCTACTCTATTTCCTCCAGTATTTTGCCGTACCAGGTCTCCAAAGTTTGCCCCCCCTTTCCTTTTCATTCCTTCATTACCAAGTGGTTTGCTTAGAAGGGAATTTTATTAGAATCTGATATTTTAAAATGCTTTTATGTGGTGGATTGAACATTACTCCTACAGGGGATGTGGGCAGAAGACACTGTCTGCCTGGACAGGGAAATTAAACATTTTTGGCAATATCAAGGCAGCAAACCACTCACCAGATACCTGTCCCATGTGCCTCTCTTATATTTCCTCCATTGGCACACAGAAGCCATAGCAGGTCTCCAATGTTTGTCCTCCTTTTAATTTTCATTGGTAAGTCTGCGGTCCCGCTGTGAGCATCATTCTTAGGATTACATCAAGTTTTGTAAGTAAGGTTACGTATTTGGGAGGGGAGTGGGTGAAGCTTATAGTAGGACCGCAGACTTCCCTGAAATAAAAGTGCAGTCTGAGCAAGTGGATGCAGCCAAAGCAGTAATAATAACAAAATAATAATTCTCTGTTGGCTATTGCATCCAGTAAATGTAACAGACTGGCAAATCTCAATATCCCCTTTGGCCCTCTTTTGGGATTCTAAAATTCAATATCATATCAAGGGAATCCTTATACTCCTCCTACTATTTACTGATTAAACACATACAGTGATACATCCATAGTATAATAGTAAAAAAAATGTAAATTGCAGTATTTATAAAAACATCAAATCCCTATTATCCCTATAATCCCTATAATCCCTATTCATTGGTGCAGGGCTTTCCTCCCCGTGCATTTTTATGATCTGGTGGCCTTTTGTGATCATTCAGAAATGAATATGCCCCATTCTATATTTTTGGTCTTCTTCTAGTTTTTTCCCTAGTTTAACATTCTCCTTTGTCTGCTCTGGTCGGGGATGCCCTTTCTTCTTAGTTGCCTGTTTGGGACTTCTCCTGGTTGCCTCTAAGTAGTGTTGTTATTGAGCCAGTGTATTCTCCTCAGTTTCCTCAGTAACTAAAAGCATTAACACAGTGTTTATTGTGTATCATATACATATTATGTTTTTATAAATACTATCATTTTAAGGGATGTTTTCATTTTTATACTAACACACTGTCTGTAATGAGAAACGCCACACGCTACCTGTAATGAGGGATGCTGCTGACTGCCTGTAATGAGGCATGCTGCATACTTCCATGTAATGAGCTTATTGGGAGTGGGGGACTTTGGCACATGATTTGGTTCACAATTCTTTTTTCTTATTTTACTCGAAACCCTGGGTTTGCCTTATGGACAGGTGCGTCTTATGGAGCAAAAATACAAATTCTGCATGCGGAATTGTGTGTGTTTTTGTGCACTGACCATGAATCAACCCTTATATGCCTGTTTGTATTACTTGATATTAAACAGCAGGCACTTCCTGGGTGCTTAAACCCTTTAAAAGGGGGCCTGTGGTACTAGGAAGTTGCCTGCAGATCTTCTTGGAGTGACGCTCACTTCTGTTCCTGTGTGACTTCCTGGTTGGACGTCCGGCTCTGACTTCTGGCTTTGGATTATGATCCACTCCAGTTCTGACCCTCTGGCTCTTGGATTATGACCCCACTGTGGCTATGACCTCCTGGTTTAGACACCGACCTCTCTCTGGCTCTCGATCTCCTGCTTGGATGATGACCTGTTTTGGCTCTCTGAACTCTGGCACTGGATTACAACTTTCCCTGGCTCTGGACTCTCTGGTTTCCCTGCATCAGCTTTCCTGATATCCCGGACTCTTCCCATATTTGTGCTCACTGGCCACTGGCGACAGTAGTGGGACCCCGACTTTTCTGCAGCGCAGTCCGACCCTCCGGCGAAAACCAGACCTGTCAGCAGACTCCCGACGCTGCAAACAGTGTGTGCTGTGGCACTCTACCCGTTACTCCCCGCTGGCTCCCCTATAAAACAGCAGTGACACCAAAGTGGCCTGAACTAGTGAACACTGAATTACCATTTGTTATTAAACAAATAAAGGGCCTGACGTTGTTTCAACTACAATGACTCTCACTCCAGCCACTGCACCAAAATAAATGTTCTCACAAGAGCAATAGCGTGCTTAAAATCAACCTTTCACTCACACCACCACTGGTGCTAAATAAATGTCTTGTCAAGGACAATAGCGTGCTTAACAACCTATCTATCCCTAACTCCAGCCACTGGCCCTAAATAAATGTCCTGACAAGAACAATTTTGTTTGCAGCAAAGCCCTATCTGTCCCTCAGCAGCACCCAGCAACCTCTCCCTATGTAATGCAGAGTGCCAGCGATATTGGCAGGATGCAGACCCTGTCTTTTATATGGGAGGTCACGTGTCCCATCTGGCCAATCACATGCCCAGAATGGGCATGGCTGGTGTTGCTGGGGCATGAAGAAGGTTGACTGGCTGCTGAGGTTTAGGCTGAACACCAAATGCGGACCCGGATTTCAGTTTGAAACCCAAGTTCGGCTTCAGGCACCAGAACAAAGTTCTGCACAGATACAAGCGTTGTGAGTTGAGTCTGCTCATTCCTATTAACTGTACTACTTAGGAGAATACTTGCCTTTTCTTATTGAAAAACATCACTTTATTTAGACAATATGGATAAAAACTAAAGTAAACAATGTCTGCAGTTTCCCTTATTTGATTTTTAGAAAGATAGCAGCATACAAGATTTGTTTTGGATGAGGCCTGTCATACAAAGAAACATATTTGATGGATAAGCGATAAACCACCTAACACTTTAAAGCTTTAATTTAATTTGTGCTTCCCATGTTAGGATAAAAACTAGCAAATGAAAAATTCACCTTGTCACTTATCTGTCATATTTCACTTTCCTTGTCTTTCCATAGAAGTCATTGTTTTAGAGATTAAGAATGAATCGAAAAAAGTCTATATTTCACTGATAGATTCTTTTAACCTGTGGCAATGATGGTAGCCTACTCTCTGAGTAAAACGCTAATATCACTGTGCATTCGGAGCATACTGAGGCTCGCAGATAAGAATCGCATCTTCATAAATGCTGGAACAACCCATCTGATAAAAACTCCCTTTCTCCTTTACTGTAATTGTTGTTGTACAGAAGCGAATCTATTTTTGGTATGGTGGGATGGAGATGGTATACATCTCTGGCTCAACTCAATAGTCTAACAGAAGCCACACAAAGTGATGCTGTTTGAATTAGGGTTAAAGGTAAATTCGACCATATAAATATATATATATATATATATATATATATATATATATTGCATATAATGGCATATATAACCTTTTGCCAAATAGTGTATGTTAAGTTTTACCAGAGTCATGGTCACCTGACAGTAAAGCCGTCACAGTGCTGTCCCTGGAGGCACCTTTTGAAATGGCTGACACCATTCAGAAGCAGAACCCCAGTCTGCTTAACTCCATTGCTGTGTTTAATGCAAGATTTCCCATTTCCCATTAAAAAATATATATATTTATTTCAAACAAAAGCACTGTAGTAACTTATCTGTATATAATGCTAAAAAGGGACCTCTGATTTTTATAGCATCAAAATCATCAGATGTTAGCAGTCTTGTCATGTAGAAATACACAAATAACCTACCACGCTCTATCTGCAACCTACTATAAAGACATTTTTTCACAAAAGCTCAAAACATATAGCACCACCCAAAGTATCCAGGGGCATATTGCACTATACATAAAAAACAACAAAGCATGGAGCACTATAGTTAGGCCAGCTTTACACCTGAGTGCTGATCGCCCCCCAATCGCCACCAGAGCGCTGCCCATAGCTATCTCATAGTTGTATTTGACGATTGCAGGGTGATTAGGGTCGCCTCGTGAAGACACTGCAAGCAACATTTTTGCCACAATCATGGTCGTGATTGCGCAGTAGATAATGGTAATTGCAAGTGTGATCATGCACAAGTGATTGCATTGCGATAGTGATAAACGCATCGCCTAGGTGTGAAGCCAGTTTTAGAATCACATGTATGTTTTTATGTTATTTAACAGACTCCAGTTGCTTCAGCCTGCAGGCAAACACTTGCTCAAAGTCATCTCATAAGGAGGGAAATCAAGGGCAGGCAAAATCTAGCGTGATCTAGCTCTTATTAAGTTTAAAAGTTTCACCTTCTTTCCCTATCCAACCCACAGCTGTTGGGTTAAAGAAGATCCTTTCAGTCAGGGAATCAGGTACCGTCCGTTACAGCGCCGGCGCGTTATGTTCAAATTGTGAACATTTTCAGAGGCTCATTTTATCAAACTTTATGAAAGCTGGATTATGCTATGTTTGCCTGTCCTTGATTATTTCCTTATGTGGGGACTTTTAGGTTGTGTTTACCTGCAGGCTGAAAAAAATTGAGTCTGTTAGCAGTTAGATCTACCAGCAATTCACATTATCTTAAAGCTAGACCTGAGTGGGGAGATCACATTTTCTGCCTTTTAGAGATTTTAAAGTGAATAATGCTGTCACACCTAAGATAAAATCATCTCTGGTAGGAGTTTTTAATATAATTTCGGTGGCAATCTGGTGATGAAAACATGGATCAGTCCCGTCTTCTCCATTTTTTCTAATTTAAAAGTTCACTTCAGATGGTTTATGAACTGTGAAAGAATCACATATTTTTAATGTTATTTGACTAAAGTCTTTTATGCTTTGTTGTTTATTTTTATGTATAATCTTCCCATATCATATGAAGGCAGAACAACTAACCAGAATAGACCAAAGTCATGTTGATTGAACAACGTTGGGCAGATAAAAGACAATGTTTGTGTACAGACAGACAGAGCTATGTACTATTATGTGTTCAGTAGGAAACTGACTCAGTGACTAGGCTCTGCTTATGACAAAACCATACATATATATTAATTCTGTCCTTCCATATGCAGCCAATGATCAACTTGAATTAAGTAGTAAAACATCTACAGCATAAAGAATCAACTTACATTGAAAGTCAAAACTTGTTTTACCTTATAACGTTTAAATATGACAATAGGGCTGATTCATAGCCTCTTTCACATGCACTTTTACATGTGTGTGTAAGTTTTGTGAGTTTTTCCAGCCATTTCCGGAATTTTTTTTTTTTTAAGCGTATATGCGTTTATGTTAGCGCAAATAAGCACTTTCGATGGTCGTATATTTTGCGTAAAAAGTTTGCAATCTCTGGAAAGTTAGGTTATTGGTATGGGCTTGCACATGATTTAGAGTCTTGATTGTTGATTAGAACATGGCCAATAATACGAGCGTGTTAACATTCAACTTATGGGGTTGTTTTGCGGGCGAAAGTTAGCTGTTGAGATCGAAGATGATGTATGCTGAGTACGTTGAGGAGTATGAGCGTCTGCAGCTACGCGGCATTCTCTGCATCTGTATGTCTGATTTCAGGTTGCATCGCGCACGTTTGGATATCAGTCGCATGCATGACGTTGAGCTATTCGAGCTCACCCGACTTAACTGTGTTTCCCTCCAGAAATTGTATAGTGAGCTGCGGCCATGGTAGGCCCCCACCACAAGGAAGGGGCATGCAATTGCAGGCATGACCAAAGTGGTTGGCTGCCTTTAACTTTTAGCGAACGGCTCGTTCCAGAGGCTGGGTGCCCTCTCCGTGGGGATGTCCCAGCCTACACTGAGCCGCGCACTGAACAAGTTTTTTTTCCTGACAATGTGGTAGCCTGGAATGCGGTTAAGTTGGGCTTTTATGATATAGCGATATGCCCAACGGCATGGGTGCGATCGATTGTACGCGACATTCTCTATAGGTATGTGGTTTATCTGAACATCCTTACTTATATTTAAGCATTGTAGCACTGTATATTTTAATGTAGATCTAAATCAAAAATTTTAATGTAGACCTTCATCAAGAATTATCAACTAATAATTAGTTGTTTTAGTGCTATATCTAATTTATTAACACCCAATAATAACTAATAATGGTCCCTAAACAATTTTTTTTTTTATTTGTTTGTGAGATAGTTTTATTGTGCTATTACAGGAACCGGAAGATGGGACACTCTATTAATGTCCAAGCAGTTTTTGGTCCTGACCTTCGGTTCCTGAGTGTCATGGCAAGATTTCCAGCATCCACCCACGATGCATACATCCTCAGGAATTCCAGCCTCTATTGCCGGTTCGAATCTGCCAACTTGTCTGGTGGTTGGCTACTGGGTAAGTGTTACAAAATAGCTTAATTTGGGTTTCAATGTATGACTAAGAATAATTTTGGGTAGCCCTGCCTCAACATATGATGTTCTTCCCCTCTGATTAAATGATATACAATGTAACTATGAAATTGAGACTAATTATTATATTTTTTTTTTTAAAGGGGATTCGGGTTATCCACTGCTGCCATGGCTTATGACACCCATCCTGCGCCCTCAGATGCAGCCACAGGAGTTATATAATCCCAAGACCCGGGCTGTGGTTGAGAGGGCATTTGGCCTTCTCAAGAGTCGCTTCAGATGTCTGGACAATACAGGGGGGGGGGCCTGCAATATGACCCAACCAAGGTCATTAAGATTATAATGGCGTGCTGTATTCTGCATAATTTTGCAATTATGCAGAAGGTGCCGCAATATATAGATGTGTCCCCCTCTCCAGCACTTATGGACATTCCTGAGGATTTATATGATGGCTATTTATTGTTTATTTATTGTTTTAAACATTTTTTGTTGGTCAATTAAATGTTTTTGATTCAAACTTCCTTAATCTCAAATCATTTCAATTTTTTTTTTCAAAAGCAATTTAGAAATCATAGTAAATTGTTGTGTTGCAATGATATGTTAGAAATAAAAAAAAATAATAATAATAATTGAAATGGTGGATTTCCATAGTAAGGATGTTGTTGTGCTTGTTAGATGCCCACCAACTGGGCAAGGGTTGCATTCATCATCTGCCATTGCTCCAGCATAGCCTCACTCTGCCTGTTGCTAGTCCTCATTTCATCCAGCATGGAGTGTAGACTGGTATTGATGTTACTTAATTGTGCAGCCATCTTTTTGTTCTAATCATTGGCTAGTTTCCCTGAAGTAGCGGCTGTCACTTCTCCATGCTGACTCCATCAGCTGCACATGCCTCACCTGGCTTATATGGCGATGTTGCTGAGGGCGTCGTCCTCTTCCCCGGGTTTGGTCGCGTGCAGCTGATGGAGGTCCAGGACTAGCAACAGTAGCAGATGGTGCTGCCAAATCCTCTGCAGCAGAGCTAGCACATGGGACTGGTGGTTGTCTATCGTGCTGCTGCCCATGCTGGAGCTGGTGTTGTTGCTCTGCCAGCAGAGGGCGTGATTGACTCTACTGCAGAGGATTTGTTATCGGCTGCTGCTGACGCGGTGGCAGATGATGATGCTGTGGTTCCATTTGGGATCAATGTCATGGTTACACAAATCGACTTATGCACATAAATCAGAAAATAGCAAGAAGGAAATGAAAAATATCTAAAGAATCCATTAAATTAAGGTAAGCCTGAAAATATGGGGATAGAGAACAAGAAACAGTGCCAAGGGAGTTAAGGTAAGCATGAATAGAGCGGGACAGAGGAATACATATAGTGCCAAGGGAGTTAATGTAAGCATTAATAGAGTGGGACAGAGGAATACATACAGTGCCAAGGGAGATAAGGTAAGCATGGGAGCAGAAGTGAGTAAGAGAATAGTTGACACGGGGGACATGAACGAGTTAATAAGCTGCGCACATGCGTACATGCATGCAAACATAGCAGCTTGTACAACAAAATTCCGTTTATACGTATATTTTGAGAAAGATGCAAGCTGAATATCGCCGGACACTGAAAATCTACCTTGGAAGCTACATTGAAAAACGCTGAAAAACGGTAGTATACGAGGATTACTAAGCAACGTAAATGAAAACCTTGTCCTCTCAAGTAAGCAACGAGAGCTGTAAAATGCCATTCACGATGGCGTACGCAGCTACGAAAAGTAAACGAAACGCTCCCGACGGCGGCTCTGCATCATGCGTACTCACGTAGACATACGGGAAAAAAGTGAAAAATACACATTACGAGACAAAAACAAGACGGTTTTGAGAAGGCTATGAATCAACCCTGGGGTGGGATTTCAAGGGGTCTGTCCAGACACAGACATGAAAAAAGCTTTACTGAACTTGTGTTCCCCATAGCTGCTCCAGGGTCTGGGTGATGAGACTGAATCTCATGGCATGCAGCCACATGCTTCAATCACCTGTGAGCTCCATATGAATGACCCCCCTTCACACAAGTCACAATTCCTGTATCACACCCACTCTATTCTTTGCAATGATGGCTTGGCATGTCCCTTCCACTGCAGGGAATAGTGTGGGTGGGCTCAAGACTTTTCCAAAGGCAGGGAGGAAGCAATTCTAGATAGTGGGGTAGTTTGTCCAGAAATCATCATCAATAATTGAGGCCAGGACTGCAATGCCTTGGGCAGGGCTGTTTCTAAGGGGGCGGCAAGCATTGTGATCATCTGCGCCAAGAGCCTTTGGGGTGACTTTATCCTAGCCATCCCATTTTCAGATGAACAAGATGGTAACAGACGCAATCCGGGGAAACGTCCTTTCATGTGTACGCGGCCGTATTTGCTTTGCATACACAAATGATTTAGCCGAGCATTTATGGTGTTTACAGCTGAACTTGTCTTCAACTTCAGGGTCTGTAGAGGGAAATATGTATGGCCATGTGTTGTTTGTGTAATGTTTGGGTATTGCTCTGCTTCACTGGCTTGACACCCTCCTGATTCTTGCACCACTACAGTATCGAGCGACCCCCATCCCTGTGGACTCACCTTCTGTGATTCTGTAGGGACAGAGAAGCACAACACAC
Source organism: Gastrophryne carolinensis (assembly GCA_027917425.1). Classification (NCBI taxonomy): domain Eukaryota; kingdom Metazoa; phylum Chordata; class Amphibia; order Anura; family Microhylidae; genus Gastrophryne; species Gastrophryne carolinensis. The sequence continues at coordinate 90,417,936 of CM051240.1, read as the reverse complement.
CAGCACATAGCAAACATGTCATTAGACTTTACATGCAGCACAACCTGTTTGTTTCTAGTGTATTGGCCTACCAGAGTGGCAGGAGTTGTGGGCGACTCCAAACCCAACATCCCCTCTTCTTCAGCGTGCTCCATGGCTGGTGGTGGTGATGCTTCCGAGGAGGAAGAGGACGTTGGCAAGGTTCGGGATCGCAGGCTTACACCCACACCCTGTATTCTTTGCCCCACTGCTCAGACCCCTCAACTCAGGGTGGGCTTGATCCACAGCCAGAACTCCCCAGCTAAAAAAGAAAATGCAATTTTGGAAAACATGTCCCTTTTAATCCTGATAGCTCAGCCTCGCTGTTGTATATCTACTTGGGATGTTCTGGGAAGTTCTGACTGTAGAACCTTTGTACCCAGGGCCACTTTCTCTGTTTGAGGTCTGACCAGTGCTGCATTATTTGAGTGAAGGTGTAAGATGACATCCCCTCACCACTCACATGTGCAGCCACTGCCTCTGTCAATGTCCTCTTTTCATGTGTGTTTCCAGTCATACCTTTGGTCAATAAATGTCTGCAAACAACAAATCGATGTGCATTGTTAACTTATATCCTCTGTTTGGGTCTCCAGCTCCTTAAAGTTCTGGCGGATAGCATAGAAATGTCAACCATGAAGTATTTAGGCACCCCTGTGCCACATACAAACATGCCAGAGTGGTCGATGTGACTGTGGCAGCAAAATGCTGTGGCCCTGTAGCATTGGAAGCTAACACCTCTGCCATTACTGTGGCACCATGTCGCCTGTTTGAACATTGATAGAAGTGTAATGCGGCACACAAGCATAGGCTAATAGCATGAAAGTGTGACTTACCAACATAATTTCCTCCTGCTGCTCACAGGTGGTGATGGTGCCATGTTGGTCCTTTGTATGTTGTTTGTATGATGCACCCCTGCTCCAAGCACCTACGCGCCCCGGCAGACCCTGGGAGTTTGCTTGCGTCCATACGTCCATGTAGCCTTTAGGTTGCTGTTGTCCAATTTCCCACACAATTATGTATAAAAGAACACAGCTGAGGCTCAGATTTTCTTTGCCAGTGCTAAATTAGGAGCTCACTATGCCACACCATAGGTGCCACCACCAAAAAGCCCAGAACACAGGCATGGCCGAGGAACTGGCAGTAACCGGCACAGATACTGCAGCCCTAGGCCGCGCTGTTCATCCTGTAGGCACTTCCCTGCAGATACCCACACTACCCACTCTGAGTGGGTCACCTGCAGCAGTGTAAGGCATTAGCAGTTAGAGTCACAAAACCAGGGCTCCTGGCGGAGCCCACATGGACCAACCAACGGTCAGGACCCCAGTGTGGCCCCACTGCAGAGTCCATAGCTGATCCAATGGCGGAGCCAAAGGCTGAGTGGTGCTGCCACAGCCAGGCCTGCTCTTTCCCTAGCCAGTAGCCTGGAATCCACCCATAATGAGCCTAGGAGTGGGCATAGTGACTCCCCCTTCAGTCAAGACACCACCCAGCAGACCACAGCATCAGCCACTCACCCTGGGCGCAAACTAACAAGGGGCAAGTTGGGTGGCTGAATTAATGATACCCAGCTGGAGGTTCTGGTGGGTGGTGTTGCCAAAAAAAATTATCGACTGGCTGGGTCCCCGCCCACTCGACCCCCAAAGCATTGTGGGATGAGTTATTACAAAATGAAGGAAAAAGAGGGGGGTGCCCCAAATCCCCTAAGCCAGGGAAAAAAACAGATACTAAATATGGCACTCTGTTATGTATAAATCATATTGAAGTTTATTTTGAAATCTAAGTCACATACTAAGACATATTAAAAAAGATTACCTTTTAAAAAACATAAAACATTTATATACATACTACCAATACAACATGAGGGGAGGGAAGAGGGTAGGGGGGGGAAGCTTTTTCAATTGTCTCTTAAATATGTACCAGTGGGGGAATATTAAAAAATATATCAATTCAATACTAAATATTTTATAAGTACAATCAAATTGAGCCATGTGAATAACACTGAAAAAGTCCAAATCACAGAAAACATACACCAATAAATACATTGCTTATGAAAAAAGTGCTAAGTGCTTGCCACCACTTGGACCCCCCTCACACAAAAGTGGGATGAGTTATGGTTGGAGATTGCCCGCAAAATAATGGGACAGGGCCGGAACCCGAGGATGGTGTCCAGGCCAAGAAAAAGTGGGACAACCTGAAAGTGGTGGTTTGGCAGAAACTCTGCTCCAAAAAGGGTGAGAGATAAGTGGTGAACAACTAGAGGGCTATTTGGACCTGAAACATTGGACAACTCACTAAAACCACCTTTCCCTTGGTTGAATATAGGTTGCAAACTGGTGAGGGTCTCCCCATAAACTCTCCAATTTACCCATGCTACGGATGCGGGTGCTGGGGATGCTCCACCCCAAAACCTACCAGGGGGTGTTGGGCACCATGGACACCAATAGGCAGCATGTGCTCACCAGTGGTAAGACTTGTTGGCAAATTGTAGATTGGCACAGGGGGGAGTAGGGCAAACACCCCACCACTAACCTGAGTGCCCACATGCACACCCAACTTTGAGGTCTTGCCTGTGCAACATATGTTGGCCGAGAACACACCAAGGGTATTTGCCAATCTTTACATGTAACCCCTAACATGGGTGTGAGCAGCTAAAAATTTGGGGCCCCACCTCAATGTGGGACCCAGTGTGTAGCCTAGGGATTTTGAAAGGGCACATATACTGTATTGAGGAAACTACCAGTGCATTTACCTTGACTTTGCAGCAACAACCCGGCCAGCAGCCCCTTGTCCGCAAGACCCGCCACCTGCAGCCACAGCTGCCGTGCCTGGCTTGTCTACCACCGAGCCACCATCAAGGCCGCTCCACCAACCAGCTACCCACGGAGTATAGTCCAGACAGTGATGAGGTAAATGTGTTAGCTTAATAGGCAAAGGGCAAGGAGCAGGCTGGAGGAGGAGGGTAATCCCAGGGTAAAGTTTGGGGCCCCGAAGGCTGTGTGGTAACAATCACTAATGTTGACCTTTCTCCACACAGACGGCACCTCTCCTGGCTGAAATTAATGAGCTAGCCATCATCACTCCTCCCTGCAGCTACAGCTTCATTCTGCCAGTAACAGCCCCATTAGCTCCACAGAGCTACCAGAAGGTCAGCCCCTGCCCTGATGCCAGACAGCAGCCTTTGGAAAGGCAGTGCTAAATCATGAAGGCAAACTGACAGGCCAACAGCACCACTTTTAGGCAAAATGCCAATAGGTATTTTAAAGTGGTGTAATGGACCGCCAGTTTGCTCTATGAAGACCTGGCTGCAGTGGTTGTGGAGCAGCAGGGCCTCCACCAATAAATGGAGACGCTGGTTGGGGCTCTGGTGGAGGCCAACCAGGTCGCCTCACACAGGCTGGAGAGGCTGGAGGCCAACCAGGACACCCTTCAAAGGCTGGTGGTACAGCAAGCTGCAAACACCCAAAGCTGGCCAACATCCCCCGAACCTACCATGCTGGACTTTGGGTTTTGGGTTGAGCAGAGAGGAAAAACCTCCGCTGATTGGCCCGCACTCGGTGAAAGCGTCGCCATGTGTCTAATTTTTCCCCTGCAGAGCGCACCTTTCAGCCTGTCTTGTTTTGCTGCCTGCCCTTTCTATTTGCCGTCTTTATCTGACGGCCTCCTTCACATGCTGGCATCCCTGCCGTCACCATGCCGACGCTTCCCCCGAGTGTGGGTGCTACAGCCAATCAGCTGAGGTTTTTCCTCTCTGCTCTGATTGGTCCGTGGCTCTCTCTTCCCATTGGTGTTTGCGGGGATGGTGTCGACTGTGACGTCACCATCCCTCCGACGGCTTGCAAACCCAGACGTCGGCTGCGACGCTGCTCCTACGGGGTAAGTATATTCATTTATTTTTTATATAAATGCTTATTGATCCACTGCTTGCTATCTATGACTAAGGACCAGGTAGCATCCGAAACACGTTAGAGCTGCATGACTTACTATAGCTGTCGGGGTCTGGTAATATGTTTTTATGGCTGTTTGTGATTATACACGAAGATGTATTTTAATAGACTCTAATAAAATTGATTTTTAAGGAGTGCTAACCCCAAACTGTTTTTTCAAGGCTAATAATAGGGGCTTGGGATGCCTCGGGTCATGCACCCACCTATTATACTTCAGTGTGCATTTTTCCTCCAATCTCCACAAAAAAAGAGTCACTAGACTGGCAACAATAAATGAACAGCCAAAATAAATCCAAACCAATGCCAAATGGGACACAGGAAAGTTGTTTGGGGGGAGGGGAAGCTAGGCTAACCTCAAGAGAGGCGAGTGGGCTGCCAGGAGGAGTAATGTGGGTCAAAAACATATTGAAACTTATACTCCTGAGCAGCTGGGGGAACCAGGGCCACATGTGTACAATCAATGGCGCCCATGACACTTGGCATATTTGCTATTCGAAAAAACTGTGTTCCAGGCTGCAGTGCTGTCAGGAAAAGAGATGTATTTCTCCTGCAGGATAGCCTTGCCATTGAAAAATTTAGTTGCAGAATGGCTCAGCAAGGGCTGAGACATGCCAACAGACAGTGCCCCTAGCCTCTGGAAGGAGCCGTTCGCTAACAATTGGAGGCAGCCAACCAATTTGCTTCTAATGAAAAGACAAAATGAGTTAGAGGAGGTGATAGTGCCAGAGGAGAAGTTGGGGGTAAGGGTCCAGAATCATAAGTAGAGGAGCCAGAGATGGCTGCAGTGATGGTGAGGCAGTGGAGGCCATCCGACAGAGGTAGCAACAAGGACCAGACCAGGAGCAGCAGCCAGCTGCGGTTGGTGGTACACAGGTTTTGGTCCTCTTTAAAAACTATCTACTCTTTTTTAGACATACAGATTTAAAATCTAAATCTATACAATTTATACCTCCCAAAATAAGGAGCATATGTGACCAATTGCTAAATCATCAAGAGCATTAACTTGCTAAACATATACAACATGCGGTAATACCTCACCGAGAGAGAAACTATGTAAAATAAATATTTGACAAATAATTATATGGCTATATCAAAGTGAATACTAATTTCCTATGAAATGATGGTGTCACTAATTGCAACATGTAAAATGATATGTCAGATGATATATACGATAATACAACACATTTTGCATATTTATTATGCAAAATGTGTTGTATTATCGCATATATCATACTACGGACTCCTGAGAAATCAGTTCCGCTTCCAGGGGATGTTGGTAGAGGAGCAAGAGCAAGAGATGTGTATTAGAGTTGATAAGTGAATCATTTAATCATTTATTGTTATGCCTATTTTAGGCTGAATCATGCTTATATGGCTTGTTTATCCTTTTCACTTTCATAATACTATAACCTTGCCATTGTTTAGATAATCCCTGTTAGACTTACCTGGAAAGTTATATCTATGAGTCTTTCAGGACAGCCATGTAGAGAACAGCTATCCGGAACAAAATCAAAAGCCCCACCCCTTTCTCTCTATTTTCAGCATTAAGTATGAAAAAAACAAAAGAGCCATCCTGAAATACTAATGGAAATACAGTTGCTGGTAAGTCTAACTGGGATTTTGTTCCCTTCACCCCTCAGGCCAGTCATGGATAGAGAGGATAAGCAAGAAATTTTGATGTTACCTTAAGGATGGGAAACGGCTTGTAGTACATTTCTAATGAAGGATTGATCTTTGGCTGATAACAACTGATTTTAGAAAAGTGTGGTGCAATAGTCTCAAGTTTTCAGTCTCGATAGCCAATTCTGCACCCAAATCTGGAAAATCTCAGACTGACAGCATGGATACTGAATGGATAATGTTAAGAAATATGGACTTTCCTCAAAAGTAGTCCAAACTCAATGACAGGAAAAAATGACAGGAAAAAAATGACTAACAAAAAGTATCTGTATCTAAAAAAGTGTAACTGGTTCTTGTTCCTTCTGTACAAACAATGGTTCAAAGAAAGAATCAGTGTCTGGTAATCTTGAATTCCTTTAAGGACGTGAGAAGGGGTTTGCTGAAGACTCAAAGGTTAGCCCTTCTTAAAGTAAAAAATAGTACACAGATTTTTTACAGCAACTTTGAGAAAGAGACCAATAAGCTGCAAGACTTAACCCTAGTCGTAAAGAGAAAAAACTCAACCTTTTTTTCTAAGGATATCAGGTAGCAGCTGAAGAGGTGGAAAAACATAGCAAAGACCCAGGTCTGAGCTAGGGCATCTACTCCCAGGGCAAATCTGATGAATGTTCTTAAAATACAAAACTGTACAAGTAGGTATACTGCAAATCTATGATTGCCACAAAAAGTTCTGGCTTTAGCAAATTTTTTGAAGAATACATTCCAATCATTTTTTTTTTACTTCTTGTACCAATCCAGAGCCTTTAAGTTGAGAATCACTCAATATTTTCCAGTGGTTTTGAGACTAGTAAAAAATATGAGTAAAGCATGCTTCTTCTCAATTGAGGTGGTACTTTGGCTATCATCCGAAATTAAGTTGGGAAAGGCTGGTCTTTTTCCCTGAGTCCTTGGGAGGACAGGTTGTCAGGAATGTCTCTGGGGGATATACAAGGAATCTTGAACAGTAAACATCTGAAATAGTCTAAAGCACAAAATATAGTCTACCATAAGCTTCCCTCCTAATGGTACCTGGCATCCAAAGTGTGGTTTACTTGGCTGGAGGGGTGGGGTACAAATTAAAGCAAAAGAAAACCCAATTTTTTAAATAATATTCCCCCATCCCTTACCCCATGGGCAGTATGAGATCATAAATCCTTCAATTAATTAGATGTTTCTTCAGAAACCTTGTCCTTGGGGCATTATAATTGGATATCTCTTGTTTAGAGTATTCTATGTCCATAACTTAATTTAGGACGTTTTCATCAGAGGATTTCTCCATCTCCCTTTTTTCATTTCAGCACTTCTGAAAAGAAGTGAAGAGGAAGGAGAAGGTATGCCCTGTCAAATTTGTGGCATTCAGGATGGGCCCCTGCACAACGGTGGAATATCATGTATCATCCACAACTGACCTGCATACGTGGATGGTAGATCTATATATTTCATTTCTCTATTACTGGGATGCTCAAACTTCTGACTACCACGAGCCATTTAAACGATCTGGAACTTGGCTGCAGGCTACAATGAATAGGTTCAGAATTTTTTCAATAGCACAATGAAGATTTTCGACAAATCAGGATCAGGTTTCCACAAACTCCACTTGTATGTCCTTCCACCACACTCCTATATTCATATGCAACAATCCCCACATGCTAGCAATACTTATGTTGATTGGCTTTCCTCTGAATATGTGGGTCCCTTATTTACAGCCCTCCCTCATCAGTCCCACATTTTAACTATGTTCCCAGTACTGAACCATCTAAGCTCCCAGCAATGCTAAGCAAACAGGTGTAATAGAAAAACAATTTTACCAAATGATCTTGCCAAAGACGTCACCCAGTATTTGCCAATGCATTCCTCCACATCACCACTGCCACTTCTATTTGCCAATACATCCCTCCTATATCACTGTCCATGCAGTCGCCTATCCTTAATGTACCCCTATGAACTACTCTTATATGTTAGTGCTATTTACCCCTCCCATTTTCCCCACAGCAGGTCAGGGGCCACATCAGATGACTCTGAAGGCCAAATGTGGCCCCCGGGCCGTAGGTTGAGCACACGTGCTCTATTATGTCCAGCATGACTGGGAGAAAGGCTGTGGTTTCACTCTCTATTTTATGCTTCAAACAGATCTGGCAACATAATTTGTTCTATGTAAGAAAAGTGTTGGCAAATATGCATCTCACTAACTTGCCATCCTGGTGACACATGTCGATGTGCATACTTTATGGTGTTACCACCGAAAAACAGTACGTGGATGCGATATCACTGCCGCTGCCCAGCTTACAAACTTAGGTTTAACATTCTCCTGTCCCCCGGGCAAAAGTGCTGTCAGCCTGCCCACACCACTAAACAGCGAGCATCTGCCGGTAATTAATAGAGGGGTTGTCAAGAATGAGTCCATCTGGATGCGTCACAACAGTCGCGTACACTGTATGCCCCACTGAGGATGGAGGGGAAGAGCTGGAACTTTTAGCTCTGTCCCAGAAGTGTTTTGGTTCTAAATGAGTTCTGGATGACTCAACCCATGCGGCCAACCTTGAATGTGGCTGAAATCAGGAATTGTCAGGGCTCACATAACATTTACTATGCCTGCATGATATAGCCATGTGGACTGTTTCCTTAAAGTGGACCGTCACCCATGGATGATCGGCCCGGGAATCTATAAGATTCCCGGGCCGATCACCCCCCTCACCGCGGGACATCCGAGATCGGGATGTCCCGCGGTGAGGGACCCCCCCCCAAAACCCCAAAAGAACTCACCTGATAGGCGGCGGCAGCGGCCGCCGCCGCCTCCCGCGCGCTCCTCTAGCCGTGCGCGCGCCCGCGACGGCCGTTTGTGAATCTAATCGGGGTGCCCCCCTGAAGTGGACCAAAACCCAGGATAGTCAAAATCCTGGGTGTTGGTCCACTTTAAGGAGATAAATAAGCTGGGCTACTGGATGTAAAGCTGGGTTGCCTCGTCTGCAGATGGATGCATCATTAAGAAATGGATTCCTGGTTGTCCAAGCAGTACTTCTTATGCAGCTGTTGTCCCTCCACCTTGAGATCAAGAGAATATTGCTTATTGTATATATGTATTTTGTTTTTATAAATGGCTTAACTGTTTAATTTGGCTAATTAGATGGATTATGTATTGCTTATACATTTAGTAAATCCATGTATATTTATAGTGGTAGTGGTTTATATTTTGTTTGGATCAATCAGCAACACAATGGTGGCAGAACAGTGGAGACCAGAAGCTGCAGCAGCAAGACCAACAGTGATAGACCTAACAGTGGTGTTGGACCTAAAGGTGGCATTAAGTACCTAACTTTAACATAAACCCAGTGCTGGTTAAGCACAACTAAAATGAAGAGTACATACAATATACACATAAGGGCAGACTTTTGTCAAAAGGGCGAACAAACCACATGACACAGATGTAAAGGTGGCCACTGATTTCAAATGAGCATGATTTTCTGTCCACTTTTGATACATTGGAGCAAGTGCCTAGATGGAAAAGGCTCATACAAAATCTCTGTGATTCCATACAAATCTCAAGGTTCTTCTATGTACACATATACCGTTTCCCCAAAAATAAGACCTACCCCCAAAAAAAGTCCTAACAAATTTTTTTGCATTTTTTGCTGCTGTGTGAAATATAAGCCCTACCCCAAAATAAGCACTAGTTATAATTCATAATCCAGCTACCGGGTTTCAGCAGAGGGATGGGAGTGGCTGTAAGGGAGGGTGAGGACACATCAAGGCTGTAAAGGAGGGTGAGAACACATCAAGTCACACAAGCTTGTCTGTCGGCAGTGAAATGTCTGATCTTCCTGGTTGTACCCCAGCTTGCCACCATGCCAGACACTTGGCTGAATCCCCACCCCTCTGCCAGCCGGCTATGTGCACGTACTGTACTGGAGCTGCTATTCTGCCGCCACCATCTTGCCAGTTGTCAACTGGCTAAAAGATATTCCCCGAAAGTAAGCTCTAACACCTATTTTTGGAGCAAAAATAAATAGAGACCTGTCTTATTTTCGGGTATTAGGCATCATGAAAAATACATAAATAAAACATAAACTGAAGTATACCCTGAATTTAGCAACTTAGGACAAAATGGGATTTAGGTGTATTGTGAAATGAAAAATTCTGTGTCTCCTTGGAAATACATTTCTTTACCAAGTGCAAGGTGGAAGACAAATGATCTTTTTCATAAGATGTCCCCCAGGAAAGCGTTTCATATGTTCAGGATACAGTAATGGATACTGAATCTCTCAATAAATCTCTCATTCTGCTTCTCAAATTGTTCAATATTATTACTGACATATGAACTAAGCCCCTGTGTATTTAAGTCAAAACTTTGATGCCTTAGAAAATAAAGGAGCAGGTACATGGATTTCTAAAGTAACTATTGGATTGCAATGAGTCGTAGGGGTCATAAAACAATCCTGACTTAAAGTGGACCAACACCCAGGATTTTCACTATCCTGGGTGTTGGTCCACTTCCGCGGGGCACCCCGAGCGAGGTCCGTCGACGGACAAGGTGAGAGCGCCCGCTGCTGCCTCTCGCGCGTCCCTCTTACATGGAGCGCGCCCGCGCCGGCCATTCACAAACGGCTGGCGCGGGTGCGCGCCCTGCTAGAAAGACAGATTGGATTTAAAAGACAGATTGGATAGAAAGGGCGGTGGAGTAGCCATTTATGTCAAGACTACACTTCAATCAACAATAATTCAGCATACACATAATGAACTAGAAACTCTCTGGGTTACCATGCAGACTAAGGAGGGGGCTGTGGTCAGAATTGGTGTGATATATAGGCCCCCTGGACAATCTGAGGATCTAGATAACCTGTTAATAGATGAAATCAGTGGAATGGCAGAGAAGGGGGACATTGTAATTACAGGTGACTTCAACATGCCTGATGTGGACTGGAATATCCCAAGTGCATCGACATGCAAGAGCAGGACTATATTAGAGGCACTTAATGGAGTGTCTCTAAAACAACTTGTGACATTGCCAACTAGAGGAGATAACATTCTGGACTTAGTTCTGACCAATGGGGATCTGGTGTCCGAGGTCAGGGTTGAAGAAAATCTGGGTTCCAGTGACCATCAATGCTTATGGTTCCGAATAAAAACAGACATTGTGCAATCACACACCAGAACCAAAGTGCTAGACTTTAGGAAGACAAACTTCAAGGAAATGGCGGAGTATGTAGAAAGAAAATTAGGTGAGTGGAACAGAGTAGCAGAAGTGAGTGCCCAGTGGTCACTATTAAAAATGGCCATCTTAAAGGCAACTAAGCAATATGTGAAACAAACTAGCAAGAATAAAAGGAAGAAGAAACCATTATGGTTTACTAGGGAAGTCAGCACTATCATAAAAGATAAGAAGTCTGCCTATAAGAAGTATAAAGTAAGTGGAAGTGTAGCTGACAGAGAGGCATATAAAATTAAACAGAGGGAAGCAAAACTAATTAAAGGGCAAAAGGAGGAAGAAATGGCCAAATCTATGAAGAGGGGAGATAAAACCTTTTTTCGATATATTGGTGACAGAAAGAAGAAAAACAATGC